>JANBXA010000411.1:7517500-8087500 GCA_030556225.1 Cricetiscus sungorus | reverse complement strand
ATTTTAGAAACAAAGGAACAGAGACTAGCAAGACTTCTTGGTAGCAGCATTTTCTCGGTTGGATTTGTTTTGCTGTAGACAGAGATTTGCGCGGCTCCTTTAAGGGAGGTTTCCAAAATTAGCATAAGTGGCAAAAAAAAAAAAATGCCTTGCTTTTAAAGAGCTCTGCTAACAATTCATTGGTGTGTACGAGAGCTACAATGAAGGTTTACACTGTGTTTTAAAAAATACACTGGCTTGGGAGAGAAAAAGAAACAGGATACAATGGTTTAAAAAAGAAAAAAGGAAGTAGAATGGATGGGTATAATGGCACACGCCATTAATCCCAGCACTCGGCAGACAGAGGCAAGCAGATCTCTGTGATTTCAAAGCAAACCTGGAATGCAATGAATTCCAGGTCAGATAAAAGTTACACAGAGAAACCCTGTCTCAAAATATGTAAAAATAGAAGTAGAAGAAATAGAGTAATAAAAAAGCCACGTAAAGATGGAAAGCACAGTGAAATGTTGGATACTATACGCAAATCTGTTGTCTTTAAATTATTTGATTGCTGAGAAAATAACAACTACTGATAAAAGAAATGCTGCTGGATTATTCAATTTATATATTTTAAAAATGCTTTGACTCCAAAATTTAAGCCTAAGGACAAGTTACTGGGGAAAAGGATTTCTATTTTTGTTTCCACAGAAAATGAAAATCTGTGGATTCTTTCCAGACTAATGTGGTTTGATCAAGCAAGACCCCCTGAAGCAATGTCTACAGCCAAGATTTGTGCATCTTCTTAGGATTCCCCATGACAGCGCCCCTTACCAGTAGGAAGTAGTTTGGAAAGAATGACGCCCAAATTCCCAAATATTGTTTATAAATGTTTGTTCTCATTTAAATGGGGTTGGTTATAAATGGCTAATGACCACAAGCAATCTTTTTAAAGGTAAAAAGGGAATTATGGTATAGATATGAATACTTTGTTTTGGAATGGATTTTCTTTTATTGATACAATTTAAGGTCAATTTTTTGATATGTATATTTCTCCTCTTGTTTAGATATTGTGTTTATATGGCTCATTGGAAAATGTAATGTATAATTTAGTACAGATTATAGAGAGTTACCTATGATAGTTAAAACCTGCAGTTAAGTTAGTTAGGATTTCTAGATATACAGAGATATATTTGAGATGGATAGGCACTCTTCAAACTTTTCAAAGGCCTACAGAATATGGCATTTAAAATGGTTTAGGGTTTTTCTTGACAGTGAGGCACAACTGCTCCTGGTAATACCACCTTCATCAGAAAGGAAGATGGACATTGAAGAAACTTGTTACAAAGTTTGATTTCATTATGGCAAGACTAGCCATTTGGGCAAGGTACTGCTCTTCTGGACTGTTTGACTTTATGTTGTAGAAACTGGACACGCAGGACCCATAAAAAGGTGACTGCTGATGTAAGATGGACATTGCTACAGGATTTCTGCTTCATGGAAGAGGCTGCCAGACAGCCAGACATTCTGCAGGACATAGAGAAAAATGACTGACAAACTGCCAATACAGGTGGACAGTTTAAAGTTTCCTGCTTTGCTAAAGAGTCTGCCAGACACACTATGGCCTATGGGCTGAAGATCTTCAGGTGACTGACTAGGCAATGAATTATCTCTGTCATTTCTAGAATTTATATATTATCCTTCTGTGGTCTTTGAAGGAGTTGAAGACAGATAGTTATGGTTATAGTTTTCCTTAGTTAGGATTAAAGATAAGTTCCATATAAGACTTTAGAGTCACAAAGACAGGATAGATGATATTTTCTTTAAGTCTTACAAAATGTTAATGGACTAAATATTGTTTACTGTGATTCTTATTTAATAACTATTGTATGATATATTTTACTATGTTAAGGTTAAACCCCTTTTATTTTAGACAGAAAAGAGGAGATGATGGGAGATGTTATTCTGTAAATATGTTTTTCATACTGGTTAATTAATAAAGCACTGTGGCCAATGAGAAAGCAAGATAGGCGGGGCTAGGAGACAATGAGGAAAGAGGAAGTAGTTAGGAGGAGTCAGGATGTAGAGCCTAGAGGAATCAAGATGCCAGGGCCACCGCTCTCCAGTAAGATGAGCCACGTGGAAATACTTAGATAAGTAGATATGGGTTAATAATTAAGACAGAGCTAGCCCATAAACAATAATGGTAACTGGCCAACAGGATTGTATTATATACAGAGTCTCTGAGTGTTATTTGGGGCCAGTGCGCCAGACCGGCAGCGGGCGGGCTGGCGGAAAACAACAAGCTACAGGAATATGTCAGTTATTGACAGAAATTTTGTAGTTTGTGTTGTATCCTATGGTATTGCTTGCATGGTCTTTTCATGTGTGTCCATGAGCACTCACAGAAACTATTGCTTCCATTATTTAAAAAAAAAATTTTTTATGTGTATGGGTGCTTTGGCTGTTTGAATGTCTGTGTACCATGTGTATGTCTAGTACTTGCAGAGGCCAGAAGGGGGTGTTGGATCTCTCGAGAATGGAGTTACATATGGTTGTGAGCCACTGAGTAGGTGCTGGGAATCAAACCTAGGTCCACAGGAAGAGCAGCCATTGCTCTTAACCACTGAGTCATCTCTCCAGCCCTCCTTCTCCCATGCTTTAAGATTCATTTTATTGATTATTTATGCATGTATACCTGTGTGAGTGCATAGGAGAACAGGTGCCTGGGAGGCCAGAAGATGATGTTGGATCCCTGAAGGCGTAGTTACAGACAGTTGGAAGCTGTCCAGTGTGGGCGCTGGAAATCAAACCCAGATCCTCTGCAAGAGTAGAAAGTGCTCTTTACCCATTAGCTGTTCTTCGACTCCTTTGTTCTTTATGTTCCTTTAGAGCCAGTATAATATATTAAGTAGGAGCTTTAGGGCTTCTTTTGAACATTTATGTTTAGATTCTTTCTTATTTTTGCCTTTGAATAATGAAAATGATCCGAAAGATTTCATGCTGTTCAGAAGTCTGGAGGAAGAAAGCTAAGAATATGGAATGTGCTTATAATAAAATTTTCAAGGAGGGCAGATGGAATCACTCAAACTTGAAATACAGCCAGAATTCTAAAGTGAGCATCTCAGCCTTAGAACAAAAACATGCTTGGAATCATTATAACCAGAGTTATCCAGGGCCTTCCAAACATCAGAGAGGGCGCAGCGGGGGAAAGGTGCTTGCTGCCAAGCCTTATGGAAAGAGAGAACCAATGTTCATCTCCACACATGTGCACGCATTCAGACATACACGATAACTAAAGTGTAGTAATAATAATTAAAACAAAACAATGGGTCAGGAAGATGGCTTTGCAGGTAAAGGTGCTTACTACCAATCCTGATGGTTTGACCACCAGGACTTATATAAAGGTCAAAGGAGAAGTGAGCTCTGCTGAACTCTTCCCCCACACAAATAAATGTGATTAAAAAAATTAAAAACCCAATCAAACAAAAAATTGTCTGAACCAATGAGGCTTTAGGTACCACAATTAGTCAGTTTAAACAAATCAAAGCCATCCCGTAATTAAGAAAGTAAAATTTTCTTGACTCTTATACTTGAGAAGTCTAGTGACAGAACTAATCCAGGCATAAATAACTGGTTCTAGGGATTAAAAAAAAAATGTTGCTCTCTTTCTCAGTATCTATGAGATTGGACCATAGGACAGAGTGACTAGTGCTTGCTGGTCCTTCATACTCACCGAAGGAGAGGATACGTGAATTATGAAGGTTGGGTTAATAAAAAAATGGCGTCAGTCCTATCCAAAGAAAGTGAAGTGAATTTTCCACAAGGAGAGGCCACATGTGGAGAGGCCACAGGTTTGGTGATAAGGCTAAACTTTACTTGAGTCTAATGTCCCTGGGAAACAGTGTCAAGTTGTGCCCCTCCACCTCTTGGGCTAACTTTCAGATATCCCCTTATCTATCCATGACCCAGCCAAAAGACCCTCTGATTCCCCACTGTTTTAAAAATGATACGCTGGATGCTTATGTTTTGTTCCCATTGACCTATAAAGTTCAATGCTTGATTAAACTTGTCAGGGTCCTTTCTCTCCTCCTAACCAACAGACCACGAGGCTTAAACCCTGGAAGCAAGAAAAAGCTTTCCCTAATGGCCTAGTATGGCCTTCAGAGGAAAACTTTTCGACCAGCTTCCTGAGAACCCCACTCATCTGGGTCGCTCAACTGACTTCTTCTCACCAGCCCACCCCTTCCTATAAAAGACAAGCCCTTTCTGCCTGGCCTTGAGTTTAAGATCTGTTATTTAAGTGCCTTAGTCACCCATCTGTAGTTTTCCTTAGCAGGTATCCCATGACTCTGGTATCTCCAACATCTTGGGTCTCCAATGCAACTGAGGTTTCACCTCCATAGCTTTACATAATGGCCTCTCTGGGCCTCCATGCAGCAACCCCCCTGATATATATGTCTGGCTCCAGTGGGTTTCCTTAGCTATGGAGGGAGAGTCCATATTTCTTTCTTGTATCCTTGTTGTTAAAGCCATGTGGTTAAAGCTATTTGATAGGGTTGGAATTGGCCGCCTCCTTCAATTACATCTGTACCAACTTTCTGTTTGTGACGGCGTCCTGACTATTTACTCTTTTCTTTAATTCCTTTCCACAAATTGGAAGTTTAGCCGGGTAGTAACTGATGTCATCACTTCCTTCATTCCATTCAGTATCAGGGTTCTCTTTAGATTTCTTTTATCTCTTTTAGCACTGGAACATCTGTCTTCTATATTACATTTCCTGGGGCTCCCTTTCCCCTCTAACTGTACATTTTGTAATTTTCCTTGCTTAGCTTATTCCTGCTCAGTATAGATCTGTATAGTGATTACTAATAACCACATGACAGAGTCAATACTAGTCTGTCTTGAAGTATTCTCTACCATTAATCCAAAAACTCTTCAGTTTAGCCTCAGGTAGATTTTTGGGACAAGGGGGAAAAAAAACAAAAAACAAACAAACAAAAACAAAAAAACCCAGCCACAGCATTTGCAAAAATATTACTAGAATGGTGTTTAGGCCACTTACTAAAATTCTTGCCCTGTGAAACCTCTTGAGCTGTCCCAACCCCCATTCTGTATTGCCTTCAGCACCACTGTCCTCCACGCTAATACTAGGATGACCCAGTAATCCCTGCTTAAAGTATCTATCCCTTTTGTCTTCCATAGTGCTCCACCAAACACCATGGTGAGGCCCGTTCAATGACACCCCACTCCTGGTACCAACTTCTGTCTTAGCCACCATTCTATTGCTATGAAGAGACCAAGAGCAAGGCAACTCTTATGGGAGAAAACACTTAATTGGGGGCTTGCTTACTGTTTCCGAAGCTTAGTCTATCATCATCATAATGGGGATCACGCTGCTGGAGCAGTAGGTGGGAGTTAAAGCCTAATCCACAGGCAGAGAGACTAAGAGAGAGAGGGAGGGGGAGAGAGTGGCATGGGCTTTTGAAATTTTAAAGCCCACGCCCTGTGAGACACTTCCTCCAAGTAGGACACACCCACTCCAACAAGCCACACCTCCTAATCCTTCTGATCTTTTCAAACAATTCTACTCCCTGGTGACAAAGTGTTCAAATATGTTAGCCTAGCAGATCGTTCTTGTTCAAACCACCACACTAAGCATTCTCACTATTCCATATAAAAATTCCCTCCCACTTATTGTCAGAATCCTTTAAATAGCATTTCTGTTTTCTCATTTCTGATTTTTTTCATTTGACCCAGGCTAAACCAGAAAGCAGATGTCTACACCCCACACTTCTACCTAGTGGTGCTTGAGGACATGAAAATTGATTATACCCTCTATCTCATCCCATTTTGGTTCAGTTGACAAACAGAAGCAGGGTTCGGTCGGAATTCAAATGTCAGCTTCATCTGTGTCAAAAAGCAAGTTCAGTCACGTGGTAAGACGAGAGAAAACCTTGTGGGCATTATGCTATCTGAAATAACCTCGGCACAAAGGGCAAACACAACATGGTTGTAGGTTTATGAGGCATCTTAAGTGTCAAGTCATAGAAACAGGTAGTGGAACGGTTGCTGACAGAGTCTAGAGGAAGGAGAAAATGAGAAATTGCTGATAAATGGGTAGACAGTTCCAGTTTTACAAGACACAAAATTCTCACAACAATGTGAATATAGTTAATACTACTAAAACTGTAAACTTTGCATTAACAGGATGAATTTTACTTTTCTGAGACAGGGTTTTTCTGTGTAGTAGTCATGGCTGTCTTGAAACTCATCCTGTAGACCAGGCTGGCCTCGAACTCACAGAAACATGCCTCCTCTGCCTCCTGAATGCTGGGATTAAGACATCCATCTTAATGTCAGTGATTCATCACTGCCTGGTGTCAGGAGGAAGTTTTATGTTTATACATGTTCCCCAGGAAGTTAACCTATTACTCCTAAGGCTTATTGGAGAATTTTGGTGTTGCCTGTGGATAATTATTGAGTATTAATACTGTACTCACATCCCTGAGTTGAAATAAACCTCTTCAAACTCCAGCTCACTTTGTAGGGCAGAGCTTTACCCCTGCAAGCTTATAACAAGGCAAGATCTAAAAGAAAGGACAAAGTTCTACAACAGTGTCTGCCCTCCCATCCCCAACTCAGAAAGAAGGACCAAGTCACAGAGCAGTGCGCCATGTTAGTAAAGAGGGTGTCCTTACCCCCAGGGGAAAGATAAGAAAAGAGATCTGATCACACCCCCAAGACAGCTATTCTGAGAGCACATTGAGCTGAGACAATAATGAGACAATACACATTTGCACCTAATCACAATGTTAACTGGAAAAGGATGGAAAGGGAAAGAAAGAGGGAGCAGGAAAAGAAGGAAGAGTGGAAATAAAGGAAAGGGAAAAGATGGAGAAGAAAGAAATTGAGCTGGGGGAAAGGAAGGGAAGGGAGGAGAGGGACAATCAAACATAGACTGGGGAGAGCCTGGTTGATGTTGTTACTGCAGGATTTCGAGTGGTCTTTACTTCTGCCAAGGTAAAACAAATATTATTATGTTCTTTTGCCAGCACTGGAAGTACCACATTTGTAATAATTTGATGCACTCAATTTATTAAGTTGCTAAAAAGAGAGAAGATAAAGAGGATTATTAATGTACAGTTCATAGTTCATATTTTATAATTATCCCATTTTCTGACTTTTAGCATGTATTCTCATTAAAACAGCAGGAGAGGTGAACCATTGGGAAATGCCTTTAAGGGATACTAATGCCATAGCAGGAAAAAAAATTCCATAGCAAAACATAGACCTATTTAACAGGATTTATTTGAAAAAACAAAACAAAAACCCTACACTCTCTCCTGCACAAAGGTTAGCTAGAAACATATATATTTTTCAAATGTGTAATTCAGTTCACTATAGAACTTGGGACCTCCTGTCTTTGCACTATGTCTACGGTACAGGGTGGATTTCATTCTGCTACGTTGTCAATGGAGGAAAAGGCTAAATTATGTGCTTTGTTTGGACCATATGGCCAAAGAGTGACATAGCTAAACGGGAATTTTCCTCTGTTCTCTGAACAAACAAACTAATAAATGGGTTTATATATATATATATATATATATATATATATATATATATAATTTTCTTCCCCTTCATCTAATTTTTGGTGAAATGTTATATCAAAATATTGAACGTATGCAATCAAATCCTAAGAGAAACCTTGCGATGAGTGTGGCGTACAGCTCAGTGGTTGTGGTTGTCATTGTTTTTAGAGTCTTCTAGCTCCTACCGTGCTGCCTCATCTTGCCCTGAAGCCCGGGCCCAAGTGGTCCTTTTGCTCAGTCTCCTGAGTAGCTGGAAAATCATGCACATCACACAAGCAGCTAGCTATCGCTCAACTCAAGAAAATATTAAATTTGGAATGGAGTTGAGAAAAATGCTCCTCCACTTCAGTCCAACAGTCGAACTGAGTAGGCTGCAGTGTGATGCGAGGGCTGCTCCAGAAGAAAACGCTCTGCCTCTTTACCGCCGTACACAAGAAATATAAACACAGCCATATACACCCTCTATCAGCACAGAGCACGCTCCGCCTGAATATTTTATACATTCTCAGAGACACTCGGTCTTTAAGGGATTAATCCACTTAGGATATTATTTCCTAGAACTTGTACTAAAAACTGAAGAAACCCTGTCTATCACATTTGCTTTGAGGGGAAAATGGTGTGCTCTAGATAAGACATTACAGTGACCAAAATACCCTCCCATCTGTCAACTTTATATTCCTCCCATTTAGCTTTGTGTCGCGCACTTTGGCAGGATTCAGAGGACAAGAGCAGACACGAACTTATTTTTAACCACTGTTGAAAGTGTGCCCATTTGGCAAGGGTGTGGCTCATGGGTACTCTCAGACACGGTACGAGGACAATTTGGTTTAGTCTTTCTGCAAGGTAATTTGGCAATAGACCAGCTATCAAAATCTTAAAGATGCATATCCTTTAGCCCATTAATTCAACTTCTAAGAAGTTGTCTCCATGAACAAATCAAACACCAAAGATATATATATATATATATATATATATATATATATATATATATGGAACCACTCAGCTGTGGTTATCTCTAGGAGGCTGATTATTACATATGTATACAATAACCTCTACAATATATATTATTACATTGCATATTATGATGTCCACTGGAATTTTGCAGGTTTTAAAAACAATTATGTATATTCATACTGCTTGTTAAAAGAAGGTTACAGAAGAACATCTGTGGTCTGGGCTAATGGGGATACAGCTCAGCAATGGAGTGTTTGCCTAGCATGCAGAGGCCCTAGGTTGCATACCCAGCCCTGGAGGGGGACACAAAGCAGTGTATATGGTGTGGATTGTAAACACTGTTTGTGTGCACAGAAAGAAGCATGCGAAGATATATAGATTCCTCTTCCTCAGCATCCCACAAAGCTGGCACACCAGTCAGGAGCCACCATATGTGGCCAGCTGCCCTTCCTTCCTTCCTCCCTTCAATTATTAATTAATTAATTAATTAATTAGAGATAGGATCTCACTTTATAGCCCAGCTAGCCCAAAACTCACTATATAGCCTAGGCTGGCCTCAAACTCAAAGCAATCTTCCTGCTTTGGCGTAGCAAACACCAGGGTTAGAGGTGCCCGGTGTCTTTTTATGTTTTTAAACTATCTCACGAGTATGTAAGGCTTTTTTCTTGTATGCATGTGTGCGTGATATGCCTGACTGCCAGTGTGCATGAACACGTGTGTATGAAGGTCAAAGGTCAATGTCAGGTGTTTTCTTTGAATGCTCTCTATTTTAGTTTTGAGATAGGACCTCTCACTGAACTGGGTGTTCATTAATTTGGCTAGGCTAGCTGGCCAACAAGTTCCAAGGATCCTTTAGTCTCTACCCCCAGCCCCAGCATAGAAGACAGGGCCCAGGTCCATGATGTGAACAATCATACTCAATTTTGATTTGCATGCTCGGGATTTTAACTCGTTTCCATGCTTGCACATTACTCACCATACTGACCATTATCCCCCAGCCATGTACAGCTTGTTGCCATAATCTGCCTGAACGTCTATAAGAAACAAAACAAAATGAAAAACCTCACATTGGATGATTTAACAAGGGAAATTTTTTTCTCAGCTTCCAGATGAAAGTATCCTCCTGCTGATTCCTGACTTGCTCATGACTTTTCCCTGGGTTCTCACATGGAAGACAGGGAATTCTGGGAGCACTGATGCTTCTTACAAAGACACCAGACCTACGATTTCAGTAACTGTGTCAACCCTCGATGATTCTGTCTCCAAATGCAGTCACGTTGGGAGTCAGGGCCTTAAATGGATTTGGGAGAGAGTTAAAAAAAAAAAGCTCATAAGATATATTTTCTGGAATGAAAAAAATTAAGATAGTCTAACCTAAACACTTGTTTTCAGGACAAAAGTTTTACAAATCATGTGTAGTCTTGTATCAACAAGGTGGGTACGTTCTGAGATGTGTGGTATTAGGAAATTCCACTGTTAGCCAAACATCATTGCACATGCTTTCGTACACTAAGATGTTGTTATGCCATCGCAAGGCAGTATAGTATGACTTTATGGGGACAGCGTTGTGCGTAGGTCCTTTGTTATGGGGTGTGTGGTCATATCCAATAAAAGGTCAATACCTAGAATATAACTCCTACAATTCAATAACAAGGAGAATGAGCCCAATGAAAAGCAGGCAATGCAAGGCCTGGAGAGGTGGCTCAGTGGTTATGAGCACAGACTGCCCTTCTAGAGGACTCAGGTTCGATTCCCAGTTCCCTCATGGCAGCTCACAACTGTCTATATATACTACCTGTTACAGGGGATCCAACACCCTCACACAGACATGCGTACATGCAAAACACTAATGTACATAAAATAAAAATAAACAAATCACTTTTTTAAAAAAGTGGGCAATGGAAATTAACAGAAAATTCTTCAATGAAAATGCATACATATTTAATAAATACATTAAAGCATGCTCAACACTCCTGGTTATTAGAAAGATTCCTGTCAAACCCATGCTAGGGGCCAAGGGCAAAGCTCTGTAACATGAGCAATAAAGACCCAGAGACAGATATTGGGGTTCAAGCTGATGATCAGAGAAGCAAAGCAGCCAGCCACTAGATAGTTCTCACCTCTGCCAATGCTCAGGCCAAACGGGCGATCCACTGACCTTCAGATGGCATCTCCAGACTGCTCTGCTCCTCACCTCATCTCAGACTCCTAGACTGCTCTCAGCTCCTTATATACGCTCTAGTGCTGGGATTAAGGGTGAGAGCTCTATTCCTCTTTCAGACTGATTCATTCTCCTGTAGCCCTGGGTGCTCTTGAACTCACAGAGATATCTCTGCCTCTGTCTCCTGAGTTCTGGGATTAAAGATGTGTGCCACCACCGCCCAGCTTCCATAGCTAACTAGTGTGGCTAGCTTTGCATTCTAATCTTCCAGGCAATCTTTATTAAATCATAAATAATATATCACCACATACCTCGGATGGTATTGTGCTTTGCTCAACTTGTACAAAACTTGGAGTTTAATAACCAGCACTGTAAAAATAACATTAAACAAGTGAAAAGAAATGATAAACACTGACACAGATGTGGCGAGATCAGAACCCTGTGCATCGCTTGGAGGAATGTAGAAAAGGTATCGTTGCTATAGAAAATGATGTGAGGCTCCTCAAAAGACATGTGACCTGCAAAGGTGAAGTTGGAGGAAGTGTGTCACTGGAGGTGGCCTTTGAGATCTCAAAAGGCCTTTTGAGCCAGCTGGAACAGTGATGAAGACCCTGCCCACTGGGAGACCTACACAGATCTTCCTGATGCCTCCAGATCTGTATGTAGAGCTCTCAGCTACCGGGTCTGCCTGTCTGTTGCTATGCTCCCACCATGATGGCCATGGACTCGCCCTTCTCACAGCAATAGACAAGTAGCTAAGACACTAGTCCACGAGCTCCTGGCTGATTCTCCAGTCTCTGCCTCCTTTCTCATCATAGGAATGCTGAGATCACACATGCAAGCTACCGCAACCCACTCCTCTATGTGGGTTATGGGAGCTGAACCTAGGTAATCAAGCTCACGAAGCAAATGCTTTTACCTGCTGGGCCATATCCCTAGCCCCATCCTTGGCTTGAAGAAGGTGGTGGAAGAGGAGGAGAGGGAAGAGGAAGAGATTTGGCTCTGTGGTGGAGGAGTTGGCTAGCATGTCCAAGTCCCCTGAGTTCAAAACCCAGCACTTAGAGGTCCTTGGCTAGGATGACAGGCAGAGGATGGGTCAAAGTCAGAGGGTGGCCTTAGTCTTGGTGGATGACAAGAAGGATGACAAGAACAAGAAAATTAAATATGAGATTCCCATCCCAAATAGAGTGGGGAAAAAGAAGAAACAAAAGGGACCAGATGCTGACAGCAAACTGCCACTAGTGACGTCCCCTCCCCACACTCGCCTGAAATGACACAGTGAAAAAATAAAAGCCTATCTTCTTGTGGAGGAAGAACCCATCAGACATCAGGAACAGATGAACCATTAGAAGAAACGCAAGAGGAGGGAAGATCAAAAGTGAATGCTCTCGGGGGAAACCCCAAGTCTGTTGGGACCTCGGAAGAAATCATTGACAGAATCATTGCATGTGTCTACATTTGTGGGCTCAGAACACTACACCAGCATCCTATCATTTCTATACGAGAATCGGCTAGAGACAGGCTGTGCAGACCTGGTCAACCACAAGGTGCGTGCCTAGATAAGGGTGCTAATGGATGCCACAGATCCCCCGGTCACAGCTATGAAGTCCCCCCACGCCCACCAGGAGATCTATACAGATATCGGGGGACTAGACAACCAAATCCAGGAAATTCAGGGCTCTGTGGAGCTTCCTTTTACCTATCCTGAGCATTATGAAGAGATGGGGATAAATCCCCCTAAGAGGGTCATTCTCCGTGATCCTCTAGGAGCAGGTAAAATGTTATTGGTCAAAGCAGTAGGCAACCAAACTCCAGCCACTTTCTTGCGAGTAGTTGGTTAAGGACTTACTCAGAAGTACCTAGGTGATGGGCCCAAACTCATACCGGAACTGTTTCAAGTTAGTAGGGAACATGCACCTTCCATTGGGAACAAAAGATATGATTAGAACCACGGAAGGGAGAGAGAAATTCGGCAGTTTTGGGACTGTTAAACCACTTGGGTGGATTTGATTTGGGAGGAGATGTAAAAGTTATCATGGCCACAAAGAGAAAAGAAACTATGGCCACAAAGAGAACAGAAACTTTGGACCCAGCATTTAATAGACCAGGCTTCATTGACAGAAAGATTGAGCTCCCCCTGCCTGCTGAAAAGACCAAGACTCTTTAGCAGGATGACACTGGCTGATGATATAACCTTGACCATGGCCAAGGATGACCTCTCTGGGGTTGACATTGAGGCAATCCACACATAGCTTGGTGGCCTTGTGGGAATGCAGAATGAAAGTAAGAAATAAAAACTTAAAAAAAAATCCAAGGAGAATGTTCTTTATAAAGGCACCCCAAGGGGTTTGTCTCTAGTGGGCCACAGTTGCCTTGAGGAAAGTTAACGAGTTTCCCTACCGGGGAGGATGTGAAGCTGCCCCATGAAATCCTTTTTCCAGTTGACTTTTGCTAATAGAGAACCTGTATCTTGGAAGACGTTGTGCAGACTTCAGGCCGTTTCCTGTTGGTCGCTGTGGTGTGCTGTTCTCTGCTCCCAAGAACGGGTTGTCCTGGTTTGCATTCTAATAAATAAATAAGTAAATATAGAAGTTCTCAACCTTTCACAGGGGTCATGGATCAGATATCCTGCATATCAGATACTTACATTATGATTCCTAACAGTAGCAAAATTACAGTTATGAGGTAGCAATGAAAATAATGTCATGGTTGGGGCTCACCACACCATGAGGCACTATATTAAAGGGCTGAGAAGAATTGCTCTAAAAGGATGTTACTCATCCTTAGAAAGGAAGGACATTCTGATACATGCCACGACATAGATGGGGCTTGAGGACACTATGCGAAGAGAAACAAGAAAAAAGGCAATACCATGTGACCCCATTGATAGGAGAAGGTGGCCCAGTCACACACATAGTGATGGGAAGGTGAATGGTGGTTACTGGGGACCGACGGAAGGACAATCTCATAGGATGGAAAAGACTCAGAGATGCATCATTACCCACTGCAGGAGAATGGCAGTCACTCAGCATATGAATGCATTAATGTCACTGAACCATGAACTAGAAAGTAGATTAAATGGCAAGTTTTATGGTATATGTTACCACCTAAAATTTTATTTTATGTGGATCAGTGTTTTGCGTACAGCATGGATGCACACCATGCGTGTACCTGATGTCCAAGGAAGCTGGCACAGGGCTTTGGCTATCCCAGAACTGAAATTGTGGATCATCCAGAACAACCACACCGGTGCCTGGGAATCAGGTCCAGAACTTCTAAAAGAGCAGCCAGTGCTCTTGACTGCTGAGCCATCTCTCCAGCCTCTACACATTATCTTCATTCATGCGCTATCATCCCAATGTATTTGTTTTTGGTTTTGAGACAGGCTCTCACTATGTAGTCCTGGCTGGCTTTGAATTTACCATGGAGATCAAACTGGCCCTGGACTCCCAAAGATCCAGCCTGGCTCTGCTTCCTGAGAGCTGGGATTAAAGGTGTGCACCCCCACACCGCCACTCTTTCCTCAATTAAAAATTAGTTTTCTAATTAAAGATCCCTTTCTATCATGACTATGGGAAATCTACCTTTTTAGAAAAAAACTTATAGACCTCAGAAAGCGGAGGGCATATTTAACTAAAGTTATAATCTGATACTTGAAGGCTAACCTACATTGAAAAGTATTTAGTGACATTAATGCAAATTCATAGGAATTATTTCCTATCCTAATTCCTTTCAATCCAATTAGGTTTATTTATGTGTGACCTTATTTCTCCAGATGGTACTAGATCCTGACAGACGTGGTGAGATAACGACATGCAGGTGTTTGCTCTGGACACGTTAGCTCTTTTGGCATCATGAAATAGTCTCTCTCCTTAGATTCCCTCAGAAATGGCTTGGTTCTTATCAAGACCCAGTGACCCTTCAGTCACTGTCACTGTGACCCTGGTCTGTGCCACTCTGTCATGCAAGTTCAACAACCTCAGCTAACGGTCTCAAGACAATGTGTGCCCTTCTCCTGGGACCTTCCCCTCCCCTGAGGACCAGTGGCAGTTTTCAGTTCTCCTGAGAGGAAGGCTTGATTCTCAGTCCCCAGGTGGACAGGCGGAGCTCAGGCCAGACTGGGTAGAGGTGAAGTGGTCCTGGCACCAGCTTGGCACTGAGGGGTAAGGCATGCTTAGCCTCTGCTGGGTCAGATCCAGGCAAGTGGGCCCCACACGAATCTCTATGTTAGAATCTGTGCCAGAACTCAGAGTGTGGAGATACACAACCTTCGTTCTTTGCAGTTCCTTCCCACCACCAAGACCAGGATAGGACAAAGATAGCCCTCCCATCCCTTCTTCACTATCCAAAGTCTCATGTTGCTTAGTTAAAACCAGTCAGTGTGGCATGGCAATGTGCGTCCATAACCCCAGCGCCAGTTATGCAAGGCAGGAGGACTGAGACTCTGAGGCCAGTCTGAAGCAATCAACAAGTGGCCATGCATCATCTTCTAAACATGCTCCAATCCTCGCCGAAGGATCAGAATTTATAACTTTCCCATATACTGCAATAAGCAGGGCAAACACAACAATCAGTAGCTACACAGACGACGTTAGACAAACAAGTAGTTGCAAGGTTATATTTTTTGTTTCTGAAAGTATTCAGAACCATAAAATTGTGTACACACACACACACACACACACACACACACACACACACACACACACAGAGAAAGAGAGAGAGAGAGAGAGAGAGAGAGAGAGAGAGAGAGAGAGAGAGAGAGAGCAATCTATTGCAGGAAGTAGCTTGTGTAAACCTAGGGTCTAGGAAGGTAAGACAAACCCTGTATGCCTGTATGCTGGTCCAACAGGAAGAACGGACAGGAGCTGACCCGGAAGGCCACGGACAGGATTTCTTCTTACTTACGGAAGCCTGGATTCTGCTCTGAAGGCCTTTCAGCTGACAGGGTCTATTTTCCTCAGGCCACAGGACAATCTTCTTCCTTGACATCTGTCAGATGCAGATGTTCACTATACTTCAAAATGTCTCTGCTGTAAAACCTGGACCAGTGTTTGAGTGATTGCCTGAGGACCTGGTACCAGGCCCAGGCTGACAAATGAAATCAAGCATCCTACAGGTATGTGTCACCGAGTGCCTGCTACATATCTCAGCCCCTGAGAGCTAATTAATGACTCTTGCAGAAAACATATTTATTTGCATCACACCACACTGGCACCAGGGAGACAGGCACGTGCCAATCACCTGCACCATCTCACATTCTGAAGTTCTTCAAAACATAAAAGACCTTGCCAGAAATGCATCCCCTGCCCTAGAGATGTGCGAATCTGAAAGATTTAGAGATGAAGGAAGGCCATACACCCCACACAAAGATCTGGGAGCCAGAAACATCTGAGTTTGAACTATAGTTTTCTTACCTTGTGAATAACGGAAACTTCAGTACAACTGCTAATTAAAAAAACAAAAACAAATTCTTTCATAGCAAGGCGTGGTGGTGCAGGCCTTTAATCCCAGAGCTTGGGAGGCAGAGGTAGGTGGATGTCTTCGAGTTTGAGACCAGCATTGTCTACAGAGTTCCATGACAGCCAGGACTTTTACACAGAGAGATCCTGTCTCAAACAACAACAACAACAACAACAAAAACCAAAAACAAAACACAACTGTTACAGCAGGTCTCCCCGCCGGCCTCCCGGTCCTGCCGCCACGTGGGCCCACAGCCGCGCCAGCCCCAAATAACACTCAGAGACTCTGTATTTGATACAATCCTGTTGGCCAGTTACCATTACTGTTTATGGGCTAGCTCTGTCTTAATTATTAACCCATTTCTACTTATCTAAGTATTTCCACGTGGTCGTCTTATCGGGAAGCTGCGGCAGGCGTCCTGCTTCTTCCCCGGGCTACATCTCGACTCCGCCTTCTACTTCCTCTTTCCTCCTCCTGGTCTCCTAGCCCCGCCTATCTAGTTTTCTATTGGCCACAGTGCTTTATTAACCAGTATGAGAAACATATATACAGTATAACATCTCCCATCACACAACAACTAAAGCAGTCCTTTCATTCATTTGCATTTTGCATCCAATGTAATATGCACATTCAAATATGTCAGTGAATTTTAAGTAATGTATATACCCATATAATCACCCAAGGGTTAAAGACAGAACATGTTCCTTGTATCTGTGTTGCATGGCTTTTCCTGAAAAGTCTGTATTTCTTCCTCCCTCCCTCCCTCCCTCCCTCCCTTCCTTCCTTACTTCCTTCCTTCCTTCCTTCCTTTCCTTTCCTTTTTTGGTTTTGTTTTTGGAGACAGGGTTTCTCTGTGTAGTCCTGGCTATCTTAGAACTCATTCTGTAGACCAGGCTGGCCTTGAACTCACAGAGATCTACCTGCCTCTGCCTCCAGAGTGCTGAGATTAAAGGCGTGCACCACCACTGCTGGCAGGAGTTCATTTCTATTCACTCCAGATAGAAGGGACAATGACAGCCTCCCTACAAATTTGCCCAAGTTTAGCACAGTGAGCAGCTGAGTTCATGAGGGTTACTTATAGGAGCATGGGGATGTCATCTGATGGTGGCTACACACACAGAGTGTGGCTTCCAAACTGTCTATTCCTTATCTATCCTCTGTGGCAGCTGGTCTTGTGAGCTTTCTCCTCATGCCATGTGAGAATGTGTTGACAGTTCTGATCTTATGGTGGCCTCGAGTAGTAACCACAGCAGTCAAGTGTTATGGCAGGCTTTTCCCGCTGGCGCCATCCCGCCTGCCGCCAGTCTGGGCCCACAGTTGCACCAGCCCCAAATAACACTCAGAGACTCTGTATATGATACAATCCTGTTGGCCAGTTACCATTATTGTTTATGGGCTAGCTCTGCCTTAATTATTAACCCACTTCTACTTATCTAAATATTTCCACGTGGCTCATCTTATCGGGAACCTCGGCGGGCGTCTTCCTTCCTCCCTGGTCTACATCTTGACCCCTCCCTACTACTTCCTCTTTCCTCCTCCTAGTCTCCTAGCCCCACCTATCTAGTTTTCTATTGGCCACAGGCTTTATTAACCAGTATGAGAAACATATATACAGAATAACATCTCCTATCAGTGAAGAGTGCAATAATTACTTCCAACCTGTAGGAAACAGACACACGGCTCCTTCCCACTCAGCTCCCTCTCCTCATTTCTGTCTCTATCTCTGCCTCTTCCTGTCACTGCATATAAATCCATTTATTTTAATGTAGGTGGATTAATATTTACTGAGCAAAGTCATTAGACAGAAACAGAAAACCTAAAAAGCATATAAAAACAAAATATCTGATACATCATCTGATAGATGTCACATTAAAACAGAGAGAAGGGATTAGAGTTGAGTGTGGTGTCTCTTGTTTTCAGTAAGATGGCAGGGAATTACCTCCCCCTGAAATCAGAGCCACCTCTGCCCCAACACAAAACTAGCCAATCCATGAGCAGGGAAAACTGACCAATCCCCGAGCAGTAAAGTAGTAACCTCCCCCTCTAGGGGTGTGAAATTTCCGGCCCAGCTTAGCCAAGGCAGCTCCTTCCAGGGAGTGAGGAGGGGCTGCCCCGACCTTAGCCCATGGAGAAGCCACTCAGAAACCAGGCGCCCTAGTTCTGAGACAGCAGTGTTGTAATTCCCCCCACGGCAGCCAATCAGCTCAGTTGGAGCCAATCCCAAGCCCATAGCTGGGCAGGTTTGGAATTCCCCAAGCCCTTCCCTCCTGCCAGGCTACTATAAAAACCCCTTCCCTCTCTTCTGGAAGGCTCTCCTGCTCTGCTCCTGTCACTGCTGCTATTGTCACGGAGGCTGATGCCACCACTTTGAACTGAGGGAAGGACCAGAGTTACCTCGAAAATGAAGACTTTTTGTTTTTGCATCGGAATTGGTCTCGTGGTAGTGATTCGGGTTCCAGACTTTGGCCTTAACAGCTAAATCTATGCATGTGCATCTAATACACATGTGTATAACATATATTCTATACATATGCCTGTGTGTATACACCTGCTCCTAACATAGTTTTTAAGTGACTTACTCACTTAAAAACTATGTTGTTGCATCTGTGTGAGGGTGTCAGATCCCCTGGAACTGGAGTTAAAGACAGTTCTGATCCGTCATGTGAGTGCTGGAAATTGAACCTGGTCCCTTTGGAAGAACAGCCAGTATTCTAAGTCACTGAACCATTTCTCTAGCTCTGCTCCTAACATAATAAACAGAGAAAACATCTGGTTGCTTATCGAGTTTCCAGGAAATAACATGGAGTTTTAAGTGCTTTTTATTTGATTTACATGTTTCTGTATTGTTTGAGTTTTACAACTTTTTAAATATATATTTTTTATGGGTACGGGTACTCTGTCTGCATGTCCAGAGCCCATGAAGGCCAGAAGAAGGAATCAGATCCCCTGGAACTAGTTACAGACAGTTGTGAGCTGCCATGTGAGTGCTGGGAATTGAACTCAGGTCCTCTGTAAGAGCTGTTTAAATGCTGAGTCATTCTCCAGCCCATTTGAGTTCTTTTAAAAACTCTCTCTCCCTCTCCCTCTTCCCCCCCCCCCAGCTACCTATTTATATGGATCTGTCTATCATCTGCCATGTATCTGTATCATCTTTTATCTGTCGCCCATCTATGGTGTCTGTGTGTGTGTGTTGCATGTGTATTGATGCAGCATGTACACACCATGGCACTTGTGTGGAGTTTTAGGGGACAGCTCTGTGATGTCAGTTCTCACTGTGTAGCTTTGCATGGCTTCTGGGGATCGAACTCAGACAGTGAGACATGAGTGGGAAGCTTTACCCGCGGAGCTAGACTTTCAGTCCTCGTTTGAATGTTCTTTTAAAAATAAGAACATTCAATATTTTCCCTACAGCCCAACTATTTTAAAGGTGAAAAAAAGAACACGTGAAAACAGCACAAGGCTGAGTCTGTGCAGGGAGCTGTGGCAGGCCTGGCTGGAAGTACTTTGCATATGCTTTGGCCTTTAATCTTCAGGAAAGCCCTCTTTACAAATGGGAATGCTGACATCAGAGAGATTTTGGCATCTATGCAGTTTGCAGTAAGAAGACCATATTTTATGGGCAAACACATTTTAACCTCTTTAATATGAATGGCTAGTCAAAAAAAAAAAAAAAAAAAAAAAAAAAAAGCCTTACCTTCTTCTTGCAGGGTTTCCTGTCTGCTGCTAAAGACACACAAACATTTTATATGTAAATTGAATAAAGTTTCTGGAAGTATTTAAAATAAACGAGTTAGGTGACTATATATATATATATATATATATATATATATATATTTAATGATGTTTTTTAACTTTTATTGATTCTTTCTGGATTTCACAGATCGATCCCACTCATCTCCTCAACATTTTGCATCTGCCCTCTGCCCTTTCAACACTCCCCACCAAAGCAAAACCAAATTTAAGAGGGAGGGGGGGGATTTTTGTCCTGGACGCTGCTGCATGGCCTGTTGAGTGACAGTTTACCTTTAGTCCATCATCTCCACTGGCTCAGGCCTCTGGCTTCTGCTACGTCACCAATGGGCTCCCACTAGGGCTCCTCTTGGATATCCTGTTGTTGTCCTGTGTCATGGAGACCCTGCAGTTTTGGGTCCTCTAGGTTCCTCCCCTTCACCTGCTCCAACAGTTCATAGATGTAGGGGTGGCTAACTGGGCCCTGGTTCTGGCCCTGAGTGGTAGCTGGGTTGGTCAGCTGGCCAGCTTTCCCTCATCATCACTACCCAGATGAGCTCTCCAGCACTGCCTTGGTTAGCTCTCCAGTGCAGCAGGCAGCAAGGGGTAGGGCAGGTCTCCTGCTCTCAGGTGTTCAGATCCGGGCCCCCCACACTCACACCACCACGGCCAGCTCTACTGTCTTAACCAGGTGAGTGAGGTGCAGGGCACACTCTGTGTGCTGCCGCTGGTGGTGGGCAGGGCTAGTTTTCTCACTCTTGTGACCTTGGGGACAGTCAATGATCAGGGAAGACATTACTATCCCCACACAGAGCTAAGGAACCTGAGCCATCTATGTATGTAAGTGTTGAGCCCCCACTGGTTAAAACACCACACAGAGTTCATTTCTTGAGTGTCCAGAGGTAAGGCCATCTTCATGCGGACATGATCTAGCTGCACCAAATGTCTCTGCTGCTCTTCTGGCTCCTTTCAGATGGTTGGCTTCATTTTCAGCCTAGTAGTGGCATGGCAGCTGGTTTCCAGGCTTCAAATCTATATACAGTAATGCCTGAGGTGGAGACTTGTCCTTTCTGTTGCTTACTCTTGCAAACTAGGACACTTTCCTTGGAAGCCCTTAGTAAATCTCTCCTCATTCATCACTATCCAGAATAATTCATAGGTTGTTTCCAAGTCCATAATGGGCTAGGGACATAAAACTGCCTATAGGTAACTGCATATATGCTGACATGCATGGATACATTGCCTGTAGGTGACTCTGGATACATGGGTTTCTGTCTGCAAAGACAAAAGGGGAAGTAAATGCAGAAGACTAGGACCCTGGGAAAGTAGAGTCAAGAGTATAAGCCAACAGGTGAGGCTAAGCAGGGGTCTCTCTAAGCTGAAACATGGCCCTCTGTTGAAGCTTTACTGAGATGCGATAGCTGGAAAGGAGCTCAGGATTATCATGTAGTCCTGTAGACCACATAGATGATGCACCCAGGCTACTAAACCGGCTATGCTTTTCCCACTGTGACTCAATTGGCTCTGCTTTTCAGTAGGCAAGAATGCTTGCTTTGGCTTTTATAGGGCAAGGGATATCTTTTAATAAATTAGTCTGGAAGTATTAAATTTATACATGGGTTTTGCATGATTGATGTTAGAGAGATTTCCTTAAAACTCACAAATCCTTCAAAAATATTGTTTCAAATAATAAAAAAGTTCAAAAAAATCTATAACACTGTTCCTGTTCTGTATTTGCGTTACTTTAAATTGCTTGTTATTATTGACGTCATCATCATTATGTGTGGGCTTGCTCACGCCACAGTGCCATGTGAAGGAATTCAGAGGACAACTCTCAGGGATTGGCTCTCTTCTTCCACCCTGAGATGGTGGGGATCAAATTCAGGCCATCGGGACTGCACGGCAAGCGCTTTCCCAACTGACCTATCTTGTTGGCCATGTGCTAGGTTTTTAGAGAAACACACACACACAAAACAGACAACCGTAGCTATAGTTGTGGCTTTCTGTGTATCATTCTTGGAAGCTGTTTCCTTTTTCTTCACCCAAGGAAACCACACACTTGAATTCAGAGTCTGTTTTCACGTTGATATTTTTATACTACCTCACACAGAGCCAGAAAAGACACGTGGCACTGTTTTGAACACACACATGAATTTAATGCTAGATAGGGGCTAATCTGCAACTTTCTTCTGCAGTAGCACTTTCTGGCCAATGTTGGTTCTTAGTTATACCTGTTTTGTATACTAGTATCCAGTTCTGGTTGACATATCCTCTGTGACAAACCCTGCAGACAGCTACCATAAACATCTTAGCAGGCATTTCCCTGAGCAGGTGCCGACACTGCTCTGGTGATCTCTGTTATGAAATGGAATCACTGAGTGTACGTATCTTTCATGTTTAACAGAAGGCAACCTTGTTGATTCAGAAAGATAATGATTTTAATTTCTCTCCTACTGTGCATTTGAATGAAACTCTCCTGTGTCGAACACACTCCAGTACAGTACACTGACAAGTACCTTTCTTTTCTCTACCGTGGAAGATTATAGTCCTATATAATGCACCTCTTCATTGTGACTTATCTTAAGTTAACCCATTTGTCCTTTGAAATACACTTGAGAACAAGCACACATAAAGAACAAGAGAAAATAAAGACAAATACATGGATATCAGTTTTCTTTCTAAATTTCAGAGACAAATATTACCTTATGCTTTCTTACTCACTTGGGAATCACTGAAAGTGATCAGAATTTTTGCATTTTGTCTGCAGGATGGAATGTATTCCCTCTTTTGCTGGAGAAAATCCAAGAGCAGAAGAGTTAAAAATGATAACACAGACAACCAGTTAGGTTAATAGCACTTGCCACCCTGTCAGTGGGCTCCCTGAACTTGCTCCTGAGATAGAGAGATGACAATACTGAGTGACGACGCCACGTTTGCATCTCAAAACACCAGTCTATTTTTATGCAGTGTCTACCTCTGAGACTCTCCAGCTCTTGGAGAAGCTTACAGCCAGCTCCCCAGAGTTTCCATGTTTGGGGGAAGGAGCTAGGGCACTAAATCAGAATTTACACCCTAATGACCGAGGGGATGGAAAGATAATTAGCAAACATGAGACCATATTTCCATGTTGGTTATGGATGAGGACAAAGGTAACATTTAATCCCATGATGGGGGGAAGGGGGGGCGGGGTCGGACATGCTGAGATTAAAATCCAGATTTGATAGAAGAAGCATTTCAGTTCACACTTACCTTTTCAGCATCTTGACATCAACAGACATCCTCCACATATCAATGTATTTTCTCTGCTTTATGCGGCAGAAATAAGATACCAGCACTAAGGGCAGACGGAGAGAGTGAGTTTGGGAGTCACAAAGAATACTCAAGGGACGAGTCATGATAGATGCAATCATTTCCAAGACTGAAGACAGAACCCTCTGATTTGGGAGACTTCTTCATGCTGACTGTAACCACCAGTTTGAGGCATCAGCCAGACTATCTGGGAATATTATGACCTGTTGTCAACCATGCTGAGCTCCTTCTGCTATGGTCAATTCTGGTGACACTACATGGGAATATGACTACTGATCCTTTTCTACACAGAAATAATGACAGTCTCATGAACTCTCTCACTCCCTTCCTCTGGCTGTTTTGTGTTAGACAGAATCTCACTATGTGGTTTAGGCTGGCCTGGAAATTGACAACTACCTGCTTCTGCTATCCAAATACCAGGATTACAGATGTGCGCCACCAGGCCTAGCCCATGACCTTTCTTTTTACTCATACTTTTGATTATATACGGGTAAGAAGTTCTGACAATTCTTTAGAAGCAGCTAGGCATCTTCTCACAGCACTTTTGAAAATTAAAACTTCTGGGTGGGTGGGTGGTGGTGCATGCCTTTAATCCCAGCACTCAGGAGGCAGAGGCAGGTGGATGTCTAAGTCGAGACCAGCCTGGTCTACAGAGTGAGTTCCAAGACAGAGGGGGCGGGGAAGAGGGAGAGAGAGAGGAGAGAGAAGAGAAGAGGAGAGAGAGAGAAACACACACAGAGAGACACAGAGAAAGAGAGGGAGGAGAGAGAGAGAGAGAGAGAGAGAGAGAGAGAGAGAGAGAGAGAGAGAGAGAAGGAAAGGGAAAGAAAGAAAGAAATAAAGAGAAAAGGAAAACTAGAACTTTCCTATTTTTGACCAAGGATCCTTTCATCGTCTACCTCCTCCTGCTCTTCATTCTCCAAGACAAGGTCTCACGACAACCATGGCTAGCCTGGGACTCAGGTCTCACGACAGTCGTGGCTATCCTGGGACTCACGGAGAGCAGGCCGGCAGGGTCCTGTCTTCGGACCATTACTGCTCTGCTTGTATTCCTGCATTTGCAAGAGTTCAGTCACCTTCAAGTGCTCACCCTTCAGCCCCACACGGAGCACTGTCATTGCCTCTTCAAATTCCAGAAAACCTCAGCTTTCTCAAGTGGCTCTTCAGTACTGCAGCGGCCAGACCAGTGACCCTAACCCGGGAGAATCATGTCTTTAGAGTGAGAATAACACTTGTATTAGTGTTACGACTTCATTTTCGTTATCCCAATGGAATGTGGCGGACACGCTGACATTTAGTTCTCTGGCACCAGAGAAACAGCGTTGGGCCCCACTGATTTCTGCCAGGGCCCTGAGGAACCTGTTGGGGAGACAGCTGAGTGTGTCTTTGTCAGCTTTAACACAAGGTACACGGCACAAAAACAAGATGGTTTTCCTGGCTTCTCCAAACCACGTCTTAACTAGAATTTCAGTCGCTACACGGAGGGAGCAGCTTGGTGTTTCTAGAACAAATTCTTATTTTACTTAAAAGTATCTGAGGGACTTCAGGTTCCAGATCCACTTCCCAGGTGTGTCTGCGTGCTTTGCTCTGTGTGTGCACGAATGTGTGTGCTTCCACTTTCAATAAAACTTGTCTTTGCAGCGGAACAATAAAACAAAACGAGTTGAGAGCTACAGAGATGACTCATGAGTAGAGAGGCACTCGATCAAGGCTGATGATGACCTGAGTTCGATGCCCAGAACCCACATGATGGAAGGCGAGAACAGACTCCCACAAGTGTCCTCTGAACTCAACACATGCACCGTGGCATATAAAGGCTCATACACACAAATGCACACCCACAAATGAACACGGGAATTTCAGCGCAAAAGGACAAGTTGATGAGAACAGCATGGTGGTGCATACCTGCACCACAGCACTGAGGAGGCTGAAACACTCAGGAGCGTCAAGAGTTCTAGGCCAGCCTGGGCTGCAGAGTGAAACTCTCAAAATATAAACAGATGGTGGATGTCGCTTGGCAATAAAAGCCTGGTTTAGCACAAGCAAGACCCAGTGCCACTCGCAACCAAGAAACCAAACAACAAAGCAAAATTAACTGATGAGATGTGAAGGGCTACAAAGGTTCTTTCGTACTCGACACAGTCCTTTTCATCCCCAGGGCCAGGCAAGTGCTCTGCCGCTGAGCCACACCCCTACCCCCGGCACAAGCATGTTGGAAAGGAGTTTCCTTTTCGGCTTACCCTGATTCTTCCAAGCCTCTCTTTTGCCTGTAGACATTAGAGCACTGATGGCTATCTAGAACTGGGGTGTTGTGTGCAAGCGCTGCCCCCTCCCATTCCTCAACTAAAAAGCATCTAGACATTTTATGCAGGACTCACCAATACCATTTTCTCCATTTTCTGCCCCAGACTTCTGCTGTGCCCGTGCCGTGTGTGTGTGTGTGTGTGTGTGTGTGTGTGTGTGTGTGTGTGTGTGTGTGTGTGTATGTGTGTGTGTGTGTGTGTGTGTGAGAAAGGTCCCATGGCTGCTTAGCCCACAGGCTGTAGCTTATCTCCTGAAGACCTAGTGACATTATTAATAGTAGGAAGCAGACAGTGAGCTCTGTGAATGGGGAACTTCCATTCCATCTAGAAAGACACCCCCACGCCATTCCTCTTCTCCCCAAACTAAGCTGGGCTTAGAAAGGACAATGCAATGTTGGTCACCTCAAATGATCTCAGCAAACTATGAGCAACCAGAGACTCTGTTGGAGCAAGAATGGAGTCGTGTGGGGAAGAGCTCTGGGTGCCTGTGGGAGAACTCCAGGAAAAGGCATCTTGTCACCTCCCTTTCTTCATAACACAGAAATGTCCTTGGGATGTGTTTCTGTGCTCCTCTCAGGTAACGGTCAAGAGTGAGTTTACTTCAGATTATTCACTACAACTGGCTATTGTTCCTTGTTTGTGACTCTATGGGAAAACACGTTTCTGCCATGTGCAGCTTGTCCTTGTAATTGGACGCCTTACCCAGGTGACTCTTCTTAACCCTCAGAGTATAATTTGAGTAAAGTTGGCTACCGCATTAGACTATGCAGTCCACCTCGTTTTTCATGTCCATCGCCCCATGGCCTCTAGAGCGATGACAGGACTCTACAAAAGAAGAGTGTAGTAGGTAAAGCTGTGAAGAGTTCCCTCATGCCACATGATCCCAGTTGGAGTCACTTGCTAACTGGGATGCCAACTGAATGAGACAGAAGCAGACAGCGCCTGGCTGAAGACTTTATAGTTGAAAGCCGAGGGGACCATGCGCACACTGAGAACAGAGGCCTCGTTGTGCGTAACAACAGACGTCCCACTCGCTGGTCACACAAACGTGTAAGACCACAGAAGGGGGACAAGGATGACAAAAGGCATCTATTGCTTCTCTCCACTTTGTCTTGGGCACAAAGACATTGATGCCTGCTTTGTTCCAGGAAGGCGTCTGCCATTCCTTCTTGGACCTACCGGGTCATTAACACAGACAGACATTCCTGCCTGCAACCACGCCTACTATTCCCTGAACAGACGAACAAAGCAACATAAAGGACACAGTGCTGCACTGGGCGTTTATTTGCAAAGTACCACTTTTCCTCATTTATTTTTACTTTCTCAGGGTCAAACAACTGTAATAAATACTACCAAGACATATGGCTTCTATTCGACAAGATCTGCCAATATTTGAAATACATCTCTCCTTTGAGATAGAAATTAATTACATTCTTTAGAATTTAGTTAGCAGACAAACTAGCAGATGTGGACAACAATGTTTCTCTGAAAGTAATCTTGGCAACTTATAAAATGTGTCAAGACTGGGAGCAAGGTCATCTGGGGAACAGCTCAGTGGGAATTACCATGTGAGAGGTCGTAGAGTCAACCCTCAACACTGAAAGAAAAACAAAAACAAACAACAGAGTGGAGACTGATTTACTGAGTATTTATTTACGTGGAGGGATGACTACATCACTACACACTTACATATGGGATCCTAGGCAACCAATAGTTAAAATAGTGAGTACCACTAAAGAAAGATGTGTGTAAAGCATCTCTGGGAGGATATAAAGAGCACGGGCGATGGACGCATCCACCTTGGGGAGAGCTAGACAGATGAGAGACCAGGGAGGGAGGGAAACTGAAAACTGTTTCAGTTGTGTTATGTGTAATCTCTCCCAAAGTTTAACTTATTAAAGAAAATAAAGTAACAGATCTGATAGACAGAACCAAGGAATTCCAGGAAGCTTATAGAAGGAACCAGAAGGAAATGGGCTATACACTTAAGGTCTTGTCTTCATTCTTGCAAAGAACTGGGAAACTTAAGCTTCTGTAATTGGCCACTGGCCTGCTTAACGAGGTTCTGTTCATATGGGGAAGTCACAGATCCTCGGCAATGAGGAAGTGAAGGATGGGAGAGCTTCTCCTTTGGCGATTAGCAATGGAAATTACTCACACTGATGGGAGGAAGGGTTAAGGAGTCATGACTAATACTGAACCATCTCTAAAAGCTGCTCATCTTCAATACGTCCTTTCTGGCATCATTGCATGCCTCAGTGTCTTGGCGTGTATAGTATTTAAGTCAGGGAAGACCCCACATCATTTCTCTGATGGTTACTTATAATAATCACAAAACATTTTCAATGAACATCCCTGAGCCCTTTGCACACAGAGTCTGACCAGCAAGGGAGAATAGCTTTCAGTCTTTCTACTGAACCGTGGAAGGGGCGGGGGTGGAGAGGTGGGGAGGGGAAGAAGGGTATTTGTTAGAAAAGCCTGTGGTGGCAGATGGCACCGTAACCACTTAAGATTCTATGGCACAATGATGCATTGTAGAATAAACCAGGGTGGGTGAAAAGAGAGAAAAATGTTTAATACACACTTCTGTACCATAATATATTTGAATGCATTATGAACTCATTTGCCTCTGCCACAGTGTGAGGGTTTTGTTATTTTTTTTTTTTTTTCATCTTCAGTTTTAGGACCAGTGTGTATGAGGTATTTTAGAGTCTGTAGATTGAAAAGCAGATGTTCAAATCGAATTGTCTAAAATGGTAGTTTTTTTGTTTTTCTTTAATCAAGGTAAAGACCCTCCCAAGCATGTAAAAGTTGTTAATAATTTCAGGGCAGTCATGGGATATCTGCACTCTCTGCCTTATTCTTAGATCCTGAAGCAACCCAGAAACTCTAGATTAAGGAACTATGAGGCTTAGGGGTTGGATGTGTAGCTCAGCAATAGTGCCCTTATTGGTCTTACATACATGAAGTATGCTGGCATGTTTTATATCCCCTTGACACAGCTTAGTCTTTTGAAACATGGGAACCTCAATTGAGAAAATGCCTCCATTACCATTGGGCTGCAGGCAAGCATGGAGGGCATTTTCCTAATTAGTGACCGATGTGGGAGGGCACAGCCCACTGTGGGTGGCTTCATCCCTGGGCTGGTGGTTCTGGATTCTATCAGAAAGCAGGCTGAGCAAGCCATGAGGAGCAAGCCAGTAAGCAGCACCCCTCCATGGCCTCTGCATCAGCTCCTGCCTCCAGCTTCCTGCCCTGCTTGAGTTCCTGTCCAGACTTCCCTATGAAAAGTTTCTACACCTCATAAGCCTTTCTGCCAAAGCAGCAATCTAAGTCAGACCAGACTAAACCAAACTAGAAAAAGCCCAGGTTTAATAGATAAAATACTCCGGGATGATTTTCTAGGCCCCCCCCCCCCCCCGCCCCCTCCACCCATGGCACACACACTGTGTGTATCATGAATAAACAACCCAGTAACTTATATTGGGGTTCTTATATTCAAACTTCAAGTTGAGTATCAGAAAAGCAAAGCAGCTGCTCAGTTCAGGCTAAAAGGGCTGATCCATGCATGAGCTCTTAACCAGGTCTCAAACTGCTGCCTCTCCTCAGTGTGGCTGGAGAACCAATGCCTCTCTGAGACCTTGCTTCTGTCTTATATACTTCCCTAATGTTGGGATTAAAGGTGAGATCTAAGATTCGCTTTTAGACTGATTCACTCTTGTGTAGATCTGGGTGGCCATCTATCTCTTAACCCTGAGGCCTAGGATTAAAGGTGTGCACCACCACCTCCTAGCTTCTGGCTGCTGAGATTAAAGGTGTGTGCCTGGCTTCTATGGCTTGTGGCTGACTTTGCTTTCTGAATCCTCAGGCAAGCTTTAATCATAAACAATACATTATCATAAATCCCCTTTCTTTGTCTAATACAAAAAGAAGGCTACAACTAACATAAGAAAAACTATATAGATAAGTACAATAAGCATATACAATATATACAGGCAATAAGTTCGTCAACAATGTCTAGTCCATTTTCATTTGACAAATTCAGAAAAAAAGCCCTTCACTATCTACTCTACCTTGGTGAGTCCACAGTCTTGTGCCTAATTTACTTTCTATTGTAATTTGCACTATCAAATTATCTTTCAATGTCTCTCAGACTTTTACACTTTACACCTCTTTAGTGAGTTTCTTTTCTGAGTCTGGTAAATGATGAAAACTGTAACTATCTAGTCTTCAACTCCCTCAGAGACCCAGGAAGGAAATGATATTGAGTGAACAGGAAGTGCAGTCAAGCCACTTCTGAAAAAGGCTGCGAAATGACAAAAGCAGCTGGCTGCCTGGAAAGTTACCCAACGTTGGATTTCTTGCTTTTAGCTAAAGGACTTGAAATCTCCTCTCCATACTCAACAGCCAGGAATCTATGATAAGCTTGGCAAAGTCATAGCTCTCAGTCACAAAGGTGTCATGTCAACAGAGATACCCAGGACTCTTGAGGGAGTCAGGGAACTTTCTTGAACACACATCCTCTCTGAGGACAAATGCTGCAGACACTGCATCACAGGAAGAAACGGGAAATCATGGGAACAAACGTAGGCCAGTCTCCGGGTCGCAGGAAACAGCAAATAGAAAAGGCGTTGTCTAGAGAGCAGAGGAAGAACATTGCTGAACTGGTGTGCTGAACATGTATTTTATGAGGAAACAATATCCAGAATTCAACCAAATAAAAACCCAAGCAATGATGGCACCCACCCGTCAGCACAGCACTGGGTGTCTGGGCGCTGAGACACTGCGTCCTTGCTCTCTTGTAAATACAAGCTTTAACATTAAACACAAAAGCAACGTGAGTTTGTTCTTGTGGACAATGATCTAACTTTATTGTGTGCAGTCTTTTTTTTAAAATACACCAACTATTAGCTTTTCCAAGTGAAATAAGATTTAAACAAAATTTATGATAAATTATGCTGAAGGAGACACAGAAAAAGCTGGAGAGGTTTTTTTCCTTTTTCTTTTGTCTGAAAGTGGAAAACAAAAGTTGGGGAAGGGGGTGGGCAAAGATACAGAAGCTTCCAGAGATTTCTAAGACCACCATAAAAACAGCCGGGGAGAGCAGAATACCCAGCATAGGTGAGGAAGCCATGCAGCACAAAATCCACACCACACTGCAGAAAAAGGGGCTTTCCTCCTGGGTGCAGGTCCTTGACAGTCCTTGCTGTGTATCTTTATTACACAACATAACATTTTATTTAACACAAAATCCACTTGGCCTAGAGAGCAGTAGGGTTCTAACTTAGTCCCCAGCCAGCAAAGTCACCCCTCACAAACGCGTAAGGAAAGGACTCAAAGACCCCCCTCCCCCTTGCACAGGGCATTCTCAATTCATTTACGTTGGCTCCTCATCTCTGCTTGGTGTCCTTTTTGAGTAGACTCCCAGAGCTAAGACAAGTGGTGTGAGCTTACCAGTCTGCTGCTGAATTGGAAATTTAGGCCCCAGTAAAAAAAAAAAAAAAGCTTCAGATCTGGAGGCTCACTTCAAAATCACCTTATGAGGCAGGGTACTGAAGAGCTCCCCACAGCTCGTTTGCCCACGTAACACCAGGGAGCAATTGCTCTCAAATGCTCCATTCCAACCCACCTCTTTGGGAGTTTTTAAAGCTCTTAGCTTCGCTCTGTCCTTTCTGCACTCAGCACTGTAACACATGTCTACCTGCTGCTCCAGGGAGGCGGTCAGTGAGGGAGGCAGAGGCTCATCCCTTGTTATAAACACGAGAACTGAGCTGAATGTGATGGCTCACAGCTGCAATCCCAAGGCTTGGGAGGCTGAGGCAGGGGAGTTACCATGAGTTCCAGGCTAATCTGGCTCCATGGTGAGATGTGCCCTGAAATTAACAAAATAAACAACGAGAATAAAAGAAACTCGAGAATCCCAAAGGAGTCTGGACTTGCTGTACTTTCCTTACTTGTGACCGCCAGCGAAGACTTGACATCTCTGATGTGGAAGAGGGATTGACTGGGCTTCTAGTGCAAGACACAGAACTTGTAATATACGTTAGGTCAGCTAAAACTGAATTAAAACACTATTACCTAATTGAACTTCAGAAAGAAAAAACCCAGCCCAGACCTAAGTGGAGCAACAAAGTATGACAATAGATAGACGCGTTACTGAGGGAGGCATCTCCCACTGGCCAGCTGACACAGCCCTCAGGCAGAGGGTCAAAGTTGACAAAGGGCTCTGAGAGAATATTTACCAGAATGTGATGATTCATTTCTCAGTCCTGAAATCTCAAGTATAAAACTCCAAGATATAAGAAGGATCAAATTAGATCATGTTTGTGATTCAATTAAAAAATTCTTAGCCCTCTTACATTATATTATCTAGATTATAATAGTAAAAAAATCAAATTACATTCATATGAAACCTTTATCAAAAGAAATCAAATCCATTTTTATGAAATTTTATAGTACAATTATTTTTAGTGGGTCTTTTCTTAGGTCACAGTATTTATAATTGCATTTACATCTGTATAATTTTTAAAATTAAAAAACAAAAGCAAATCAATAGAAATCTAAGTTTTCATTTGTAAAAGTGCCTTCAGTCTCCGGGCCAGCACCACATGGCGGGTTGATTTGTCCTCCAGACACGGATGGCTCCCAGGATCCGGGGTCTAGGAAGCATTCAGGCCCCGACTCATTAGGAATGCTTTTTGGTTTGGCTCACGTTGCAAGAAATTCTGGAGCATGTCCATGCCGTCCAGAGATCCCCCAGGTTTCAGGATTAGGTTTCTGTACTTCATTCCAACCTAATAAAACAAAACATCATGCCTAATAATTCACGGGCCTAGCAACCCTCCAAATCCCTAGGCATAAGGGAGAAGGGGTGGGGATGAGGAAATGGCTCGTGCTCCCCATTCTTTGGAGCTGACATTCTCTGGGCTGACACTGCAGCTCCAGCCTTCCACCCGTCCACCACTACTGTCTTGTGTCCTTAGATTTCCAGCTGTGAGCTGCCAGCACAGGCAAGCTGGCACACCAAATACCCAAAGGTTTGCCACTGCCTGTTAGCCCATTTCCAAACGGGGCGGTTAGCAGAGCAAGGGGCTAAATCAGCTGTGGGCAGTCTGAAGCAGGAACTTGGGTACTGTTGAATGGCTTCAGGTATTTCTGTAAGAGGCCCATGAAACACACACACACACACACACACACACACACACACACACACACACACACACACACACACTCACCAAAGCCCCCCGAAAAGAAACCCAACTGAGCTTTTTAGGAGTGGTCAAGTGACAAGCATTTCTGAGGGGTCAGAACCCTCATGACAGAAGTCTTTGGGGATGGCAGTCTGGAATTTTAAAACAAACCAGTTCCTCTGCGTTTATTTACACAAATACAGCAGGTAAGGAAAGAGAATAGCTGCTACTCAGCCACACATCAGCATCCTTAGGTTTGCTGTCACATCCTTCCTTTGTTTGTAATGAATCCAATGAGTCCTATCCCAGATGCACATACGAAATAAACGGGCACCACGCACGAGTATATTTATTACGTGATCTGATCTATAGGACCTACAATCTTTTTGGGTTCAGAAGATTTAGAGTTGCCAGAGACAAAGTAGTTTCAGCTTGGACTGAAAACAAGATCCTGTAAGAGACTTACTATGTAAAATAAAAGTGAGTGAAATCCACTAAGTTAGACAAGGCGAACCTCTCTGATGCCCTACAAGAGCCACGAAATAAAATAAAAAACAGATGAATCTTTGGGGTTGTCTTCTGTGCATAAACAGGAATCACTCAAAACTTACAAATCATTTAGCACAGCGGGTTCTCAGCCCTCCTAACACTGTGACCCTTGACACAGTGCCTCATGCTGTGCTGACCCAAGCATAACATTATAACTGTTGCTACTTCATAACTGTAATTTTGCTACTGCTAAGAATTGTAATATAAATAAACAGCTGTGTTTTCTGACAGTCTTAGGTGACCCCTGTGAAAGGGTCATTTTACACAAAAGGGGTGGAGACCCACAGGCTGAGAACCATTAATCTAGCTGCTGTGCCCAATCTTTTGATGCTATGACAGGTTGCTGACATTTATAGTTTACAGCTGAGAACCCTGCAATGGCATTACCAGAAAAAAACAAAACAAAACAAAACAAAACACCCAAAAACACCCCTCTTCCAATGGAAACATTTTAGGTAAGCTGATGATTCTGTTTTGGGCTGTCATATATATTCCTAGCTATTCTCAGCTACATGTGGCCTAGTAGACTGAGCTGGACATGACTGACACAAACTCAGTCAAGAGTCTATAAATTCTAGTTAGGAATAAGCAATTAAACCTAGTGTTTGCTAAATGCTCAGGTAGCAAGACCAATAGGATTATGAAGCACACATTTAAACTTAAATTTTCTATCAACAACATATAAAAATGTTTAAAATATGAAATTAGTATTTTTGGGTCTCAAGTTGGCCTCAGACTTGCTATGCAGCCAGGGGCGACCGTGGCCCTCTGACCCTTCTGCCTTTACCTCCTAAGTGCCATTATTCCCAGTTTATACAGTGCTGGGGATTGATCCAGGCCCCATGGACGCCAGGCAAGTACCCTACCAACTGAGCTATACTCCAGCCTCATGAAATTAATACACATTTGCTTAAACACCACAAGCAAGGCACTGTGGTGTGTGCCTGTACCCCATGCTATCTGGGAGGCCAGGTGGGATAGTCATTTCAACTCCATCCCAACCACGATGGTATCATGTACAATTTCTTACAAAGCAGTGAGCCGGCTTTTGTTGTTTTGTTTTACATCAACAGCAAACCTCAAATCATGTCTTCAGTTGCATCTGCTCCATTTTGAGTATTCTAAAGCTCTATGTTGCTACTGTAGGCTTAGATCCAGGGCTTAGGAGCGTGTGAAAATGGGTTAGCATGACACCAAGAAGGAACACAGCAGTCTTGCTGGGTGGTTGGTGGTGGTGCACGCCTTTAATCTCAGCATTCGGCACTCAGAAGACAGAGGCAGGCAGATCTCTGTGAGTTCAAGGCCAGTCTGGTCTATGGAGTGAGTTCCAGGACAGTCATGGCTACACAGAGAAACCCCGTCTCTAACAAATGAACAAGAAACAGAGTCTGCTTGCCACACACGGCTATTGAACTTCATGGTCACTGTGCCAATGAGGACTTGGAACTGAGTTTAGTTGGTATCATTTGAGGCAGAGGACAGAACATTAACACTTAAATTTTTTTTCTTACATGGTCTACAGTAATGTCACCATTGTAACAGTAATCAATACTCTAAACTATGCCTGGCTGCTCTTGTCCTAGGCTCCATCATTCTAGAAAGCACCCCAGAGCCCCTCAGTCCACACACACACTCCCTCCCTCACTGCTCAGTGTGCTTGCATCTGACCAGTGTTAAACGGCTGTGTGGAGGATGGAGCCCATGCGCTTCGGGGACAGCAGTGTGGCAACGCCACAGACAACAGGAGCGAGTTTATAGAATTGGGAAAATACTTACAACTCTGTATTGAGGAAAACAGAGTATGTACTGATAGAACAGCACAATGAACCCTCAGGTGTCTATCACCCAACCTTGATAAAAGCGAGCCTTGAGATGGCAAGCATCACCCCTGTGCCCGCCTTATGCAGTTCTTGGGATCAGGTTCCCGGGACTCCGAACGCAGGGCAAGCATTCACCCACCTGAGCCACATCTCCAACTGCCCATTATTATTAGTTATTATTTCTCAGATAGGAACTAGTTAGTGTAACCTGGTTTCCGATTCTTATGCTCCTTCCTCAGCCTGCCAAGCGCTGAGATTACAGGTGTGTCTCCCACACCTGCCAATAATTAGTATTTTCTCACAGACATTCCATGTTCAAGGGCTGCATATTTTTTTTTACATTCCTTTGATCCCAGTACAATCAGGCAGATATCTGAGTTTGAAGCCAGCCTGATCTACACAAGTTTCAGATCAACCAAGGCTCCGTGTGTGTGTGTGTGTGTGTGTGTGTGTGTGTGTGTGTGTGTGTGTATAAACATATCTCAACTCTGCCTTAAAAACAACAACAAAGGCATTTGTACTTCAAATGTTACAGAGAAAGAATAAACCATTAAAGATATAGCCCAAGATGCATCATCTGACAAAGTTCTCCACCGTCTGCTGTGAATCTGGTGGGGAGGCTCAGTGGGAAGGGAAAGGAGGCAGGGGAGACCTCCCCAAAGCTGAGGAGAGATGGGGCGACCCGGCTGCCCGCAGAGCCAAGTCAGAGCAGAGCACTGTTCGGTCTCAGCACAAGCTCAGCACAGTCTTCCTCTGCTTATGCCTCCAAACAAGCTGATTCAATTTCCTCAATTATCAAGCAATGGTCTTTTAAGAGTTCCATTTCCCTTGCAATGAAGCTTTGACAAGAGTTTAAGAGTCATTTTGGTCACAGGACCTAGTTTTTGTTAAGAAAAACAAAACAAAACACCAAAACTCAAAACCCAAACCAAAAGGACAAGCCGGGCAGTTAAGGGAGTGTGTGGGAGGCGTGGTTGGGTGAGTGTGTGGGAGGTGTGGTTGGGTGAGTGTGTGAGAGGCGTGGTTGGGTGAGTGTGTGAGAGGCGTGGTTGGGTGAGTGTGAGAGGCGTGGTTGGGTGAGTGTGTGTGAGAGGCGTGGTTGGGTGAGTGTGTGAGAGGCGTGGTTGGGTGAGTGTGTGAGAGGCGTGGTTGGGTGAGTGTGTGTGAGAGACGTGGTTGGGTGAGTGTGTGTGTGAGAGGCGTGGTTGGGTGAGTGAGTGTGTGAGAGGCGTGGTTGGGTGAGTGTGTGTGTGAGAGGTGTGGTTGGGTGAGTGAGTGTGTGAGAGGCGTGGTTGGGTGAGTGTGTGAGAGGCGTGGTTGGGTGAGTGTGTGAGAGGCGTGGTTGGGTGAGTGTGTGAGAGGCGTGGTTGGGTGAGTGTGTGTGGGAGGATGTTGGCCCTCAGCCACTCAGTGGTTATAACCTTATCCATGCCCCCCATCCTCCAAGGGCACTTACTTATCTAGTTCAATTTCTTTTTAGCTACTCAAGAGACTTCCCCTTCACTCTCGGTGAGGGAGAAAACAATAGCAGGACAGAGAAGGCCCTTATTTTTGGAGGTAACATTTTAATGGCAAATGTAATTATCCTATGCAGGATGCTTGTCACCTGTCAGCAATGGGAACATGGGAAGGCTTTGGATCCTGGAGGCAGCACACAGGACAGCCCTGTCATGGCCCTTCAACCCAGCCTTCCAAGAGCAGAGGCAGTCGTGTGGCCTTCCAATGTGGAGCACAGTGAGCGCCCTGCCCAGGACAGGTGAGGACATCTGGACGCCTGGCATACTCCCCACCTGTCTGCAAAGTGGACTTGGAGACATTTCACAGCCACAGCACCCTCCCTGGGGCACACCCTTTGTTTCTTCTGAGGGTGAGGTGGTGTGTGTGTGTGTGTGTGTGTGTGTGTGTGTGTGTGTGTGTGTAAAAACTACAGTGCCTGTGACAAAAGGCAAGGGGGAGAGAGAGGAAGGCTGGTGCTGGGAGCCGGGAAGATGGAAAGGAGAAAGGCAAGCTGAGCCATCACTTTGAGGAGGTCTGAAACGTCGCAGCAGCGCCCAGTCAGTGAAGACAGGGAACACAGAGCAGCATGCGTGTTTGAGGAAGGTGGAATGGGTGGGGAATCAAGAGTGAGGTCCAAGGTACATACAACTGTAGGGCAAAGGCACACAAGGCCAGTAAAATCATCTTTTACAAGAGCACCCTCTGGCCTAGATAAGAAATATGTAATTAGGCACTGGGCGTGGTGGTCCACACCTGTAATCCCAGTTCTTGGGAGGCTGAGATAGGGAGATGGAGAGTTTGAGGCTAGTCTGGGCTACACAGGGAGAGTTGTCTCAAAACAAAATACAAGGTAAAGTATTAAGGCTCCAGTGGAAACACAAAGGTCATTAAAAAAAAAAAAAAAAAAAAAAAGGCATGCAATCCTAGTTCTTTGGGAGGCTGACGCAGGGAGATCACAATTTTAAGGCCTTCCTGGGCTACAAAATTGAGTTTCAAGGTTAGTACGGGCAACTTAGTACAAACCAGTTTGGGGTGATAGCCCCATAGCCCAGTGGCAGAGTGCTCACCTAGCACATCAGAGGTCCCAGGTTCAATCCCTAGCCCCCTCTCCCACACACAAAAGAGCAAGTACCTGAACTGGCTGGGGTTTAAGACTTGGGAGTCTGTTCTTACAAACATTCGAGAAGAAATCTGCTGAGTGTGGCTTCGGCACAGGGGGCGGATGAGCCAGAGGGGAGAGAACTGGGTTCGTTAGTGAGGGAGACCCAGGAGGAAGGAACTCCACGTTCTCCCTTAGTGAGAGGTACAGCAGGACTGAGCCTAAGATCCTGCTTTAAGAGGCCCGGCACTCTTAGTCACTAAATTCTCTGAAGGCGATCCCGTTCCAATGCGTATAGAAGTGTCCCTGCTTCCATGTATGTCACTGCATGTGAGGTCTTCCTAGGACAACAAGGACTGAAAGCTAACTGTTAAACAGTCTTGTTCTTTTCAGTATTCTTTCTGAAGTAACACCTGGTTGTATTCTCCTTCACTAATGCAAGAAACAAAGCTTAGACTTTTCTCTTAAAGACAGAGACAACTCAGGCCTAACAATATAAATAGCCTTTGAGTTTGAGTGCACAATGTCTATTACCTCTTAGGAAGACTTCCCACAATGAAGCTGCCTTATAAAAAAAAAATGGCCCTAGTTAAAATGCTCCTATTTTTTTCAACCCTGTGATTAGAGACTGGGTTTTGAAATTTCATTTAGTGAACTTTAAGACACCCTGGATGAGGACCAGAGCTGACAGAGGGGCTGTAACCCAGGCAGCTCCCCCATAGTTACGAAGATCTGGAGAGGCAGCGTCTCCATGATCTACTAGAACAGACTTTGTGTGTGTGTGTGTGTGTGTGTGTGTGTGTGTGTGTGTGTGTTTTCTCTCTGTGTGCACGTGGATGAGGGGAATTGTGTATTTTCTCTGGGTGCATGTGGGGGAGGAGAAGTGTGAGGGTTTGCATGTGTGTGCATGTTATTTACTTCTGTTTGTATGTATGAGTATATGAAGCATGAATGTGATGGCCTATGTGTGTGTGTGTGTGTGTAGCGTGTGCATGCATGTGTGTAAGTTAGAGGTCAACGTTGGTGTCTTCATCGGTCCCTCTCTACGTTTCTTAGTACTTACGCAGATTTCTCACTAACCTTGGAGCTTATGGTTGTAGCTAGATTAGCTGGGAATTCTGGAGACCCATCTGCTTTGTCTTAGAGGTAGGTCACAGGTGTGTGTTGCTGTGCCGGGCTTTTATACAGGTGCTGGAGATGTCAACTCATGCCCCCATGCTTGCAAGGCAAAGGTTGTTTTTTTTTTTTTTTTTTTTACCAACTAAACCACCTCCTAAGCCCGAGTTTGGAGACAACTTAATAAGCTAATTAAGTAGCTAAAATGTGGTATTTACTTATTAGAAAGACTGATGTGAAGAACTACCAAGAAAACATGGTATAGGGTTGGAGGCTGAAACAGGAGAGTGGCCAATTCTAACTGGCAGAGAGGTCCCAGAGCAGAAGGAAGACAATGTGCCATAAAATATTCACGGCTGCATTTGTGTTCAGAGGCTTCAGGCTGACATCTGCCCCTCCTCTGTTTGTTTCCCAGTGTGTGGCATGCCCTCTGCAGTTTTGCTCCCAAGGGTATGATGACGCGTGCTCAGGGCACAGCCTGAGCTTTGTAGGGCATCAGATGTTCCAGAGAAAGCCTGGAGATGTGCTTCTGTAGAATGATGAGCGGTGTAGTCCTGATCCCAGCCCCTCCCATGCTACCTTCTCAAAATGCTCCAAACACACTGGGTGGGGGGAGGTGAAGGTCTGAGCAACAGTTTACATGTCAGCCTGTGATGGATGATTCCATGACTTCAGACCAAGGGGAGCATTGCTTTATACGACAGAAATTCCTATTGTTGCTCTGTTTAAGTATCCAGCCTCTGTGAGAGAAAGCAAAGGCAACACGGGCCAGCTGAGGCCTTCTGCAGGGCTAGCCACGGAGAAGCTGAGAGGACACGCAGCAACAGGGCCTGGCTAGCCGAGCTGAAGAACAGAACTTCGTTTTCTGTTTATCTCTGTACAGTTGTGAGGACAATGGGAGCTTCTTCACAGGACAGGATTGTTGTGCCAAGGATGTTTAACTTTTGATACATATTTTTATTCTGTAAGTCAGGTGCTAGAGTAAATATTTGCAAAACAAAACAAAGCAAAGCAACCCTACACGAACAAACAGCATTCACTGCAGGAGGAATCAAATGGCTGTTGAAAAGTTGGTTCTAGAAGTCACATATGCAACAAAGAGTGGGAAGGTGTGTGTGGGACCTCTTCTTGGCTTCTGGAGAGCCAGGTTTGTGATGGCAGGACAGGGATAAATGACAGCATTCTTTACAGCATGTGAAAAGGGAAAGGAAGGGAGGAGGGAAAGTTCAAGCAGCCTCCTTTCACAAGAAGCAGACCCCCACTCAGTACGGCCAGTGTCCAGAAAGGCAGCTGGACGGCTTCCCTATCATCCAAGGAGACAGCTCAGCCTTGCTGGGATCTTTTTTTCTTCAAGTTCACTCCTGTCCTCACCTAATGAAGAGCAGCCTGGCTGCCTGCCAAACTTCAGAGCTTGAGACTAAGACACACAGAGAGACATGATGGCAGCGCTGCTTCTGCAGGATGTGCAAGCAGCCTGAGATCCGCTGGGGTCTCGAATGTGACTGCTGCTCTGACAGCCAGAAGAGGGGAGGGGTTGAGCTGCAGCCGGGCGAGAGGAAGTACAGACGGGGCTCAACTCAGGGAGCGCACGCTTGCACGCTTGCACCTGGAAGCCGGCCAGGCAGCAGCAGCCAGGAAGGAGCCACTCTTGGCCTTTCCCAGCCTACCTCCCCTCTCCTTGAAACAGTGTTTCTTCTGGGCTTGGTGGTGCACATTTGTGACCCCAGTACTCCTGAAGCTGAGGCAGGAGAACTGCAGTTAGCTTGAGGCCAGCTGGGGTTACACAGCAAAACTGTCTCAGAAACACTAAACAAATTTCTCCAAATAACCCCCAAAACCTAATGTAGTCTCAGTTCTGCACCAATCTGCGGAATATGTAAAGGAAGGAGCAATTCCATGCAAAGGACAGAGAAATGGGCAGACCTTCTATAACTCTACCACCCAACCCAGCATCACCAGCATTTTGGTGTGCTTTTGTTCTAACCGTAGCGTGTAAAATCTTTTATAAAGAATATTTTCATTTTATGTAATAGTTATTTCATACAATCCAGGCATAAGCAAACATTTATCAAAGCCTTTCCCATATGCCCAAGTTCACTGTTTTGTTAGGAAGGTGGACCGGGGATCACTTTGGTTGGAAGGGTTCAAACATTTTAGAAAGCATTTTTAGATTATTTATGTGAGTGTTTTGCCCGTTTGCATGGATGTGTACCCTCTGCATGCCTGATGCTTGCAGAACTCAGAAGAGGGCATTGGATTCCCTGGAACTGTAGTTACAGATAGTTGTGAGCCCTTTAGTGTGTGCTGGAAACCAAATCTGGGTCCTCTACAAGAGCAACACATGCTCTTAACCACAGAGACACCTCTCCAGCGCCACGAGTAGCTTCTTAATTTGGATCTTAAAGAATAGTATGATTTTTGAGAGGCACAGATTAAAAACAAACAAACACATAAACCATACTGTGTTTTCAAAACAAGGTTTCATGAGGCTCAGGCTGGTCTTGAGCTTGTTGTGGAGCCAAGATGACCTTGAACTCCTGATCCTCCCGCCTCTACCTCTGAAGTGCCACCACTCTTGGCTTAAACAAGACATAAATTTACAGTGGAAGACACAGAAAAAATAAAGGGATGACAGCGGGCAGAACTGAGAGGATACCCCTTTACTTCTGAGCCATATTCCTGTCTCAATTTTCTTAACATAGGGGGAACTTGGATTGGGTACAGAGATACAAGCCTGGATTCCTCAAAGCCATAGGAGATGAGGCACGAGGTTCCTGAGTTTGATGCCTTCTTGCCTTACATAGTGAGACTGGGGGATAGGGTAACAGGGAAGAGAGGAAGGGGCAGATTTGCAGAGCGGCCGGGGGTGGGGGGTGGGGTGGGGTGGGGTGGGGCTGAAAGAAATCAGTAGAGGACCACAGAGTAACACTGAAGGGCCAGTTCGGTTAGCCAGCAGGACTGAACAGTAGGACAAGTAAATGGACTCACGCTATCTTCTCAAGGAGACGCTGGAGAGAGATGGTGGGGAAAGTAAGGGCGGCACGCAGGCTGCACTCAGGCAGAAGTTAGAATATTAGCGAGAGTCAGGATCAGACCTTTGTGACCGGGTGGGTACGGTCATAGAAGGAGGTTTAAAGAGACCAGCTGGATGAGGTAGATGGGAGGAAGAAATGCTTGGAATGAATAATAAATAGTATGGCTAGCCTTGAGGTATTTTTCTGAAGGGAGAAACAAGAAGGGAATGAGTGCCTAAAATACATGATATATTTCAACATATATGCAGAGGGGCACTACATAGTCTAGAAACAAAAGCCCAAATAATAAGCATTGAGATAAGCATTGAAATAAGCATTGAGACTTTGACTTGGGTAATTTGTTCTAATTTCTGGACCAAACAGAACTTGGAAACACTCTGGAAATACACCAGCCTTAGACATGATTGACAGCCGAGTGGCCGGCAAGCACGGAAACTGGGATCTGCAACAGGAAGGCGTGGCTGGCAGCCACCTCGCTGAGCATGGGAAGGAATGGCTCAGATTAATGAAGCATCTTAAATTACCCCAAAGGCACTTGGGTTACAAACCCTGGAGTAGGTGGAATATGCTGGCCACAGAAAAAGGGAGCCTCCCACAGAAAGTGTACAAAGAACCCTGTAAAGAGTATCAGAACACAGAGGCTATTTACATCACCAACAAGTTTACCTTTCTTTCTCAACCTCTTATAAAACAGAAACACTGCACGGCACATGTCAAAACTAGTAGATATAAACTCTCAAGTGCATAAACAAGGCTTTGAATTTTTAATTATGCAATATACTGGAATGTTAATAAGCAAGAAGCGCAGTAGGTTTTTTTTTAACCTATAGAATTAAGAGTTAATCACTTGTACACTGAAGCTTAATGATGTATGATGAGTTGAGAAGATGCCAGGCCTTAAAGTTAAAAGCTGCTGCCATGTCTTCTACTTAAAACTCTAGCTATTGCAAGTAGTTTGTACTTGGAGCAAGGGGAGAGACGGCAACTGCACAGTTATCACAAGGGGGTAAGAAAACCATACAATTACCTCTGGATTCATGATCCCTTCTTTTTTAAAGCAGCTGTGAAACATGTCCATGGAGAACACTTCACTCCAAAGGTATCCATAATATTGGCCATCATAGCCTCCTGCCAAATGTCCAAAAGTAGCTGGCATATTTGTGCCTTAAAAAAAAAAAAGAAACATTTCTATCAGTATGATGGCAAATGCTGATTAATCAGGTTATGGCTACCTAGCTTGCCTTTGGGGAGCCCAGCTGTGAGGAGAGAGTGAATGATAGCATCTCACTGGTTGGTGTGTTCCTGTGGCCAAGATGTTTACAAACCCTTCTGCTATCAGTAGCCTATCCAGGCCCAGCTCTGCAATGCCTAACAACAGTTTCTGAAGCTTTGTACACACCCTAGCTCAAAGGGGAAAGGCAGACCTTAGATACCAATGTGCCTTTAAAATACTCTATGGGTAACCCTACTTACTCGCTCAAGCCACCCCCTCTCCCCTTCCCCATGCAAACCAGGATCTGGGAATCAAGCCCAGCTTAGCACAGGCTAGACAAGCCCACTAGCTGGGCTACAAATTCAGGCCCCTATCATACTTCTTAATATCTAAGATGCCTCTAAATAAAATGGTATTTGAGTAGGTTGATAATTACTGAACATGAAAAATGCTTGAAAAAAGATACACCAAGCGAGTCTACACAGAGCTGCCCTCAGTAAAGTTTTGTCAAAGAGATACAATGTTGCTCCTTGGTTTACAAGCAACAGATCAGGAAGTGAGGCTTTGATGAGTCAGGGGCCTCTCTTATCTTATTATCTTCCATAACCGTGTCTGATTCATTTTAGCAACAATTTCCTTGGTGAAAAAGTTCACTTGCAATCCCTGTCCAAATGCATACATGTAAGGCTTAAAAGTACACATGCAAGTTTAGACTCATATTCTAACAAACACGTAAACATCGGGTTAGAAGCTGCCAGTCAAAAGCTTGAACAGGCATCAGAATCAGAAGGGCAGGGGTTCCTGCTTTTCTCTGAAATGCCGAGCTGCTGTCTGTGAAAATCACAGGGAAGTCTTGGTGCAGGCAGGGAGGGAGGGGATGGGCAGGTGCTGCCAAACGGGAATGGCTGTGCTCTGGGCGGAGGCCAACTGCTCAGGCCTGATTACACTGAAATGTGGCGACTCTGGAGCCACCTCTTCTCCAAGCACATTTGGACAGGACAACTCCTAAGGCAGAGTGTGCTTATCTGAAAGCCACGGTCTCATTACAGAGAGCAGGAAGGAATGGGATGAGGCTCGAGGACTCCACCCGCCTGGGAGGCTTCACAGGAAAAACGAACTCAGGTGCTGATGCTTCATACCTGGCGTAGCTGCAACTCCGAGAATTTCTGTGCAGTATTTAGCATATTCACTCGAAGCATCCAGCGACGCATTGGTATGGAGGGACTGATCAACTTTGCTCAAGACAATTTGGCGCAGCGTCAGGAGACCTAATAAGGTTGAGAGTGTTTGAGCGATGCGTTGGGGAGAGAACTTTGTGTTCTAACACCACAGGTCAGAGATTTGAAAACTGATTATCACAAAAGGGAAGCAAGGTGAAACGGTATCCTGGCCACGTAAGACTGCAGGAGACTTTTCCCTTGGACATAGTCCCAGGCGGCAGTCTCCACTCCAGCACGCACCAGCACTCCTGGGGTATGTTACTAAAGGGAGCCTGACAGCAGGGGCGGCCAGGAGCTGTGCATCAAAGGACTCCTACCTCCAAGCTTGCTTTCCTTCTGCACTGTGTCTCCGTACCTGTGTTGACCAGCCTAGAAGCAACGAGCTTCTCAAGCAGATCGTCTGCGATGACACTTCCATCCTTATAATGCCTTGACAGTTTCCGCAGTGATTCGACGTCCCACACCCAATTTTCAAGCATTTGTGATGGCACCTCTACAAAGTCAGTTTCCACATTTGTTCCACTGAATCGTGCAAAGTCAGTCTAGAAAGCAGACATAAGAGACTTTGAAAGCGCTGAGTAAAACTAGACACGCAGCGAGTTATAACTGAGACCCACCAAGACTCTAGGCAGAATCTGAAGGAAGCGCTGGAGCTGTCTGTAGCTCAGCAGCAGAGGGCTGTGTGAGGCTGGGAGGCTGACCCCAGCTGGGGGTTGGGGGAGAAGGGGACCGAGTTCCTAAGATAAAGTTTCTCCCAAGCTCCTCCTCACAGATGGTTACTCTTGTTTACTCAATACATGCCTTTCTGGGCACTCACCACTGTTGCTCAACTACTCAAGTTTAAATCAGTTAAAGAGTTAAGTCACAACATTCCAGACTGATAGAGGGAGGGTGTATGCTTCTGTGTGTGTGTGTGCCTGTGTGTGTGCCTCTGTGTGTGTGTGTGTGTGTGTGTGTGTGTGTGTGTGTGTGCGTGTGTGTGTGCCTGTGTGTGTGCCTGTCAAGCGCATGTGCAAGTGTCAGCCATTCTAAGACAGCCATGCTTGGGAAGGGAAGCCTGAGCTGGACCTTTCAGATCTAGCAGAGAAAGGAAGCCAGTGGCCTGGAAAGGATGCCTGCAAATGAGTTGCAAGTGGGTGAGTCAATGTGAGCAGAAGGGGAGGGAACACAAGCAATCAATACACCGACAGTTCAGAGCCTCTGTGGTGGAAAGAGGGGACATTCAGGGGGCCTGGGCTAAGAGTTCTAAAACCGGAGTCAGACGTGAAAGCTTCCAAGGGAAAGATAGCAATTCTTCCTAACAGGCTAGTGGCTGCTCTCTCATTTTCTTTTTCCAGGCTCATGTTTTTTAATCATCACACCATACATAGAACAAACAGAGAAGAGTTAGAGCTGACCCCATGGGTCACGTTTGGGTGGGGTCCTCCTGTCTCCCTGTCCTCACACCTTGGCACTCTCCCAGGTTTCATCACCCCCAGCTCTACATGGAGGGGACAGGCAGAGGACTTAGCCACAGAGAAGGCAGCAGATGGGGTGCCGAGTCAGCAGTCTAACCATTCTGCTTTTGGCCCAGGGCACAGGCACAGATGTCTAAATGACGGCACATTCTGCCTTCCTCTCTATGCAAAAAATATGCTTTGCTTGACTTCACATCATAACTGTGCTGATTCTAGATAGGGAGAGCTGCAAGGCAGGAGGTCTAAGGGAAACACTACAGGAGGCACTGGAATTAGGTTACCTCTGTTGAGAACACCCTCTCCCCACAAATTTGTACAAGGAAAGAAGCAAAGATCCCTAGAAACAGAATATTTTGCCTCATTCTGAAATGTCACATTGTGTGTGTGTGTGTGTTTTGAGATAGGGTTTCTCTGTGGCTTTGGAGCCTGTCCTGGAACTAGCTCTTGTAGACCAGGCTGGTCTCAAACTCACAGAGATCCTCCTGCCTCTGCCTCCCGAGTGCTGGGATTAAGGACATGGACCACCAACGCCTGGTGAAATGTAACATTTTAAGATTACATCTACATTATGGGTGAAACAATGTAGCACAGTATTATAACAACCAATACCCAGAGGCTTTCCTGAGCCAGGCATTATGTCGGGCTCTAACATGAACAGTATGATTTAAATCAAGAAGCTCAGGAGATAGCTCAGTTGGTAAAATTTCTGCTGCATAAACATGAGAATCTAAATCTGACCACCAGCATGGACAGCATCGATAAACAGGCAGGTATGGACACACACACACACACACACACACACACACACACACACGTGATCCCAGCACTTGGAAGGAGGAAAGAGAGAAATCTTGCTAGTCAGCTAGCCTAACCTACTTGCAGAGTCTCCAGTATCAATGAGAAACTGTCTCAAAAAAACATGGACAGCTACTGAGGAACAGTACCAGAGGTTGACCTCTGGCTTCCACACCCAGGTGTACAAATGTACATTTGCACACACATGGACATGCACACTATCTCCACCCAACATGTCCCCACATTATTGTATGAGGTAAGTTCCATTACTTCTATTGGTGAAATAAGAAGCTGAAGCATAGACAGATAAAATAGAAGAAGTAGGACTTAGAACCAGATGGCCCCATCATAACTTAAAATCTTAGTGCATCTTTATTGTACAGAAAAAGAGAAAAGGGTTATATTATGATACTTCAAAAGTGACTAAATCTTTTAAAGGGATCTTAAGAAAATACAATAAAGGTCCTTTACCAAACTTCTCCTTTATGTGAAGAATTAAAGTGCTATTTGAGTATGGCAGAAAAGTGAATTTCTCCTAAGACTAGAAGATCTCTCAAAGACTGAACAGGAGGCTGAAGTACACAAGAAAAAGCTTTGCAACTGTCTCTCCTGAATCAGAGATGCTAACTTCATGGTTCTAGCTTTTAAGCAGATACTAACAAGGGAAAATCATGCCATCAGCTACCACCATACAGGACAAAATTAGAAGCTTTGTAAATCTTGCTTATATGAAGAATTCTAAGTCAGTATTTGCAGGTGCATAGCTGCATGCATGCAACACACATACACAATTTGGGAAAAGATCTATAGTCAGACACACATATACATACATACATACATACATATAGGCAGACACACACACACACACACACACACACACACACACACACACACACACACACACACACACGGGTCTGCTGAATATCCAGGAAAACACATGAACAGATGAGTAACTCATGAGTTAGAGCTAAAACTGGACCAGTAAGAGTCAACACAGTTATGTCACCAGAGTGGACAAGAGAGGGCTTATTCTACCCGAGGCTACTGTAGCGGGGCAGAGCATTGCCAGGGAATGAACAGATAACAATGCTCCCTGAAGAACAAAAGGAAATGTTTGCAAGGAAGGAGTAAAAGCTAAAAATAGCTTGCCTGGTTACCAGTTTCCCAGACGTCACCATGCTGTGTCTCTGTGAGTGCTTTGGGCAACATCATTTGAATACGTTTTCATATGAGGACAAAAAAAGCTGACAAAATTAAAAAGCTCAATTTCCAAGAAAAAATTAACTTCCAAGTCAAAGGATCCCACAGTCAGCACTCAGAGGGGAAGGGAAAGTTTGGCTCTGCACAGTGCTGGGGCCTTGTGTGCAGCACTCATCCAGGACTGTACCATGGACTCCTGAGTCAGTTCTGTCATGGAATCTTTGGTACACTGTGAAGATGTGTCACCCTGACTGGTGGAGCAAAAAGCTGAATGGCCAATGGCGAGGCAGGATTTTCTAGGGCAGAGGGGACATCGGGAAGAAGGGCAGAGGAAGCAAGACCCACAGGACGCGAGGCAAAAGTCATGGGCCACATGACTGCACACAGATGAATAGAAATGGGCTAATTTACGTTAAAAGAGCTAGTTAGAACCAAGCCTAAGCTATCAGCCAAGCTTTCATAAGTATTAAGTCTCCATGTCATTATCGGGGAGCTGACGGTCCCAACAAAAAGACCTGACTACCATTCCCCACATGGATCTCAGTGTGACCAATTGGGGGATGCTGAAAATAAGTTTGGGAACATAAAGCTAGCAATGCTCGTCTATCTCCCAGATAAAACTAAGTGTTATGTCACCCCAAAAAACAATACAATGGAAAAATTGGAGCATGCTTGTTGCAGAAAATGTTTTGACCAGAAGAGCCTAAACCACAAGGGTAGCTTAAATTTCTATTTGGATAGAGATTTTTGAGAAGAATGAAGTTACATAAATGAGAGATTTTTCTTTCTCTTCTCTTTTCAGAATGATGTTTTATTTGTGTGGGTGTTTGCCTGAGTGCACATAAATGCATGGAGGCTAGAAAGGGGAGTTGCAGCTCCCAGGATTGGAGCTACAGACGGCTATGAGCTTCCCCATGGGTGCAAGGAACTGAGGCTGGGCCCTCTGCAGGAGCAGCATCTTTTTTTTTTTTTTTTTTTTTTTTTTTTTTAAATCAGTGAACCATCTCTTCAGCCCTAAATGTGAGTTTTTGTTTTACTATCTTCCAAATGGATGACAGAATGTCTAAAACATATTCCATTTCAGATTAAAGCCTATGTCTTGCTACAAAGAGATTCTCTTATTTTTCTGAGATAGGTTTTGTGTACCTTGGCTGTCCTGGAACTCACTCTGCAGATCAGGCTGGCCTCAAAAACACAGAGATTCACCTGGCCCTGTCTCCTGAGTGCTGGGACTAAGGGCATGAACCACCACTGCTTGGTGAGATTAACTTTTACATTTAAACACTACAATAAAAGGACACAAACTTAACTAAATTTGCCATGTGAACTTTTGTAGCATTTAAAGGCCAAAGTATTATGAGTTATTATTGTCTAACTAGACCAGCTCCTTTTACTGGGCGAGAGCCCAAGTCTCCACTGGGGTACAAGATCACACTGTGGAGTCAGGAACTCACAGACAGTTTCCTGTCCCATCCGACCTACCTTCCTGCCTAAGCTCATCTCCCCACGTCCTCTGGACACTCAACATTTTATTTGTCTCACTTCTCTTGACAGTATTAGGCTTTCCGTTTTTGGATTCTTGCCTTTCATGTCCTTGAACTAAATCTTAAAAACTCAAGATACTTGCTGGGCCTTGGTGGCGCATGCCTTTGATCCCAGCACTTGGAAGACAGAGGCAGGTGGATCTCTGTGAGTTCAAGGCCTGCCTGGTCTACAAAGAGAGTTCCAGGTCTTGAAAAAAAAATCAAGATACTCTAACTTTTTATTTTGAATTCTATTCTACTATTCTTTGTATGTCACACCCAGGAGAGAGATAGTAATTCTGTTTTTAAAAGAATCATCTGGGTATTCTTTTAAAAACAAATAAAAACAGAAACACACACACACACACAAAAACCTTTAAAAAACAATACCGGAGCTGGAAGGATGGTTCAGTGGGTAAGAGGACTCAGTGTTTTTCCAGAAGACCAAAGTTCAGTTCCTAGTTCCATGTTGAATGGCTCACAGCCACCTTACATAACTCTAGCTCCAAGGGATTTGGCGCCCTCTTCTGGCTTCCACTGGCATCCATACTCATAAAGCCAGGCATAAATGTAATTTTCAAAAAGCTAAAAAATCATATATAGAAATTGTAGAAAACAAAAGAAATAATCAAATTTCCAAATAAGTATCATAAACATTTTGATTTATGATATTAACTAGGACTTGTTCAAGAACAAAATATCAAAACAATAAAAAAGAAATCCCAGAAGAAGTCATGTCTGATGTCTAAGTCACAAACTCTACAAGTTCATAGGGAAATGTGAGACCAGATATTCAGGCTTTGCACTCTTTCAGAGCAACATCTGGTAAATTAGGAAGATGTTTGTCCACGAATAATGTGTATGCATGTGGGAGAACCGACTCAGAGCACAGGCCACCCACACCCACACCCACACCCACACATGCACGCACGTTTGCACGCACGCATCAGAGCGGCTGGAGCATGCTGGGTTGCCTTTGGGAACTTGTGTGCTGAGATGAAGAGCCTTTTCTCTTGAAAAGTGGGGAAAATAATGTTCCCAAGTGAGAGTGCTGTGAGGTGGGAGCAGAGCTGGGCTGGCACACACTCAGAAGTCTACAGAGACAGTTCCAGGACAGCCAGGGCTACCCCCCCCAAAAGAAATTATTAATATATATATATGATCCTTAGTTTTTTCCATGTGCTTTTTTGATGGGAGATGTTATTCTGTAAATATGTTTCTCATACTGGTTAATGAATAAAGCACCGTTGGGCCAATGAGAAAGCAAGATAGGTGGGGCTAGGAAACAAGGAGGAAAGAGGAAGTAGTTAGGAGGAGTCAACATGGAGAGCCTGGAGAGGTAGCACGCCAGTGCCGCTCGGGCCGATAAGATGACCACGTGGAAATACTTAGAATAGTAGAAATGGGTTAATCATTAAGACAGAGCTAGCCCATAAGCAATGATAGTAACCGGCCAACAGCCTTATATCAAATACAGAGTCTCAGCGTGTTATTGGGGGCTAGTGTGGCGGGCGGGCTGGTGGAAAACAACTACCTACACTTTTTAACATATTTAATTTCTCCACCATGACAGTGGCACATTTAAGAGAATCGCTATTGTCTCCATTTTCTTTCCTTCCTTCCTTCCTTCCTTTCTTTTCGAAACAGGGTCTCATTGTTAGTGTTGGCTATTCTGTAACTCACACTGCACACAAGGCTGGCCTCGAATGCAGAGATCTGCCTGCCTCTGCCTACTGGGAGTAAAGGCGTGAACCACTATGCCAGGCTTGTCTCCATTTTATGAATGAAGAAATGAATGGGTCTGAAAAGGCCAAATCACGTATTTGTCTTCTCTTTTTTTGATGGGGTGCATGGGATTGAACCTGGCCCTATATTTTAATCCAATGTCCTGTCATAACACCAGGTTATGACAGGGTCTCTTTCTCTACAGTGATATGTACCTCAAATATTTAGAAAAGACTAATGCTGTTAGTTTACAGACGATTTCAGGTCAGATCATTTGAAATTTGTCTGACTCGCTCTTCTGTATAACTCACTTTTAATGAAGGTTTTATTGTGATTCTGGTGTTCCCTTAAAATAAACATCTCCTAATAGTTCAAAACGCATTACTGTTTTTAATGTACACCCAACAAAGACATCAGCATGAATGAAACCTGGTGAGAAGCATTACTCTCCCGTTCTGCAGAAGTTCAAAGGCCAGGCCTTACAGAGACTACAAACCATGAATCAGGAACAGATACTGGCGATGCCTCTCCTGATTGCTATCTTCCAAATTACTGACCCGGCAGTGTAAACACAAGAAAACACAGTGAAACTCAAGTCCCTAATGACAACACAGTTGACAGTGAAGTAGGGCACCCACATGCCTGGAAACTGGAAGTTCCTGCACACACATTTAAATATTACCGTGACAAGCTCCACTGGTCATTCAGTCTCCAGGCTGTCACAGTGCAGAACCCAAAACAATGAGCTGACATATCTTAAAACCAATCTATTGCACATGAATGGAAGATTGAGACATGAACACAGAAATTATGACTCTCAACCAACTGTCATCAGTTTGAGATCTGTACAAAAGGTCTCTAAACTGAAAAGCAGCAAATACATAGATCCGTGTGTATGACAGGTGCAAAGTATTGGCCACTGGCTCTAAGCATAATTATCTCAGTATTCCAACATCCTAAAATGCTGCATGTCATCTGAAATGTTAAGAGCAGACAAACATATTTTTCAAAGGTAACATCATGAAGAGATGACCAGAGGGCATGTATCAACACACTCCTCACCAAAAGGACTATTCTGTCCACCGACAGTTAGCAAAGGGCTAAGAACTGAGGGGAGCTCTTTCAGAAAAAAAGCAGTAGGCACAGCAAGATAACACTGTGACATTGGCTAAGAGCACTGGGTTTCTTTTCAGAGGACCCAGGTTCAATTGCCAGTCCAGTGTGGTGGCTCACAACCACCTGTAAGTCAAATTCCAGGGGATCCAACACCGTCTTCTGGCCTCCTTAGGCACCAGGCACACAAGTGGTAGACAGACATATATGTAGTCAAATATCCACACATATAAAATACTAGAGTAGATTAAAAAGAATAGAACAGGTGACAAATTGCAGATGCAATCTGAAACAGATGTATTTCCATCATGCATCAGTTTTCAAATGTCACAGAACATCAAGAAAGTATTTTCCAATGCCTCAAAGGTTCAAAAGTGATGCTAAATGCTATGAAAAACAGAGTTACGGATGAGCATGAAGACTGCCTCAAGAGTCGGCATCAGGAACAACGAAGCCCACTGAAAGGCCATCGTTATTTTAACAAATGTGATTAAGAGACTGGGTTACTTTTTGTAAAGTTGCCAGATCGTCAACACAGAGCAGTAAGCTGCTGCTTTAGGAACCTTGTGGCTCATCATCCTTTAGCCTGTAGTGTGTGTGGGGTGCAGGGGACTCCTGTGAGCTTCTGGAATCCATCTTACAATTTTCAGAATGTGAGTCTAAGGACATTTTTTCTGGAGAAGTAAAACCAGAGTCTGACTCTCCAGAGGGCCATGTACTTCAAATATTTAAAAAAGACTAAAGCTGTTACTTTTCAAATTACTCAAAATAAATAATAATTAAGACTGGAGAGATAGCGTGGTGGTTAAAAGCACTGACTGCTCTTCCAAAGGACCCGGGTTTGATTTCCAGCACTCATATGGCAGCTCACAACTGTCTACAACAGCAGTTCCAGGGGGTCTGATGGCCTCTTCCGGTTTCCATGGCCATTGTATGCACACGGGACACACACACACACACACACACACACACACACACACACAGGCAAAACATCCATACACATAAAAAACTAAAGTGAATGAATGAATAAAAGACCAAGCATTCTAAAGGCAAAGCCTTGCTTACCTGTACCCACACACACGGGAACTTGGCTGATCTCACAAGTACTCTTAGGAAATGGAAAGCAGAGTTATCTTATGAGAGCATAAGGGCCCAGAAAGGATACTGGAAGTTCATTAAGGGATAACACCCGTGTAACTCCAGTGTTGGGAGAACAGACTCTACAATCATCTAAGAAATCTGAGACTATCCTAAAAGGTTTCTCTTTGGGCTGCAACCAGCATTACACATCTGGATAGACTTTTGTTATATTTCCTTTTGTTTATTTTATTATTATCATTATTATTTTTATTTTTTTGAGACAAGGTTTCTCTCTGTAGTTTTGGAGCCTGACCTGAAACTAACTCTGTAGATCAGGCTGGCCTCGAACTCACAGAGATTTGTCTGCCTCTGCCTCCCAAGTGCTGGGATTAAAGGTGTGCGTACCACCGCCAGGCTTCCTCTTTATTTAAAGTAACAAAATACTGTGTGTGTGTGTGTGTGTGTGTGTGTGTGTGTGTGTGTGTGTTTTGGAAATTGAAGCCAAGGTTATAAGCATGTAAGAAAATATACCTACTCTGAACTTTTGATAATCATCCTGTTTTAGCCCCCTGCATGCCGGGATCATAGATGTGATCAATACAGGTGGTGCTGGGCCCCTCTCTCCCTCAATCTCTCCCTACTTTCTTTCAAATAAATGTATGGAGGCACCAGAGTAAGCAGATAATATGTTGAAAGAACTAGTTTTAAATAATTTATCTGAATCTATTATTGTTGAATATTCCTGTGTGTGATGTGTGAGCATATGTGTGGCTGAAATTTAAAAAAAAAAAGTATTGATGGGCAGTGGTGGCACGCAACTTTAATCCCAGCACTGGGGAGGCAGAAGTAGATAGATCTCTGTGAGTTCCAGGCCAGTCTGGTCTACAAAACTACACACAGAATCTACTTTAAAAACAGGCAGTAGTGCCTGCTTGCAGGCGGATCTTTGGGGGTCGCTGGCTGGTCTTCCTAACAGTGAGGCCCAGGTCTCATGAGAGAATTTGTCTTCCAAAAATAAGGTGGACAGTTCCGGAAGAACATTACACACTGACCTCTGGCCTACACACACATGCATCTGCACACACAAATACACGTACACTACACACATGCAACAATCACTTTTCATTTCAATCTTCTGCACATATCTTTCTCCTGGCAAAATTCTCTACACAGCCATTGATTTACTTATTCTTGCAAGAGGCTCTCATGTAGCCCAAGGTGGCCTTGAACTTGTTATGTAGACAAGGCTGGTCTTGAGCTCCTGATCTTCCTGCCTCTTTCCCAAGTGCAGGGGTTACAATTAGCACCCCATCACACCCAGCTCCGCATGGCTGCATTACTTGTGATTTTAACCTGAGGCTTGAAAAGGGAGGCATCCCCAAACAGCTGCAGGGAAGAAATAAAGGTTCCAGGCGGCCAGAAGGCACTGTCTCTCCACCAGCAGAGTCTACAGGGTCTTTCATCAGTGGGCCAACCTTCAAGTGAAAACGCAGTGTGTCGGTGTGATAACGAAAGCTGTGTCTCTGCAGGGTTACCACATGCTCACCTGTGCACAGACCTGATGCATGACATGACCGAACTCATGGAAGAAAGTCCGCACCTCGTCGTGTCGCAGGAGAGAGGGCCTGCCTGCTGCGGGCTGTGAGAAGTTGACCACCAGGGCAGCCACAGACATCATCCGGCTGCCATCGGGGAGAAGGCAGCCCGGCTGGAGGCCAAAGCAGGCTGCGTGGTTGTACTTTCCTTCCCTGGGAGACAGAAATGAAGAGCAGTGAAATACATGGACGGCTCTTCTTTAGCAAAAACACATCACGGCCTCTTCCAGGCATTACGTCATACTCGACCCCAGAAGATGCTTTTACATGTTTAGTTCTACTTTTAAAGAACAGGCCCCTTCACCCTACCGAAAAAGTAAAATTAAACAGTGACCCGGCCTTCTAGGTTTTTGTTTTACCTTGACCTTTGTTATATATTTTTTTCTGTATCAGTTGTTAGTTTTGTTTTGTTTTTTTGGTCCCCTGTATCCCCCTACTGCCATTAGATGCCATTTAAAGAAAAAAAGTAGTTTTGGCCATTATCTGGATGTATAAAATTGGGCAGGCACTTCTTCCTGTCTTGAGTCTACCTGGACGTTCTACAAATTCCAGCTTTTCTGAACCTACCAGAGAACTGGGCAAAGAACACGCCCAGAGCCTAGCACAGGAGCCTCCAAGGACCACGGAGAGGAAGCACCCCCAACCCCCACACTCTAAGTTAGGGCAGACACTGAACACAGGGACAGCGCTGGAGTAGACCAGACATGGAACGTCAGAGCCGCACATCATTTGGCGAATCGGACCTTCCATAGCAAAGGGGCGGGGATGGCACACACTCTGGAGACGTCATCAGCCAGGGAAGGGTGGGAAGCATCACTTGGGTGCTTTTCCATTTGTCTCCTACCACGAGCCTTAATGTCCCTAGGAAGGAAGAGACCCTGCTGTTAGAACAGCAGTGCCAACCCAAGTCCTGGGGAAGAGAACAGAAAAAAACCTCCACAGGGCAGAAATACCCCACATGCTAGGACTTAGAGGCGTAGGCGAGATGGCCCACTGACCAGGCCCCACTCCTAAAGCACAGGACACAGAGGCTACTCTGATTAAGGCTGACGCTGGCCAGGTGTGGTGGTGGCACACACTCAATCCCAAGTCGGCTAAGACAGAAGGGTCACGAGCTTGAGTGCGGTCTGGGGTATTTAGCGACACCCTGTCTCAGGAAAAGAAGATGAAGAAAAACAGCAAAGGAGAGACAGATGGTGGGTGGCAGCAACGGCGTTTCCAGCCCCTCACCAGGCTGGTAAGCAGCCAGACAAACCATGGCAGCCCCTGCTTGTAGAGAGCTTGGAAGAAGAGCGAAGATACGCAGCAGTCGTGGAAGAAAGTCATGAAAATCTTGGACAAATCAACTCTAAAACACAATCTAAAACAAGGATAAGCCTGCAGCGCGTGAGGTTAATCAAGGCAGCGGTAGCTCTGGAACCTACCTGACTACTAAACGAACCAACACGCCGTATGAAAAGTCTAGCAAGAGTAAACGTGAAAAGTAAGTAGTCTTCACTGTCCTATTCACATGCAAAACAACAAGGAGTCCATATTCACACATGGCAGCTATGAGTGCATTTAAAACGGCAAGACGACAAGGCTACGGAGCCGGAACGTTAGCTAGCTAGAGTCAGGAGGATAATTTTGGCAGAGTTGGAAGCTATGTGACACACTCTGGGGGACACAGTGGCTCACATCTGTAATTCTAGCCCTCTGGGTATTTAACGAGCCATCAGTAGTCCTGGGAAGTCCTCGAGGACTGAACAGGAAATGTATAAACAGCTGAATAGAGGGACACGAGCATGCATGTCCTGTTACCTCGTGTATTCTTTGGTATACTATACTGTATGTACAGGATGAGAGTGTAAAATGAGTATCAATGCATTGCAGAAGCAATAGGCAAATGTAAATATCCCCCTAAAAAATCTTACAATTTAAAAGCTTTTCTTAAAATGAAAGACTTTCTGCTAATTTTCAATTTCTCAGTCAGGCTTTAATTTTCTTTGTTTTTTGCATGCGTTCATTTTAAATGTACTTTTGTTACTTATGGGTATGTGCATGCCATTTGAGCAGGTGCCTGTGGAGGCCAGGTGTTGAGTCCCCTGGGCCCAGTTGTGAGCTGCTTGATGCGGGTTCTGGGAACTGAACTCTAGTCCTCCAGAGGAGTGAACATCTCTCTGGGCCCTATTCTTTTCTTCTTGTTGAGATATATTTATTTCTATTTCATGAATGGTTACCGGAATGTATGTCTGTATACTATAAGCATGCAGTGGCCACGGGACAGCAAGAGGGTGCTGAGTCCCTGGGACCAGAGGTAAAGATGGCTGGAACTGAGCCCAGGTCCTCTGTAAGAGCAGCTAGTACCCTCTTCAGCCTTTGTTCTTTCCTTTTAAAAATAAAGTTGAGGCTGGGCATGTTGGCATATGCCTTTAAACCCAGAACTCAGGAGGCAGAGGCAGGAGGATCCTGAGTTTGAGGCCGGCCGTTGTCTACAGAGCTAGTTTCAGGACAGCCAGAGTACACAAAGAAGCTGTCTTAAAACAACCCCAAACAAAAAACCAAACAAACAAAACTTAATTTAGTTAATTTATAAATTATATTCATTCTGAGATTATGCCTCATGTTGTGTTTATAGAGTGATAAAGACTAAAAGTCCTTACCTGGCAGTTTTATATTAAAATCATAAGATTGTTTGTTTGAGAATCTCAGTATTTGATAAATAAAAATCAAATGTGATTAAAAAAGAAAAACACAAGTCTTTAAAGATTCCACTCTGATTACTGTTCCTGAGTCAGACAAATAAAACAGTTCATTTATATTTTACCTGTATGCAAAGGCTGTGACAGAGAATGAGTATGAGTTAGGTCATTATTCTCACAAATGATTACTGTGTGTTCTCCACAAAGTTTCTGGTAGCAACGACCAGATCTCTGAATATGAAACAAAGCAAGTACATGGCAGAAACACAGGATGGGAGGACTTTGTCCCTGGGAAGTGAGTTGTGGAGACAGGCACCGGAAATTGCAATATTTAAAGATTTCCTGTTTCAAATCTTAGTGTGTGTGTGTGTGTGTGTGTGTGTGGTGCGTGTGTGCGTGTGCGTGTGTTGTGTGTTGTGTCTGTGTGTGTGTGTGTACATGCATTCACTATAGCTCCTGTGTGGACACCAGACATCTCTCAGGAGTTCGTCCTCTCCTGCGACCTTGTGGGACCCTGGGATCAAACTCAGCTTCTCAGGCACAAATATAAGCACTTTTACCCACTAATCTATCTTGCTGACCAAGAGATTACCCTCTTGGGTATTCTAATAAAACTGTATTTGACACTTGTATATGTGTGCATATATGTGCAGGTGTATGTGCATGCTTCAGATGTGTGTGGAGGTCAGAAAGCAGCTTGCAAAAAGTTAGGTTTGTTTTAGAAAGCAGCCAAAGGAGAAAAAGATCTGAATCTTTTGTGTTTGATGAAACATGTGGAGTTTATAGTTACACACTTCAAATAATAATATTTGAAATTTTATTCCTGACTAAATGGTTAGAGTGTATGTATAAGGCTTAGTACAAAAACAATCCTATTAAGGGCCCTGAACAATGAACATCTTGAGGAGGGTGTGCTGGTCAAGGGTGTGGATTCCTTAGATTAACACAAGGGTTCTGCAATTCTACTCCAGGAAAGACCGAGGAGGGTGGGGAGACTCCAGAGGACTGGCAGAGTACCGGCTAATAAACACTCTGGGGCAAATTTTAAATTAAGTAAATACAGTAGGTGATCATGGTGGTTGTAGCTAAAATGTTTTTTCAAAACTTATTATCTGGGCTGGGGAGGTGGTTCAGCTATCCTCTCTGCCTGGTATATGTACACACACACACACACACACACACACACACACACACACACACACACACACACACACATTTGTTTTGTTTTGTTTTTTAAAGAACTCAACTATATGCTATGCCTTCTTCTAAAGGCTATGACTGTTATCATGCAATTTACTCTTTACAATAATCCACATCTTTCAGGCAACATCACAGAAAGACTGAATAACGCGTCTCATAAGGGATGAAGCAGACATTTTGGCTTCAAAGCATACGTTTTAACCCCTGTACTAAGCATCGCATGTAGGGAATATGCAAGGGTGGGGTCTGGTCGATTCTAACAGCCCGTCCAGTACCTTGGATAAAGGTCCAGGTAGAACTGACCCAGCACTTCTCCAGTAGCCTTATCCTTCACCGTGTAAAGTGAAACGCTCTTATTCCAAACATGAGCATCCACCACTTGCTCAAATGAAAGTCCCAGCAACTCCTGGTAGATGCTCAGCAAGCCCTCGGTGACCACCTCGATGGGAAAGTACTCCTTGAGGAGCTCCTGGTCCACCGAGTACTTGAGCTCCTCTGTCTGTGTCATGTAGTAATGGAGATCCCACGCATTGATCTTTCCATCATATTCAAAACCTCGCTCTTCACATTCCTTCTTCTTCAAGTTCAAAATAAACTCCCGTTCTGCCTCACCCAGGGGCTTTAATTTCTGGCTTAAATCATCTGGGAGGGAAACGGCAGAGTTAGTGATACATCCTTGGGATCAAGCGCATTCACATGGATGGCCAGTTTTGTGCATGATCAGTCCAAGGAGACAGCGCAAGGGGGGAGACGGGATGAGGCAGAGCAGTCTCTCCAGCGCGGTCTCCTTGGTAATGTCTTTCACACCACCAAAACCCAGGCACGTTTTTGTCCAAAGTCAACAGTGGCAAAGCCTACCCCAAGACCACCAAGCCAGGGATATCACCATTCAGAACAAAGCAGTGGCAAAGTATTCCTCAGCAAAGGCTACGCTCCTAAATCAACAACTGCAGTGACCGGCACAGAACATCTAGAGACTGCTCTGCACATTTGACCGTACTCTGGGATTTATGGAGCAGGAGGATTTGCTGGTCACCACAATGTATATACTGTAGTCAATCTGATTATTTGATTTTAAACATGGACTGAACAAGCCCTTTTGTATTTCTTTTCACAATTTGCTAACTATGTTAAGATAAAAACGTGCTTGAGTCTGTATGGGACATGGGTTAGAGGGGGTCCAAAGGTGTGAGATGGTGGCAGCTGCCCAAAGAATGCTGTGCAGAGAGAGCTGGGCCATCCTCCTGGACAACACACCTCAGCCCTCACACAGATACCTGTTCACACCCTGCTCCTTCCCCCAAGGGCCACCCTGGGGAAAGACCGTGTCTGTGCTCCCACCATTTGGCACAGGGTCTTCTACTCCTAATCCAAGGTAGTCATTTCCAATGTCTCACAAACGCACAAATGAATTATAGCATACCACTGATGGGGTAACCTGTTTATAGGTTATGTATGATTCCAGCTTATATACAAGTAAATCATGATACGATTATTGAAGAAAAATTAATGGAGTGAAATTTGAGCTAGAAGCTGATTTCTTAACCTATTTTTTATCATTTTAGTTTTATTCTGTAGTTTATTGAGACAAGGTTTCACACTGTAGCTCTGCAAGTTGGTACTTGCTATGTAACCCAAGCTGGCCTCAAATTCATGGCATCTTCCTGCCTCATCTTCCTGACTATTTGGATTACAGGGGTGTACCACTGTGATCAGTTTCAATTAATTATTAAATCAGTTCCAACTAACAACATTAATAAAAGACTATCAAAGGAAAATACTTTTGAAATTTTACTAAAGGAGAATAAATTTTAATAGCCCTTTAAAGTTTGTGTTGGGTGTGGCAGCATATGCTGTTTTATTTTAAATAATTACATTTCATTCATGTAACAACCCTAGTTTCCCCTCTCTCCCATTTTCCACCCCCATTCACTCCTCAGAGGGAGTAAGTCCTTTCTTGGGGAGTCAACAAAGTCTGGCATATCAAATTGAGGCAGGACCAATGTATACCCTCCCTTATGTATCAAGGCTGAGCAAGGTATCCCACCATAGGGAATGGACTCTATACTTTAATGAAGCAGGGTCTCTCAACTGAACCCTTGCTTGTTAACTGTCTAGCCAGGCTAGCCGGTTTGCCCTACCGATGCCTGCCTCTGCCTGCTGAGTGTGGGGTTACAGATGGCCACCAAGCTTGCCTGGCTTTACATAGGTTCTAGGGATTTCCTTCCAGCCCTCATTTTTAATGTAGTAGGCATTGTTTCACTGAGCCATCTCCCTGGACCAGAATCCTTCATTGTTGCTATTTCCTCTGTGACAGGGTCTCAGTAGGTAGCTGAGACTGGCCTAGAACCCACAGAGATCTGTCTGCATGCTGCCTAGGCCTGGTGGCACAGCCTTTAATCCCAGCATGCAGACAAAGTGAATATGACTACAGCAACTATGTAACATTTTATGCACTCTATATTACCTTTATATATTAAAAATTAGACTTTGGTGGCTAAAGTACCAGTTTTTTATTTATATATGCTGTTTCCAGCTTACTTCATGCAAATCTATCAGTAGCCACAGTACAGTTTTAAAGACCCAGTGACAGTGGATTAAGGCAGTGAGGTAAGCCTTCTAGTCAAAACCCACTATGTGTAAAACATAGAGTCCATGTCCCATCAAGATAGGAGACAGACAACCCCAGCAGCCCCAAGAACTGAGTTCATCTAAGGCAAAAATGATCAAACCCTTCTGAAACTAGGATGTTCTCGAAGGCAGCCTAGGGGCCTAGCGGAGGCCCGTGTTAAGGTGATATTATGCAGTGAGATGTCAGAGGGCAAAGGAAACACAAACCACACAACTGACCACACATAAACAAAGACTCACCTAGAAAGGCTGCCACGTGGCTTGTGCTCTTTGCAGTGTTTAGTTCAAGGACGAAGTCGGCATGGGTGTTATAGCCGAGAAGTCTGGCCACTTGCGCTCGCAGCGGGAGGAGCTGTTGCAGAATGACAGTGTTCTCCTAGTAACAAGAACAACACCAGCAGAAGAAAATGGTCAACGGGACAAGAACAGTTACTGCACCAGAGAGGCCTTGAAACTAGTTTTAGAATGTCCTAACTACTGCTTCCATTTCAGCCCTAGAGAACTTCAAAAATCTGGTATGTTATTCCTGAAATACTTTATAACATTGATACTTTGGAGACAGCTGAAAGTTCTTCATAAACTGAGGTGCTATAAACTCAGGGCAAAAATATGCTTCATGAACTACTGTGACTTCTCACTTATTTTCAATTATACGAGTCTACCAAATACCCAGAGGTACAACTTTCTTAAGTGTCGACGGCAAATTATGCACAACATAAAACTTACCACTTTAACTCAACACCAATCGCTTTTGCTATTCTGTATCCACACGTGGAGAATAACGTGCTGATAAGGATGGAGAGACACTGGTACCCTTGTGTATTGCTGGTGAGAATGTAAGTGGCTCAGTGGTTCTACACGACGGTATGGTGATTCTTCAAAAGTTCCACACACATGGCTGGGGATAGGGCTGAGTGGGCACAGGGTCTGCCTGACATTCATGATCCCCAGCACAACATGAACCAGGCATGGGGGACGTGCCTGTAATCTCAGCACGTGGGATGTGCAGGCAGGAAACTCAGGAAGATCAAGAGTGTAAGGCCAGCCTGGATTACATGAGAACCAGCATCAACAAAACAAAACCCCAAACCAAACCAAAACCCTACTCTACTTCTGGGCAGATATACGAAAGAACCGAGAGCACACACACACTAGGTATCTATAGCTACCTATGTTCACAGACATACAATAGATATCTGTAGATACCTATGTTCACAGACACACAACAGATATCTATAGAACCTATGTTCAAAACAGCATTATTCTATAGTAAAACCATGATAACTCAAGTGCCCAGTAACAGAAGAATAGGTCAAGAAAATGTATATAAACACAGACATATAATTAATCCTTAAAAAGGAGGACATTCTGACACGATTCAACGTGGCAAACCTTTATGATAAGATGCTAAATAAATGTGAGTTTACAGACACAGGAATGGGGAGTTAGTTTATTATACATGCAGCATCAGTTAGACAGCATGAAATATTCTGTGGATGGGTGTTGGTGATGGTTCCAGAACAATGCACATACACTTCATTCCACATGATACTGTCTGAAGGTTCCCTAAATATGTGGAGAATCCATTTGTATAGCTGTGGTCCTCAGGGATGGGACCTTTTAGCGCCATCCTCACGAACAGATAGAGGCTTACAAGAGTGCAGCTTAGGTGCTTTTTGCCCTGTGCCCCATGATGAGAAAGGGTTTTTCCTTCTTTCCTGTGAGCACACAGCATCTTGGATTTCCTGCCTCCAAAATCATAAAAAGTAAATCTTTGTTGTTTATAAATTATCTAGTCTATAGTATTTTGTTTAAATAGCATAAATATATTAACAATATTAACATACCATGGTATATATTTAAGATTGTTTTCATAGGCTTTTTCTCAACATAGCTTCTATTTGGTACTTGTATATTTAGGAACACCACACACATACACACACACACACACACACACACACACCACACTATTCAACATAGTTTCTATTTGGTACTTGTATATTAGGAACAACACACACACACACACACACACACACACACACACACACACACCCACCCCATACTATTTGTTTTGCTTCTTTTTGAGATGAGGTCTTACTATGTGGCCCGGGCAGGCCTAGAAGTCACTATGTATTCCAGGGGCAGGCTTCAGAATCATGAAAATCCTCTTCTTGGTATCCTGGGTATTGGGTTAACATGTGTGTGCCACCAAAGCAAGTTATTTTATTTTTTAACACTAAAAGCAATTCTTTTTATTTAAGTTTTTAAAAATTTGTTTTATTATTTTGTGTGTGTGTGTGTGTGTGTGTGTGTGTGTGTGTGTGTGTGTGTATGTATGAGTGTTTTGCCTGCATATATATGAGCACTGCATGTGTGCCTGGAACTGGATTTATTGATGGTTAAGTGCCCTCAGCCATCTCTTTGGCTCCGGAAAATTAATCCCAAAATGTACAAGGAAAAATTATCAGTCCCAATAATCAAGTCAGCAAGTTACTTACTGCCCAATTTCTTTTTCATATACACAAATTTTAAAATAACTTACTTGTATGTATGTGGGAAAGGCTGGGGAGGGGAGACGTGCAGATTGCATGTGTGTGGAGGTCTGAGGACAACTTTCCGGATTTGGTTTCTGCCTTCCACTTTGCTGAGGCAGGATTTCCCCCATTTTTATTGCTGCACTGCATGGTACAGGCTAGCTGTACTATGAGCCTCCAGGAGAATCTCCTGCCTCAGTCTCCTACCTCACCCAGAGTCTGCTGGGCTTACAAGTGTGCCACTGCAGCTGGCTTTCTGTATAGGCTGTCAGGCTTGCAAGGCTAGTGCCTTTACCCCAAGCCATCACCCCAACCCCATAATTTCTTTCGTGTGTGTGTGTGTGTGTGTGTGTGTGTGTGTGTGTGTGTGTGTGTGTGTGTGTGTTCCCACAGGGTCTCACTCTGTAGCCTAGGTTAGCCTTGGGCCTCCTGAATACTTGGTTTGTAGATGTGAGCCACCAACCTGACTTGTTTTGAGTTCATTTTATAGCTCAGGCTAGCCTCAAACCTATTTCATAGCTTGACTTACTATGCTTCTGATTAGTTTTGTAAAGATGTACCATGGAATATGGAGAATGAATAAAATGCTGCTGTAACAAAAACGAAAAAGATACAGAAGCAGAAAGGGCTGGAGGGAGACCCTGCAGGCTGGGAAGCTGGCCACATGCACTATATGATGTACCATTATAATGGATAAAATTTGCTGCAGCTACTGTTTGACACAACTTAGAAGCTATGCCACCGTGTTACTAGGTTTCAGTTCTTAGAGTTGCCAGGGGAAGCTAACAATGCTTGTCACTATGTGCTACTTTTAGAAAAATTTACAGAAAAGAGACATGCTCAAAGACATGGCCAGTTTATAGGATGGAAAATGGAAAGGACAACTAGAAGATGGAAGGTCATGTTTGGCTAAGGGAGACCAGACTTGAGGATTCAGACCTTTGGAAAGCCAGGTGCTCTACATTCCTAGCATCATGCGAGTTGTTACTCAAGACAGAGATTAATTTGTGAATATTGCCTACTTCTTTTTTTTCCTTACAAAAGTTTACTTTTTCCAAAAGGCCCCAAAGCTGATGAACAAACACTGGAATGAATCAGTAAATAAGATTTGGTGGGAACTATGACCAAAAGCAGTATTTTGGTAGTTATTTTAACTGTCTGAAAGTAAATGTACAAGAAGCTAAGTTTTTAAAGAAGTTTATGACCAAGGATATGCAAAACACTGTAGCTATTTGCACATGTCCCCGCCCCCCCCACTGCCAGTCTGGTCCCGGCCGCCACGCCAGCCCCCAATAACATGCAGAGACTCTGTATTTGATACAATCCTGTTGGCCAATTACTATCATTGTTTATCAGCTAGCTCTGTCTTAATGATTAACCCATTTCTACTATTCCAAGTATTTCCACATGGCTCATCTTACTGGCCAGAGCGGCGCTGGCATTCTACCTCTCTGGGCTCTCCACATTGACTCCTCCTACTAGTCTCCTAGCCCCACCTATCTTGCTTTCCTATTGGCCAACAGGGCTTTATTCATTGACCAATACAAGAAACATATTTACAGAATGACATCTCCCATCACCTAACCTTTGTATTTCAAAGTGGCACCAGCAGAACTCTATCCAGCAATCCCCTAAGACACGGCCATGGAAGAATCCCCTATAGGCAAATGTAGGGAGCATGGAATACAATTGGTAAAGGACTTCTTGCCAAATCATTTTTGAAAATTTCTATACATCTCCTATGTTCCTGTACCCCCTCTGCCTTTTGCTTTCTGAGACAGCGTCTCACCAGGTGTCCTAGGCTGGTCTGGAGCTTGCTGGCCTCAAACTCACAGACAGCCATCTGCTTCTGCTGGGATGAAGTGTGTGCACTACCACACATGGCTTGGCTTTTTCCTGCATTCATTCATTCGCTCCTGTGTGATTATTGTGTTCCTATTCCAGTGCATGCTGTGGGCTGGGGTGAGAGGGCTAATTACCTGTCCTTCCTTTTGTAGGCTGCTACATCACAAGACCAAATGGGGAAGACTAAATGGCAGAGATGTTGGTGTTTGGGCCCAAGACAATAAAAGACTGGGTCCTGACACATGGTTCATGAAAGAAAAGCATTCAAGGTTTCTTGGGTAGCCAGGACTATGGGGAGTTGAGCCAGAATCAATTTTAATTCCCTCTTTTCATAATAAAACTCCAAGTCTAGCAAATAGTTGTCAACCAAAGACTATATTTCTCAGGTTCCCTTGCAGCTATATGACTATATACAGAGTTTGAGTCAATGGCTATGACTAGAATTGATGGATGCTATGGGTATGTCTTTTTTTTTTTTTTAATTTTTTTTTTAAGTTTTTGAGATAGTTTTTTTTAAAGATGTGTGATCTGTACTTTTTCCATTCTTTCCAACAAACTGAGGGATAATAATTTCCAGAATCTACCTTGGTAGTTACTTGTTAAGGAGGGAGAGATACTTTATCAGCTCTTGACTTCAAATGCAGAAAATGAATACAACTTCTTGTTTGTTTTTACCTGTTCTATTTCTCCTAGTCCAGTCTAGCTTGTGGCACATCAAACAAACTGACAATAAAGGAACAAAAAGGCTACAGTCTTGTGGGTACGTGGGATGAGTAATTGCGATGCACAAGCAGATAGGAACATCAGTTAATAAGCTGACATTGACACTGGCAAACAGAGTACATCCCTTCCTTAATATCTTTGATTAGGATCAAAACAAAGACATTTATTTATGGTACCTGTTTGCACCTTGTATGAAAAGCCATTTCCATCTTCCTTCTTGTTTCTGGGATGCAACATTTCTTCATGACAGGAAAATAGTGGGGATACTTTAAGGTAACTTTGTACTTGTCATCATCTGTTTTTTCTAAACTGTCAATGAAGTCGTCGGGAAGAGCACCTGCAAAAAGGCATCTTCTCATGCATCAGTTTCCCACGCGCTCTGCCCTGCTTAGCATGGGCACTGGTGGGGCGACTGAAATCCAAGCAAGAGGACAACGGTTTGACCCCATTTGGATTGTATTAGAACAGGGAAGGCAGTGATGAGCCAGGCGGCTCAGGAAACGACAACTGGAAACAGGAAAATGTTTCAGGGCACCTGTGCAGATGGTATTTTAACAAGCAAAATTAAGCCAAAAAAAAAAAAAAAAAAAAAATTAAAAGACCCCACAGTAAGAGACTAGTATACAGTGTGAGAGGCATGGAGAGGCAGAAAACAGCAGGGCTGAAAGCTGTTAAGTAAACAGCAGTGTAAGTTACCGAGCGTCAAGTCTGGGTCCTTGGCAAGGGCAGCCAGTGCTCTTAACTGCTGACCATGTTTCGGGCCCTAATACTAGACACTTTTTAAATTTTTAAAAGAACTCTTTGGATTTGAATTTAGGTTGGCGCCTGCAAGGTAACGTAACTTAATGTAGTGAAACAACAAGAGTTTACCAAGTTCGGCCTTGGAAAACACAAGGAAAGTGTCATCCTCGTTGAGGTTTTTGTTGAAGTCAATGCAGAGTTCACTCATTCTTTTCTTCATTGATTTGATTTCCTGGAAGGAAGGAAGGAAGGAAGGAAGGAAGGAAGACGGTCAGGGCATTAACAATGGAAAACAAACCTCTCATTCCCGTCGCTATGAGCTAACATTTCAATCATACATTAAGTCAGGATTCTGGCTGCTCTCAGAATCCCATTGCTAGAAACAACTCCTGCAAAGCAGCTGCTGTCAGTCAGCTGCCTAGACACACTTTGCTCAACACTGTCTTAGAATACAGCTGTTGCCTCCCCAGTCTCCCCCGCTCCCCATGCTAGAGCAGCCACACAGGTCAAGTAGAACCTGACAGTGAACAGTCCTCTGTACCAATTAGGTCACCCACCATCCTCCTTCAGTAATGACTGATTCCAATAACCCACCCCTGGCACTCTAACAATTCCGTAAAGTCCTGGGTAGGAGATCCAAGGAGATGATAGAGAACTACGAGAAAAAATAAACGATAATCTCATTTTTGTGACAGTGCTGGGTAATGAAATCTACTTGACACAAAGTAGGTCTCAAGGTGGGGCTTTGGCAGAGCACCCACTGTGCAGCACTGAGACCCAGAGGCAGGGCTCGGTGTGTCTGCAGGGTTGGGTTCAGATTTGGCCATCTACCGCTAAAACCCTCTAAGTGGGATTCTGTTCGCTGCAACTAATCATAGCTTAATTACTACAATTTTCATGCACCCAAGAAAACGGTGGGTTGGCCATGAAGTGAAAAGGTCAAGTCAGTGACACCAGCCACCCAATTACGCTGACCAGGAAACAAAGTGATCAAAGAACACTCAGGGGGCAGAAAGATGGTGACATCTCCATGGCACCTTCAACTCTATCTCGCAGGATGACATCAGTCACCAAATAAAACCAATAAAACCATTTGGATGTGTGTCAAAATTATTTCTAGTTCTGCAGTCCACAGGAATGACCTAGAAATAAATCATGAATTATATTTCCTGTCCAAGAAGAATGAGGTTAATTAGGCAGTTGAATTTATCACAGAACCTGGAAGTTTTGATTTTACCCACACAAGAAAATGTCTGCACATCGCTTTTCAGGGGCTAATCTCTCTTCATGTAAGGGAAGTGTATTAATCACAGGATGTCCTACCCTGAAGTGCAGACTTTCAAACTCTCTATCAGCATGGGTTTTTATTATGCACATGATCTCTATGTGATCAAGAGAGGAAGAATACAATCAGCTACTGAAATAGGGAATTTACTTTTTAAGAATATAAAACATAGCAAAGGATATAAACCCGATATACATAAAATAAACAAAACATGGAGAGGATTAAATAACAGCAAGGTTGCCAGGCACGGTGGCACACATCTGAAATCCTAGCACTCTGAAGGCAGAGGCAGGTGGATCTGAGTGTGAGGCCAGCCTGGTCAAACAGGCTGAATTCCAGGTCAAACAGGACTCCATAGTGAGACTCTATTTTTTAGAAAGGGGTACGGGGTGGGAGGGTGAACAATTAAGCTATAAGTTGCTCAGTTACTAATGAGGTTAGCAGAAGTTTTAAGAGTTGAAAGGGCTGGGGAGATGACTCAGTGGTTGAGAGCGCTTGCTGCTCCTGCAGAGGGCCCTTTTTCAGTTCCCAGCACCCACACTGGCCAGCTGGTAACTGGGAGCCCTTTCTGGCTCCCGTGGGTATCAGCAGCCACAGACATACACATAATTAACAAACAAAATAAATCTTAAAAGATGAAAAATAAAAGAACCTAATATCAAATATACTGTAAATGGATTTTTATCATGAATTATTCTATTAAAACTCATCTCTGCCTATTTGTTGGTTCTGCTGCGTTTTTCCTCAAATAAGAAAATGATAGGGGTAGAGGTGGTTAAGAGTGAGTATGTGTGTGCGTGATATAATTAAAATGCATCTCACACATATGTAAAATTGTCAAAGAACAGAATTCATTAATGAATTAAAAGAAACATAACTCACATTTCTTACTTGTTCTGAAAGATGGAGTCCATTCCTTTTTCCCATTTTAATGGACTTTTCCAAGTATCGCCTGGCTTCGGGCTTTATCTTCTCCAAATCGCAGTTTTCCTGAAATTAACAATCATGTCAATCATTTCTGTTCTAACAGAACACAGGCAAACAATCAGCTCCCAGGCCAAAGCCAACAGCATTTACAATCTCTGTTGAGCCATGCAACACAGGCGATTATGGGGCAGGCCCTCCTAAAGACCTAATTTCTTTTATGCTTTGGTGAGCGTCTACTAAATTACACCAGAAATACTGACTCAATCAAAGGCTAAGCAGCAGCGCCTTGCCCTGCCCCAGAACTGACACGGAGTCCTGGAAAGTGTGTGAAGTAGAAGCGTTTGCATGGCCTCGTTCTGGAAAGCGTGTGAAGTAGAAGCGTTTGCATGGTCTCGTTCTGGAAAGCGTGTGAAGTAGAAGCGTTTGCATGGCCTCGTTCTGGAAAGCGTGTGAAGTAGAAGCGTTTGCATGGCCTCGTTCTGGAAAGCGTGTGAAGTAGAAGCGTTTGCATGGTCTCGTTCTGGAAAGCGTGTGAAGTAGAAGCGTTTGCATGGCCTCATTCTGGAAAGCGTGTGAAGTAGAAGCGTTTGCATGGCCTCGTTCTGGAAAGCGTGTGAAGTAGAAGCGTTTGCATGGCCTCGTTCTGGAAAGCGTGTGAAGTAGAAGCGTTTGCATGGCCTCGTTCTGGAAAGCGTGTGAAGTAGAAGCGTTTGCATGGTCTCGTTCTGGAAAGCGTGTGAAGTAGAAGCGTTTGCATGGCCTCGTTCTGGAAAGCGTGTGAAGTAGAAGCGTTTGCATGGCCTCGTTCTGGAAAGCGTGTGAAGTAGAAGTGTTTGCATGGCCTCGTTCTGGAAAGCGTGTGAAGTAGAAGCGTTTGCATGGTCTCATTCTGGAAAGCGTGTGAAGTAGAAGCATTTGCATGGTCTCATTCTGGAAAGTGTGTGAAGTAGAAGCGTTTGCATGGTCTCGTTCTGGAAAGCGTGTGAAGTAGGAGCCTTGCATGGCCTCGTTCTGGAAAGCGTGTGAAGTAGAAGGGTTTGCATGGTCTCATTCTGGAAAGCGTGTGAAGTAGAAGGGTTTGCATGGCCTCGTTCTGGAAAGCGTGTGAAGTAGAAGGGTTTGCAAGGCCTCGTTCTGGAAAGCGTGTGAAGTAGAAGCGTTTGCATGGTCTCATTCTGGAAAGCGTGTGAAGTAGAAGCGTTTGCATGGTCTCATTCTGGAAAGCGTGTGAAGTAGAAGCGTTTGCCTGGCCTCGTTCTGGAAAGCGTGTGAAGTAGAAGTGTTTGCATGGCCTCGTTCTGGAAAGCGTGTGAAGTAGAAGCGTTTGCATGGTCTCATTCTGGAAAGCATGTGAAGTAGAAGCATTTGCATGGTCTCGTTCTGGAAAGCGTGTGAAGTAGAAGCGTTTGCATGGCCTCGTTCTGAAAAGCGTGTGAAGTAGAAGCGTTTGCATGGCCTCATTCTGGAAAGCGTGTGAAGTAGAAGCGTTTGCATGGCCTCATTCTGGAAAGCGTGTGAAGTAGAAGCGTTTGCATGGCCTCATTCTGGAAAGCGTGTGAAGTAGAAGCGTTTGCATGGCCTCGTTCTGGAAAGCGTGTGAAGTAGAAGCGTTTGCATGGCCTCGTTCTGGAAAGCGTGTGAAGTAGAAGCGTTTGCATGGCCTCGTTCTGGAAAGCGTGTGAAGTAGAAGCGTTTGCATGGCCTCATTCTGGAAAGCGTGTGAAGTAGAAGCGTTTGCATGGTCTCATTCTGGAAAGCGTGTGAAGTAGAAGCATTTGCATGGTCTCATTCTGGAAAGTGTGTGAAGTAGAAGCGTTTGCATGGTCTCGTTCTGGAAAGCGTGTGAAGTAGGAGCCTTGCATGGTCTCGTTCTGGAAAGCGTGTGAAGTAGAAGGGTTTGCATGGCCTCGTTCTGGAAAGCGCGTGAAGTAGAAGCGTTAGCATGGCCTCATTCTGAGCAGTCTTTAGGAGCAGTGCTCTTTTTACTGCAAGTCATCTGGGTTTAATTTTCTATCATTTGCTATCCTGGTTCCACTTGAGATGCAGGAAGAGAAATAATGGGTGACTTCTGCACAAATGCTGGCAAGGACTCTCTTGTCAAGATCCCAAACACGGACAGCTGGATAAAACCCCAGCAAAAGGTTTCAATACTTCAAGAATGCTGTGCTGACAGTTGGCAAGGGAGATGAGGGGGCTCTAGCAGGCTGCAGATGAGCAAGGGTCTGGGGAAGATGAGTCAGCACCCACAAAAACAGAGGGGGCAGCTCACCTCCAAGTCTAAATCTGTATGCAGCAGCAAGGCTTTCACTCCAAAGAAAAGAAGGCCCTGGAGAAGGCTGGAAAATTCTCCCAGCCAAGTCACAGGATATGTGGGGTGTACCTAAGGTGGCGGGTCAGCTCATGGTCCTTGGGAGGAAATGTGACTCCAGACAGACTCAGCAGGTATAAAGGACTCACTTTGGCTGAGGGACAATAAGAGCCGTCTGTCACCGGAGCTTACAGGACCTCCTGTCAGTTGGCCATTTTCTCCATGAAAGACCAGGGCCAACCATCTGCGAGCTTGCCAAATTTCCCAACTGATTAGAGTTTTAAATGAATGGTGTTCAGTTTTAGAAATGGCACCTGAGGTGTTGGTGACAGGCAGGTAAACAGAGTCGCATTTTCACTGAGCACCACTTAGAACAGGAACAGTATTTCACATTGCCTATCAATGAAAATCGGTGTCACAATCCCAGCATTACTCAGTGTTTCCTCAGTTTATTCTCAGGGGATGGTAAGGACAGTTAGACTCCTTTTTCCACTATCATCTGCCCGCGTCTCTGTGGAATTGTGAGTTTGTGGGCATGACCGGAGTCACAACTCTCCTGAGCTGGTTTTGGCACCTGCTGGGGCCCCAGCGGCAGGGGCCTGCAATGGGAAGACGCCCAGAATTTCTAGGGAGACAACTTGGCTATGGACTGGTTCCCACAGGGATGGTGAGCAGTTCAAATCACAATGTTTGTGCGGATGTCATTAACTGGGGCTCATCTCGCTGGTCTCAGTAGCGCCACAGAGTCTGTCCTGAAGAGTAAACACAGGAGTCTCTGGACAGTACGACGTTGCAAGCTGTAAGGCAGGTTCGGGGAGGAGGAGTGTGTAGGCCATACCAGAAGCAGTATGGTGAGCAGGGCCTGGCAAGAGCTGGGTATATTGTTAAGGACTAGGAGGCTGAGATCTACAGCAGAAAGCCCGCCCTCGAGGACTGAGACATTTGGTCCTAAGCTTGGAACAGCAGCTAATAACAGGGTCTCATCAGCTGGTGTGAATGGCATCCATGGCTACTCCGTGACTGTGAGTTCTCACGGTAGGTCTACACCTCTCTATCTGCAGGGGGACACGCAGGAGCAGCGTGGAGCATTCACAGTCTACATTAAAATGGAAACCACACACTCTCAAGATGAGCAATTCAAGTGCAGGCAGGTAGAAGGATAGCTGAGGGTCCAATTAAACCCCCACCAATTAGCAAACTAAAATACTTAGCTCACCACAAAAATGACTGAACAAAAACCTGACTCAATAATCAGACCCCCTTGGTACTCAGACTCTGAGGTCTCAGGAAATTTCCACAGACCTATGGGAAGAAGCGGGGGGCCCTTCTAAAGTGCACTGCTGTGACAGAGTCAGTTATGGTATTATTGCCTCTATAATCCCCAGTTATGGAAAGCTGCAATCTTCCCAATGCTGTGACCCTTTAATACAGTTCCTCAAGCTGTGGTGACCTCTAACCATAAAATCATTTCCTTGCTATTTCATAACTGTAATTTTGGTGCTGCTACAAATCATAAAGTAAATATCTGATATTCGACCCCTGTGAAAGAATTGTTTGACCACAAACAGGTAAAGACCCATTTACCTCAACAAACAGTTGAGAACCACCATTCTAGACTGTTCTGCAGACCTGCAACCCTCGAGCCACAGCTGCCTCACGGGTCTCCTGAGGTCAAACATCTCTTCTTCAAGGCATCTACCATTTAAGTTGCATGTTCTGATAGTAGGGCGCCTTACCTGAGGGGATAAGATTTATTTCCCCACAACCTTCCCCTCTGACAAAGGATTTTTATACATGTTCATGTTTCACATGCCAGGTATGCTTGTAAAACCACTTTGTAAAGAAAACTGAGGTCAAATTTAAGATTTTCCCAAGACAACACAGATATCTAACATGAAAAATAGCAGAGATGAATTCTTAAAATGCTTAGTTTACTAATTTTTCCTTGTTACTCCATCATCAACTTTAATTCATTATAATTCTTTAAAGACTCATAATAAAAATAAGGTTTTGTTTAAGACAGGGCCTCACCGAGTAGCCCTGGCTATCCTAGAACTTGCTATGTAGACCAGGCTGGCCTGGAAGCACAGAGATCCCCCTGCCTCTGCCTCTGCCTCCCGAGTGTTGGGATTAAATGATAGTGCCATTACATTCAGCAATTTAGTTATTCTTTATTTTATTCCCTCCAAACCTTTTCTCCTTTAGCCCATGATTTGGTTTTTTCCCTTCACAAGAGTTTCATATATCTAGTTTTTTGTTTTGTTTTTGATAGTGTCACAATACATTGCTGGCTGGCTGGGAACTCACCATGTGGACAGGGCTACCCTTGAATTCACAGAGATCTGGCTGCCTTTGTTTTCTGAGTACTGAAATGAAAGCCATGGACTACCATGACTGGCTTGATGTTTGCCTGCTTTTTTTTTTGTTTGTTTGTTTGTTTTTTTGTTTTTTTTTGTTGTTTGTTTGTTTTTTCAGGATAGTTTTTTTTGTGCAGCCCTGGCTGTCCTGGAACTCACTTTGCAGACCAAGTTGGCCTGAAACACACAGAGATCTGCTTGCCTCTGCCTCTCAAGTGTTGGGATTAAAGGCATACGCCACTATGCCTGTCCCTAACATTTTTTTTTTTAATGTTAAAAGAAGAAATTATGATGCTGAAAGAACCCTGAAGGTTGTTCCTGTGAATATTATTTAAAAAATGGATTCATAAACGGAATTTGCTAGCATTCAAAGACATCAAAATGTGTTACTGGGGCCTACTGCACATACTAAAATAGGAATAAAACTTGTTTATTTCCCCATTTGCAGTTTAATGCCTGCCTCATCCTGCCCTGCAACCAGTGTCATTTCTGTATTAGTGAGAGATCCAAGGCAGGTGACCTCAGGCAGAGGTCTGAATTCCTGCCCAGGAGGGATGTACAACAACCTGCCTGATGGCCAACATGGCACCACACTCCACCACAAGGTCCACCCAGGATGTGCCGAGCACACACCACCCCAGATGTGCATATGAGGACACTGAGCATGCGGTACATGGGACACATTTCGTTGGGAGAAACTGTACTCACCATATACTGTGTGTTCCATCCCACATATATTTGCTGAGTCCCTATTTATCTCAGACTCCAGGGGAATAAAGAAATAGCTTCTAAGACCTTTAAGTCATGTGTAAAGCAAAACCACTGACTAACAGACAGGTAATGTTAGTATTATGGTCTGTGAGGGGAAAGAGAGATTAGGTACGGAGACAAGAGAGGCACAAAAAACTAAAGCACTAAGCCATGGCTGATGCTGACAACAGTTCCATTTCCAGTTGCTGGGCAACCTGTGCAGCAGGCAGATGTCCTCCGTCCGCAATAACACTGTCTCAGTTTTACCACTTATGTAAATGCGTGTAAATCTACGAGCAGCGCAAAATGTCACACTGTATGCAACACTCAGCAATTTCTTTCAACACTGCTAAGTCCCACTGTTCCATGGTTGCTACAGTTTATTCTGTTCAGTCCAATAAGAAAAGATTCCATTGCACCCATGTACTCTATTTGTTTGTTTGTTTGTTTGTTTATTTATTTATTTGCTGATGGAAACCTGGGATACGTCAGTGCTTTGCCTTAAAGATGCTGGGATGACGTTTGCCCAATTTTGCCTGCCCACAAATGCAGAAGGACCTCTGGCTAAGTCCTAGGTAGGATGAAGGAGGCCATGCTAGGTCACCTGGAACTTAAGATCAGCTTTAAGTTGTTAAGTTTGTGTTCACAAGTCCCTAGTTGTTCATACTTTTGATGAATTTCATCCATACTAGCACTGCATGAACAATCGCAGACTCACACCCTCAATGATGCCTCAGCAGGCATCTTCTGACCTCTTTCTTTTTGCCAATTTTATCAGTGAAAAATGTAATGTATTGTGGTCCTCATCTACATCTCCCTGCTTACTAATGAGGCTGAGCTCTTTCATATGTTCAGTTACCATCTGAGCCTCTTCCAAATTATCTCTTCATGTCACTGGAATGCCTCTTTTCCACCTACCTTAGGATGCATTGCTAGTAAAATGCCTTGTCATTTTCTCTGGCATTTTATTTGTCTTTTTGCCTTGTAATAAAAGTCCTTTGTTGTAATGCAGTTAAGCTTAGTGGCTTTGTGTTTCAGTTAGTACTTTTTATGTCTTACTTAAGAAATGCCCGGATATCATAAGTATGTCACCCTCTGAGAGTTCTAGAAGCTTTAAAGTGTAGTTTAAGACCTTAGTGAGGGACTGGAGAGATTAAGAGCACTGGCTGCTCCTCCAGAGGTCCTGAGTTCAATTCCCAGCAACCACATGGTGGCTCACAGCCATCTTTAATGAAATCTGGTGCCCTCTTCTGGCATGCAGGCACACATGTAGACAGAGCTCTGCATACATAATAAATACATTAAAAAAAAAAAAAAAAAAAGCGCAAACCTTAGTGGACCCCGAATTGTGTTTCAGTTCTTTGGAGGAAGAAGAATCAATGTTATTTTTTTCCCCACATAACTAGCTCATGTTCCAGCAACAATTACTGGAGGCGTCTTTTCTGAATCTGCCACTGACTCTTAGTTTGATGAACATTTACTAGATGCTGACATTGTACCAGGTCTGCCAGAGGTACAAAACAGAACCCAGCATTTACCTGCTTTGTATAGTCTAGCAAGCGCTCACCACGGCTTCTGTGGGATTTTGATCTTCAGCTTTCCTACTTAGAATTAGGGCTGCCTCCGGGATTGCTGTCAGAATTAAATCAGACTGCTCTGTACCTAGGCAGATGTGAAGTGGTGTTTTAGACCACACATTAGGAACAGGAGAGTGCTTGCTGTTAGCTCTATGCTAAGCTATAATTTCTCTCACACATTTACCTAACAAATTATTTGTTTGGAGTTTTAAAACAGGAGTAAATTATTGATATTCACCAGAAAAGATATTCATCTTATGCCTCGACAAGCACTCAACAAAGGCCACGTGAGTACCATGAAAATGCAGTGTGCACGACAGAGCGAGGCACTCACCTCAAACTCCCTTAGGCCTCCACACCCTGAGCTCACCAAGATAGTTTGAGCTATGCAGAGAGAGAGAGAGAGAGAGAGAGAGAGAGAGAGAGAGAGAGAGAGAGAGAGAGAGAGAGAGAGAGAGAGAGAGGAACTGAACTATCTCCAAGCCACCTCAACTCCAGCCACCCCCAGCAAAGCTTTACTGACTGAGCCGTTTAAAGACCTACAGAATATGGCATTTAAAATGGTCTAGGTTTTTCAAGACAATGAGATACAACTCTCCTGGCAACACCAATTACGTCAGAGAGGAAGACGGGCATTGAAGAAACTCATTATGGAGTTTGCCTTCAATGTGGCAAAGCTGGCAGAACTACCCTGCTCAACTGCTGCCAGTAAGCTCGCTGTCCAAACTGGACATGCAGGGCCCACAGGAGTGACTGCTGAACTTGCCAATAAGACAGAGCAGATCTTCTAATTTCCTGCTTCCTTAAAAAGTCTGCCAGACACTACGGCCTGAAGACGGACGCCCCAATGTTACAGAGAAATTTTGGGTGACTATCCAGGCAGTGAGATGTCTCTGTCAATTTTAGAATTTATATATTATCCTTCTGGGGTCTCTGATGGAGTTAAAGACAGATAGTTAAGGTTATGGACTTCCTTACTTATGATAAAGGACAAGTTACATATAAAACTTTAGACTCACAAAGATAGGACGGTAGAATATTTTCTTTAAATTTTGCTAAATGTGAATGAACTAGATACTGTAACTACAATTCTTACTTGATAACTGTTTTGTTATATATAATTTTATTGTGTTAAAGTAAAAACCTTCCTTTTTTATTTAGACAGAAAAGAGGAGACGATGGGGGATGTCCTTCTGTATGCTGTGAATATATGATTCTCTTATTGCTTGATGAATAAATGCTAGTTGGCCAGTAATCAGGCAGGAAGTATAGATGGGGCTACCAGACTAGGAGAATGCTGGGAACAGGAAGGTAAGAAGCTGCCAGGGAGACGCCATATAGTTGCTAAGTAACATGCCAGAGCATTACAGCTAAGCCACAGCCTCCTGACAATATATAGTTTAGTAGAAATGGGTTAATAATTAAGAGAGTTAGCCAATAAGAAGCCTGAGCCATCAGCCAAACAGTTTATAATTAGTTTAAGCCTCAGTGTGTTATTTGGCACGAAAACAGCTATGGAACCAGGTGGAACAGAAACCCCTTCTACAGAGAGTCTAACTCAGAACAGCTCAGCAGATTCCCTCCTGGAACCAGGTCCACAGAAACAGAGGGAATAAATGGCTACGGACCTTTCTGACCACTGTGATTAAAATGCTTCATATCAATGGACAATTGGAGCCTTTATTTGACACAGATATGTACAAAGAACTGTGAGTTATAATTTCACACTTCACCCATTCAAGTACTAACCCTGCTTAGCTTAAGAGATCCGATGAGTTCAGGAGGCCACAATATAGTCTGTCTATGGACCATAATTTCTCCTTCCTTCCTTCCTTCCTTCCTTTTTTGGGGGGGCGGGGTTTGAGACAAGGTTTCTCTGAGTAGCCACAGATGTCCTAGAACTCACTCTGTAGACCAGGCTGACCTCGAACTAAAGAGATTCACCTGCCTTTGCTTCCCATGTGTTGGGATTAAAGGTGTGCACCACCACAGCCAGCAATTTCACATTTTTATTCATGAATTTTATGCAAAAAAATGATTATATAACATCTAGTATGTGGTTACTTTTTGAAAACTCAGTATTATAAGACTACCTTTGTTTTAGTAAAGCATGCCTGAAATCGCTGACTTTGAATTAACATATATTTTCATTTCTGTAGCTCAGTCTCATGTGTTACATTATGGCTGTCCTGTATCCTTTACATTTAGAACATTTGGGATATGTCTAATTTTGTCCTTATGCATAAATGGGATGATATTTATTATTTTTAAAGCACCCACCCTGGGGGAAAAAAGTATCCATCTTGGTAGAAAACTGACATTGATAATTGGAGCTTTAAAAAAATACTGCCTTTTGTCCTGGAAGGTTTTTAAAGTAACTACATTTACCTAATGCAATGAGTTTCAGTGCAAAAACAGACACAATGGTTACAACCGTTAGCCTTCAGGACTCCGACACAACCTCAGCGCATAGCGGAAGACACTAAAGATGTTCACATAGTAATCACCAAGTACAAGTAACTACTCAGTTTGGAGGAGGTGGCAACTGTGAACCAAACCTGAAATATCTTACATAGCTTCAATAAAGTCTCACTAACCCAGTCCCAACAGGGCAGCCTTTGCCCACACTTTCAATCCCAGCACTCAGGAGGCAGAGGCAAGAGGATCTCTGTGAGTTCGAGGTCAGTCTGGTCTACAGAGTGAGTTCCAGGACAGCCTGAGTTGTCACACAGAGAAAAAAAATAAAACAAAACAAAAACAAACCCAAACCAGCCCAAACAGCCACAGGAACCCCATGGATGCATTGGTGACTAACAGGTCAATAGCGTGTCATCTACGCTACAGGTGGGACGTGTTCTCAAATTTAGGGGAGATGGGTCCCAACACAGAGTCGAGAAGTAGGACAAAGAATCTAATGTGACAACCTTCCGTACCTGGGTAAAACCTGAGAGAACCAGAGGAGGAGGAAAGGTAAGAAAACGCTACTCCAAATAAGAACCTACTGGTGATGCTGGTCAGCCGTAGGGCGCATGCCTGGCAGGGAGCCCCAGGGTATGATCCCTAATGGTGCTGGGGGGTTGGGGGCGGGGGGTGGGGCTGTAGGAATTTAGATAGTGAGGAGTATCATCAAATTATTTTCATTTATTATTTTTATAGTGCCAAAGAAGAACCATACTGGTGACTATCAACTAGAGAGTGAGGAACAATCATGGGGCTTGAGAAACTAAACAGAATGCACACCTCACATGCCAAAGTCACAGCGGTATGTCCTGTCAGGAGTTGCAAATTAAGTAGCAGTTAACAACAGAGAAAAACCTTATTTCAAATCTTGTCATTAAAAAAAATGTTTTTCCATTTCTGATTTTGCAAAAAGAAACATGCATAGTAAAACACATATGTAACATTTCAGGAATTTTTCAACAGCATGCTGGGAAATGCCAGGACACAGAGTTTGAGAAAAGGCACGCTCACAATGCTAGGAGCAAATGCACATTAGTGAGGAAACATCAAAGGCATTCCAGGCAAGTTCACCTACAACATTCATCATGTGGGATGTGAGTCCTGGGAACAGTAAGGAGACAGGGGAAACGGCGTTAGCACATCAGCAGTATACTATCAATACTGTTGTGAGGTATTTGTACACTGTGTATTGCTGTGATTGGTGTTATAAGAGCTGAATGGCCAATAGCTAGGCAGGAGGTATAGGTAGAATTTCTGGGCAGAGAGGAATTCGGAGGAGATAATCGAGAGGTAGAGAGATGCTGGGAGACATGGAGAGGAAACAGGAGGTGCAAAATGGGAGGAGGAAACAGGAGAGGTGAAAGCCATGTGGTAGAACGTAGATCAATATAAGTGGGTTAAGTTCTAAGAGCAAGTTAAGAACGAGCCTAAGCTCTAGGCCAAGCTTTCACAATTAGTGAGAAGTCTCTGTGTCGTTATTTGGGAGCTGGCTGGTGGAACAGAGAAAGACTTGTTACACAATACTAAAGTCCAGACCACAAGAGCCTCAGACAACAACCCAGTTTCATCTGCATCTAACTGCCTTGCAATAGTTTGAAAAGTGAAAGAAGTTTTCCATTGAGCTACCAAGTTCACAATGGCTTAAGAAAGCGTTGATTTATGGGTGTGCACCCTTCTACATTCAGTCTTTAACTCTAAGTGAATGCAATAAGAACCCAACATAAACCAAACTGATACAAGGCAATACTGCAAATCACTATACAATGCCAATTACTAGAATTGCTGGAAACAAACTCTACAAAAATTCAAGTACTTTTTACTCTCAGTCAAAGGTTCTCACCTTTTCCTCTTTTAGTAGTAAAGGGTAATGACAGGGTCCTTTGTGTGTGTGCTTGCACACACGTGCTCACGCACATGCGTATGCGTGCGCGCACACACACACACACACACACACACACACACACACACTCATGTTAGGTACCCAGCCCCTAGGTTCTTTTAAAAAATATTTATGTTTGTGTGTGCCTGTGTATGTTCATGCTGGTATACGACGGTGGGTAGGAGAGGGTTGGGTCTCCTGGAGCTAGAATTATAGGCAGCTTGGGAGCCACTCATCGTGGGTGCTGGAAACCGGACATGGCTCCTCTGGAAGAGCAGCAATGCTCTCACCGAGCTTTCTCTATAGCTCCAGGTTACTCTTGTTATAGGTTTTGTGCATCTTCCTTTCCCAGGGATTTATTCTAATTTATTACTTACGTATAAATGAACAATTCTCTGAAATACATCTTCTCTCATGCTCATCTCGATATCAAAACGAGAAAGCCTTTTGTCTGCCTCTGTGCTCGCGGCCCGCACTTCTCTGTCAGATGACACGTGCTGAGGGAAGTCCAGCATGGTCCTTTCCACTGTGGAGGCAAGGAAAAACTGTGAACATGACAGGACCTGTCGATTGGTAGTAGGTCCAATATCTCTCTGAGATGAGGGGTTACACTGAAGAAGTGTTTTCGTTTTGTGCTCTCAGCAAAGGCTCTGGGGACCAAAAAGAGGGAGTCCTGGATGCAGGAGTCGGCTGTTCCACTGCGCATCACTGTGAGCACAATAAGGCTTGCACTCAGCACTTAGAAGGTACACCCAGGGCATAACCGATTGATTAACTGTGAATCATAAAGACACAGTTCCTGTATGTAGTTGTTCCTGTATGTAGTTGTCATGATCTGGGAAAGGAGGGACCTGGTGCATGAACACAGATGGCAGAGCCTGTGGGCTGTCACTGAGAGGGACATTGGTTCAGAGGCAGCAGCTCCAAGGACGCTAGGTGTTTGCTGTGAAGGAAGGGTCCCTGCATTCTGGAAAACAAGAGGCTGACACCGGATGTTTGCAAACAATCAATGAAGCAGGAAGAAGTTTGTATAAAGAAGCTCTTAATCATTTCCCCTACTACAGACCCCATGCAGATCTAATCTAAATTACAGCCCCACCCGAAATGCACGTATCAAATAAACAAAAACTTCTAGATAATCCTGGATACATCCAGCAAGCAGCTGGATGCTGTGCCCATCAAATGATGATGGTAATGGACTACTCTAACTTCACATGTTAACTCAGTTGTTGGGATTTCACAGACTTGAATTGGGCAAAAATCTCTGATATTTGTGACAGTGATGGTTGCGGTCATGCCGTGACAAGGGATACATCTTACCACCCTCAGTACCATGTTTGTTCTGAGACAGAGTCTCACTATACAGACCTGGCTGGCCTTGAACTCATCACTCCCCTGCTTCAGCCTCCTCAGTGTTTAGAATACAGATGTACACGCCATCTGTTTTATAAACTGGTAACTGTTACACAAGCAATCCCGAGTAGACACTCAGTAAGGAACAGTGTAGTGACAATGTTGCCACACTCACATCGATCCTTTTAACACTGCCACCAGTAAAGCTACTAAAACATGTCAGAAATAGGACACACGCATAGTTTCTACCACTGAGCCATACCCCCAGCTCCACAATACACATTTCTAAAAAATCAAACTCTGCAATTATATTTTAGCATGTGACTTAGTACACACATTTACATTTGGTAATTAGGAAAACTTTCATACAAGGTGTACCATTTTAGTTACAATTCCTGCTTACTAAGAAGTAATCAGAGTTTCTCAAGAACCTAAATGGGTAACAAGATAAAGTGCAGGAGCCTAAAACTGGAAACAATCTTGAACAACACACTGACGGCCATTTCCTTCCTTCCTTCCTTTACCACAGAAGCCTGGAGCAGACTTCCATTCCCCTGCCAAGCTACAGACAATGCTGTCTGTGCCCAGGGCGGACACCAGGCGAGTGAGGCTCAGCTACTGCGGCATGTACCCCCACAACAGGCAGATAAGAGGGTCTTAGTTTTGAGAAGTCTGCTCCCCCAAAGGCTTGATGGTTATCTGTAAAGATACATTTATGGGGAGCAGGAACGAACACCACAAACATCTACACATGTTTAAAATATTCATTACTGGGGAAACCCAGGACCCAAGAGAACTGTCTTTAAATGAGTCTGTGCCTCCCGGCCCTGTTTTCTTTCCTTCCCCATCCAAAGCACACCTACACCGTTAGGCTGACACACTGGCCTCATGAGGAAGAAAGGAGAACGTGAATCAAGAACAAACCCGTGCTGCTGGAAAAACACTGGGCAAGGACTGGCCGTGCCCGCGACTGGCAGAAAGGACCAAACGAACTCCACTCAGGAGCTCACAGTTAGGCCTTAGAAGATGCGGCAGCCATTAACCACACTGAAGAGGTTGGAAGCAGAGAGAAGAGAAAATACCGGTGTCTTTATGACAGTGTGTGGGGCAGGGAACACCAGGTAATTAGGGGCTAGCAGAAGCACAAGTGACTACAGCTCACTGGTTTTGGACAGCCTCCCAGTGTCCAGAGCACATACAATTATCGATGGTAACCCAGTGTACACAGTGTACAAAATTTACACACATAATTTTAAGTGAAGCCTGGATCCACATCTAAGATTGTTTAGTCATAATTATTCTACAGAAACATGTCATAATTATCCTACAGAAATATGTCTAATTCTTAAAGGGAGTCTTGGCTTGTGCAAGTGTAAGGACATGTTGACGACAATACAGATGAAGACAGAGAAATGAATAAAGACAAATCAAGTGAACAGCCACCACTCAAGATACTGATCATTGCGATGAGTGATGTTATGAGCTGAGTTGTAGGTGTTCTGGATGAGTCAAACACTGAAGTTGGTGAACCTGGGGTTCACTGGCCGCCACAGGCAGTTAGCCTCATCCAGTCAATTGAGGGCTAGCACAAAAAGTAAAGCACAGTTCTCTAGTAGGGTGACTCTATGTGTCACACACAGGTGCTCCTGGGTCTTGGGATTATAGGTCCACACTGCAGTTTAGCCTTGCTATCTTCCTGGCTTACATGAGCCAGCTCCCAATGGGAAGTCTGTATGTATCCATGCATACACCCCAATGGCTCTGTGTGAGGAGAGTGCGGTGTGTGAGAGAGTGCAGTGTGTGAGGAGAGTGCGGTGTGTGTGTGAGGGGAGTGCGGTGTGTGAGGAGAGTGCAGTGTGTGAGGAGAGTGCGGTGTGTGAGGAGAGTGTGGTGTGTGAGGAGAGTACATGGTGTGCAGCACCTAATGATGCTCACATTCCTTAGCTAATGTAATTAGAAGCAATAATCAGGCTGGTGTAAGAGTCAGTTTCCTGTGAAAGTGGATAACTGACTTAGACAAAGGGAATGAGGATGTGCTGGCGTCTCCGTCTCCACCCACCTATGTACTTTACTTCCACATCGGCCAGCACCTGCAAACAGTTCTCGTAAGTTACTTCTTTCAGGTCGATTGTCCCCACAGCATCGTACACCTGCTTGGTCTGTGTGATGAGCTCTTCCGTCCTTGTCTGGATCTGCTCTGGAGAAAGGTCCCATCTCAGAATGTTCCTGCCAGCGGCTGTGTAGGAAGACGCAGCCTGAAGAGGAGATGCTACCTCTCTTCCCAACGTCATTCTCAGCAGAATCCTGGAACCACCAGCTCTAAAAAGAATGGGGGGGGGGGGGAATGAATAGAGATTAGGAATTCTGTCATATGTGTGAACAGCAGCAGGAGACTCGGTAGGAGGACACTAAAGGAAGGAAGTTCATGGCCAGAGCCCAGAACTGGGAAAGCTGAAGTGTGACACTGAAGGAGGCAGAGAAAGTGAGGCAGCACCTAGGCAATTCTCTATGATGTGGCTAAGAAAGTAAGACCCAAGAACACAAGAGCCACACACGAGGACAGGCGAGACCCTAGCTAGCACTGACCTCACTCCCTCATAATACTTCTTACATGAAGCTGGCTGAGACTCACTCAAGGTAGGCTCTGTATTTTCTGGTATATATTCATGTTTTCCTGTTTGTTTGTTTGTTTGTTTGAGAAAGGGTTTTTCTGTGTAGCCCTGGCTGTCCTGAACTCTATTGTAGACCAGGCTGTCCTCAATCTCACAGAGATCCGCCTGCCTCTGCCTCCCGGGTGCTGGGTTTATTAAAGGTGTGTGTCACCACGCAGCTACATTTATTTTATCAGTAGAAAAAGATTAAGACTGTTCCAAACCTGCCCATATGTATTAAGGTGTAATTTACAGATTTATCTAATTAAATATATGGAAATTAAGAATGTCCCCCACCCCAGAGATGAAATGTTTAAAAAATTCAAAAAGGCAGTTACTGAAACACCAATAACAAAAACTGGTTAATATGAAAAAAAAGGGTAAAAATATAAAAATTTAGAAGGCATTTGAATTCATATTATTTAGTGCCTTTAAATTTTCATTCCTTAAAAAAATAACAGTGGAAATCAAAGATGCAGTTTAGGCTCAGGAACTAAGTGCATCGATGGCTGCTCCAGAGGATCCGTGTGGGTTCTCAGCACCCATGTAGGGCAGACCATGACTGCTTGTGACTCCATGTCTGGGGATGTGCTGCCCTCTTATGGATCCTGTGGGCACTGCACATCCCTCTCACCCCAGACTCATGGATACACATATACTAAAAAAAACCAATCTGAACAAGATGTAGTTTGTGGTATATGCAAAGGGAAGAGTGAGAAATAACAATTCAAGCCCTTACCGACCTAAAAGGCCTTGTCCAAGAGCAAAAGACCCTGAGGTCTGCAGTGAAATCAATGTAGATCCATTACAGGATAGATAAATGTATCTCACAAGGTCCTATAGCTGAAGGAAGGAATGGGATATGAAACACAGATAGAACAGTTTTAGAGTAAAGAAACTCCAGGCTTGGCACAAGTAGCAGTACAGTCAAAAAGGTAGTAGTGATGTGAGAGTAAAAATAAGAGACATATGACTTCAAGAATTCAATGGTGCTGGGAGTGGTGGTGCACACTTTTAATCCCAGCGTTTGAGAGGCAGAGGCAGGAGGATCTCTGTGAGTTCAAGGCCAGCCTGGTCTACAGAGTGAGTTCCAGGACAGACAGGGCTGACTGTTGTAAAGAAATCCTGTCTTGAAAAACAAAACGAAGAAGATTGAGTGTCTGGGTCAGAAGAGATGCACCAGCAGTTAAGAACATTTACTGCTCTTCCTTAAGAGAAAAAGAACTCAAAGCAAAGCAGCTACGCTGCAGGGGATTTCCCTTAAATGTTCGGCTCAGGAGAGTGCGCACGACTGACTTCAGTTTGCACAGACCGTGTGAACACTGGAATCAGAAGTTTGGTGAACCTGGGAGTAGAAGACGACCAAACCATAATCCAGTCTTTAAAACCAGGGGGGGCAAACCACCTTATTGGAAGAGGACAGCAAACACAGGCTCAGAATGGTAAAGCCAGCTTGGGAACCTCAATGGGCTTCTTTTTCTCTGGGGATCAACCCAAGGGTGTCTGGGTGTGTATACCCGCGTGCATGCGTGCGTGCCTGCGTGTGTGCTCTGCAGGTGTTTTAGACAACGGTGGCGATGTCAGCATGGAGTAGTACTGCAGGCCACGGTAGAAGTGGGGAGGAGCAAGGGCAGCTACACTTCCCACTTCCCTTATCTGTAGTGTGGGGTGTGGAGAGGAGAAAGATAGAGGGGATGCGTTCTTCATGGTCAGGGGGGTTTTATTGAAGGCCAGGAAAGGAAGCGCTGAGGCAGACTATGGCAAAAGCGGGTGGGTTTTACTTTTCCTGGGAAACAGCGGTGGTGAAGTCGAGACTGCAGCAGTTGGTCCCATGAGCACGGCTGCTTGCCATTCTTCCTGCCCTACCCGCACATACTTCTCCTCCTTTCCTTACAGGGTTACATGATTGTTCACATCCTGAAAAGTGACCTAAATTCTTTGCAATACTTGGCACATATTTCCTCCCAGGGCACCCAACCCCCACAGTCCAGGTAGTTTAGAGTGACTGCTTCCATCCCCAGAGCGCACACGGGGACTGCTGTGAAAGAAGTGGTCCCATTCTCCCCTGACACGGGGAAAGTCTGTGCCCCTGACAGAAGAAGCGCAGCCACCCTATGAGAAAGAGTAGGATGTGATTCACACAGAAATAAACCCTGTGTGTGGCAGAGGGAAGGAACTAAATATTTAATGGTATCACTGAGCTCCTAGGTCAAATGACTCTGAAGTCTGACCCCAGGCCAGCCTTTCCAGTGTGTGAGTCAACAGGTCCGTTCTACTCCTTAAGACAGTCTAGTCTTAGAACTCTGGGCTTCACAGAGAATCCCAACTGGTACAGGAAGAAAGGCATGGAGGAGGAGGGAAAGGAGGAGGAAGGAAAGGAGGAGGAGCAGCAGCAGCATTAGATTAGTAGCAGTAGCAGTAGTAGCAGTGCAGTGTAGGATAGCAGCAGCAGTAGTCACAGTCCCGTAAAGGACACGATATAAGAAACAAAGGACGGCAGGTGAGGTGCCTCAGAGGTTAAGAGCACTGGCTGCTCTTCCAGAGGTCCTGAGTTCAATTCCCAGCAACCACACGGTGACTCACGACCATCTATAATGAGATCTGGTGCCCTCTTCTGGCCTGCGAGGACACATGCAGACAGAATATTGCATACATAATAAATAAACAAATAAATAAATCTTAAAAAAAAGTGAAGGGCTGGACAAGAGGGCTTTATGTCCTTGATGTTGGGCCGCATATTAAGTTCACCGTGGGCTCTAACTTTCTACCGTGACTATCCCCAACCCCTCATGGGTACAGTGACCACAGCTGACTGCTTTCACCAAGGCCCCGGCACTGCTGAGAGGCCTGGCCTTGGGGTTGCAGGGTTAGCAAATGGGAGCGCACTGTCTGAAATACAGGATTTCTGCTCTATCACTATGCTACAACAGTCAGCAACTGCAAACAAATCTCCACTATTGTTTAAAATGCACTGACACCAGACACTTCCCTCTGTCAACCTTCCCTGGTTTTCACTGACGTCCAAATGCTATCAAAAGGCTGCTGTTTGACTGTGTCATACCTGCCCTCAACTCCCTTCAACTGAGAATGACAGTACTCCCATCCGGCCAAAGGGACCAAAGGTCACGAGTCTGTGCCATCCTCACTGCAACTCACTAAAGCTTATCCGCTCTTCAACATAGATTTCCCCTGAATTCGGGCGGGGGGACCAGAAAGGAGAAATCATGATGCTATAGCCAACAGGACATACTAAGCATTTTACCTTAACACACCCTTAAAATATGTATTTATCTAGTGCACGTGTGAGGCCGCCTGAGGGCCGTGGCACACACATGGAAGTCAGAGGATAACTTTCCAGCTTGTTGGGGCCTCTCTTGATGGTTCATTCTGCTGCTACAAGTTTGCACTCCAGGCTGGCCATCTGCTGGCTTCCGGTGAAGTGTCCCTACTCTGCCCATCCCGCCACATTAGTACTGGGGTTACAGATACACACTCCTGCATCCAGGCCTTTACATGGGTTCCAAGGATTGAACTTGGGTCGGGCGTGAACTCAGCAAGCACTTTCATCCACGGAACCATCTTGTTGTCCACATAACCCTTTTCTTACATTGGATTTTATCCGAGTATCTTTGAGGATTTATAATTCTCGTCACCACAGGAAGACAACAGAGATAGGTGGTTTCCTAATGCTCTACACATTTGCCCTGCGTATTTTCTCTTTGAATTATCTCTGCTTTTCCTCTCCTGCCTTCACTTGGCTATCCCTCTTCTTTCCCTATGTTACGATTTCAAGTTCTTTCAACATTCTGGGATGACAGTACACTACTAATTTCCTTTGCCCTACAGCACCCGTGCAGCCTTTGAGAGATGCTGCTAGGTGGGAAGGAGCACACCTTGTGTCCTTCTTGCAACTGTGTTTTTCTTTTGAGAACTTCGCCCCTAGACCTATAAAAGTTGAAAGCAGGGGGCACAGCATGAACCCATATTGCTCTATGGCAGTTACTAAGTCATCATCTGAAAACCATAATCTAGACAAGGCAGAATACGTATTATCTAAGTTAAAACATTGTTTTTTCTTCATGGAAATTTAAGAAATTGTGTGAAACTTCTAACCAAGAAGTAACAGAATACCACAGTAGGACAGACAGGAAGGCACATGTGTGAGGCTAGGATCTCCTGTGTCCATAAACCAATGAGGAGCTCAGGCGAAGGAGGGAAGACAGATAGACGTGGACAGTCACACAGCCTTGCTGGGACACATGAGCACAGCACAGCTATTCTGAGTTAATACTGTAAGACACTGTGGCGGTTACTGCGAGAAGTGTTCTGATCTGTGTGGATTCCTTAGCCTTTGAAAGATGCTGACGGCCCACCTCCTCTTCCCTGCATTTCTCCAAATCTCACTCCTGTCACCCTGCGTCTGAGCCATTCACTTCAGACACTACCATCACACGGCTCAGTTACTGCACAGCTGTCCTTTACCATACCCAGCCGGGGATGCTCTCAGACATCTCATTACCATAACCCAGACGGGGATGCTCTCAGACATCTCATTACTCCACGTTTTCACGCAGTGCTCATGTCACCTGGGAAATGCTCCAGCATTGATAAAACCAAAAAACAACAGCAACATCATATCTCCCTCCACCGTCACAATGACACATTTATACAAGAGAATGTTTTCACTGGAGCCGAGTCCACATCAAGGGCCCATGTAAAATGCCACAATGCCTACGTCCCTATGATACTCGCTTCCGCAAGAATTGTAATACACGGCATATATTACATACATACCTTCCCCCGTTCTTTCAAATACTTGGAAAATATTTCTAGTTTAGCTAAGCCTAATGTTTCCCTGTAGACTCGGGCTAAGGTCTGCATTCAATCAACCCCTTCCCACCCTGGAAGAGCTGTTCATGCTTATTTATTCTGGCCTGGCTATTTTGTCAGGATTCCTCTTTAATCCCGATTCTATTGTTCACAGAGTTCTCCTCTTCACCAATTTGCTCTCACTAGATTGATTATCTGTCTTTATAGCTCATCGGGCCAAGGCTCAAGCCTAGGCTCCTTGCATAGCACAGGACTCTTTAAATTTTAAAGATAGGTTCTCATGGTAGCCCAAACTAGTTTTGAACTTACCTCAGCTTCCTGAGATGATGGGATTACCAGCCCCAGGCTCCTTGATTTTTGAGTTCTCCAGTACCAGGCAGAGCCCAGCCCTGCACCTCCCTAGGCTCATCTGTTCCTACTCAAACCACTTCCTTCACGGAGCCCGCAGCCACCTGGTGGAGCCTTCTACTACAGTCCTGTGCAATGCAGGGTCACACGCTGCTGTTTATGTGCAGAGTAAAACATCAGGAGCAGTTTCGTGCCTTGGCCGTACCAAGCACATCGAACATTCAGCAGCCACGTGTGGTGAGTGGATGCTACCCTGGACAGCAGAGACAGAGTTTCCATGAGCAGCCAGGTCCCACGGGCAGCCCGGGCTAGACGGCCTCAGTCCTGAACCTCTACCTGCTATTGTGTGGTACACCTAACAGCCTCGACTGTGCCATCGCAAGGGCACACGTTCCTATCCAGCTGTGTGACTTCCCTGGAAGGAAAAAGGGCAGAGAAAGGCAAGACGGGAGGACTCATTTGCAGTCTAGGTGGCAGATAGTGTTAAAGCCCCCACCCAAATCCTTACAGTACTGGGAAGTAAGAAAGAGCGCTGCTTTCAAGAACACCGTGTGAGGAAAGGGCCTGAAGTCCTTCCTGGGAGCAGAAGGGCAAGGCCCTGACAGCGCAACGGGAACAGAAATTTCAGTCAGGCACTTCAAAGAACCGGAGGTATCCTTTTCCAGGAAGTACAACGACCGTGTGACACAAACCAGGAACCCTTTGTGAAAGGAGAGGAAAATGAATGTTTATGGATGTGGATGTTACCCAGTTTCACACTGCTTTATCGTTCCTGAGATTACTTAATTTCATACCCTTAAAGACTTAATTAAAAGACTTAAGACACCACACACACACACACACACACACACACACACACACACACACACACACACATCCGCCAACCATGCTGCATGTGTGCTGTGAGAGGCCAATGAAACAGCATCAAGCCTTCGGTGACTGAAACTTCTGACCCATGAACCAAAACAGAACTTGCTTCCGATGACTGTGTGCGCCTCAGGTAATCTGTCATAACGACAGAGATGACAAACACACCTGCATTCCTGAAGAGTGGGCTGCTCCATCACCAACGAAGTGACTCATTCTCTCAGGTCCCTTAGGCACGCAGACCTTGACAGGCTACACTTTTCAGATCTTAAAGGGGTTTCCCCAGCATCCCTGTGCTCATCCTCATCTTCCCTGCTTTGTCACTCGCCAGCTCAGCTCTCTGCTGCTGTCATCACCTGACCTCTGTCCTTTGGTCACATATATCTAAGAGCGGACCTCCAACTCTTCAGAAAGATTGACTCTAAGAACGACTTTATTCATCTTTACTTTGTGTGTGGGGTGGCTGTTTGCTTCCCACGTGTGCAGTGCCTGCACAAGAGAAGGTGCTGGATCTCTGGAACTGCGGTGGCAGACATTTGTGAACTCCAGGCCTCTGCAAGGGCAGTATGGCCTCAAGTCTCCCTGTGTTTGCAGTCATGCTGGAGAGGGCGGTTTCAGCGGGTGGACGAGCCACACTACCGCCCAATTTCAGCTTCACCCTAAGAACGCTCACGTGCGTATTCTTACCCCGCTGGCAGACCTTCCTCCGAGGGACAGGAGCAGTCTATTCTCAACCGCAACCTGCTATCCGCTGCCATGTCACTGTCCCAGCTCCTTTTCCTCGAGTTTCCTGGGGTTTGGTGCTGTCATCTTGCCGTGTTTTCATTGTACACTTCACTCTCCTACCTAGATGCCGCCCATTGTCACACTGTCCTATCTACGTCTTGGAACACATTTCCTGAGGGCTAGATGCCTATCTCTACCTACCGCTTAGCTCCACCGGGATATTAATAACCACTTCAAATCAGGATGCCCCAGGGTAAACTGACATTTTTGCTTTTACCCCAGATCAACCCTGTCCCACCTCCACCCCACACACCAACACTTACTATGCACTCAGCTATCTTAGCCAGAGGCAGTCTTTCTGGATGCCTTTAGATTGGCTCTCCAGACTGCCTGTGAGTGAGCTTCCTAAGATGCAAATCTGATACGGCACTCCCATTCAGTGACATCTTTCCCCAGGGACTGTGGGGTCACCAGGTGCTCAGCGTATCACTCAGACGATTCTGGAGCTGCGCACACCTGAGTATCTCACTGGCTTCCTTAATACCACCACTGCCCTGGAATCCGTGCTGCACACATGCTGAACGGCTCTTCTGTCTCCCTCACTCTTGGCTCTCCGCAGACTACCAGCCATCACCTTCATCTCTTATTTACAGATCTCACTTCAGACGTCATCTCTTCTAGAAAACTCCCTTGAACAACTCAGATCAACTCAGGAGTTCCCTGTGCTCCTACAACACCTCGGCTCACATGTACCAAGAGGACTTGCCTACCAACGAGCATCTGCATCTCACGTGTCTCTAGCACGCCTTAGACAGATGTGGGCTTAGTGACAGTTGCAGGCCCTGAATCTGTCAACAAACCAAAACCAAAACCACCACATGACAGGCTGCTTGCAGAGGACCAGTTCAGTTTCCAGCAGGAATGGCAGCCTCCAACTCCAACCCCAGGGGGCTGGATGACCTCTTCTGGCCTTGGATGGCCACACTCACATGGCACAAGCTCACACTGAGAGACATACACATGTACACAAAAATTAACATTCAAACGTTTCTTGGGTTTATTTGTGCCATCCTGTCCTCTGTCATTTCCACCCCAGTAGCTGCAATTGAGCGTGTGGTTCCAGAGAGCGTCATGCAAAGCTCTGAGCGCTGCAAGTGCGAGCAAGCTGGGTGCTGGGTGCTGGGTGCTGGTGGACTGTTGCCCTCGGAACCCTGTGCAGAGCCCCCCCCCAAGCTAAGTCACAGCCGTTAGTGGTAAACATCTGTTCCAACAGTGAACTTGCTTGTTCACTTGAGGATCTTATTTGGTTTGGTTTAATGAATGGAATGTTCTAGATCTAGCATTAAATGCCTAAGTCAAATTCTACCAATAAACACAGCTTTGTTTCATTACAATAGCTACTTTTAATAAAGTTCCTTTTTACTCTGAGGAATTAATGTGCAGATATGCCACAGTTCCATTTCTGTGTTAATAGGGGAAGTTATTAAGCACGACAAAGTACCCATTTCTATCTTCTTTTCCATCTGTTTTAAGAAGTCAATTTATGGGGTTCAGCCTTTACACCCTACACACCTTCCATTTTTTGTCCTCTTCTGGTCTATCACCACCTCCCTGCCCTCCCTCTAGAAGCGCCTGGCAAAAGTGGCTTTTCTGGTCTTTCCAGATTCTTTCACTTTTTTCTTTAAAAATAGTTATTATTGTCATGGTTTAACCCTTGGCCCGTGTGTGCTGGGAGGGTGCTATACCCGAGCTCCTTAGCCCCTTTCTCCTTAGCCTCAAACACTTCTCTGTCCCTTTCCTGGAATCTTCCTGCACTCGCCCTGTGTTTTCTTATTTACTTCTCCCAGCAAGCCAAAGGCAGGCATTATCAGTGTATTTTACGGAAGCATAGTAATGTGCTCAGGTCCCACTCGTGTGGAGCTGCATTCTTGATGTTACTCTACTCTGGCCACAGAGGGAAAACTCAAGCTTCCCACCAGCACACACCCCCACTTAAACAGGGAGAGAGTGGGAAGAGTAGAAACACACACCACTTGTCAGACGTGTTACCTCTACCATTCCTGAGGGATTGCTGCCAGGACTGAGGAGGAGGGTCCCACTTGAACTCCCATCCAGTCTATCCGTTTCCTAAGGGTTGAAACAACCCCTGCTGGCCCACTTGGGCAGCCGCCCTCTGCAAGCCCTCATTCTTTCTTTCGGCTGGGCTCTTAGGTAATCAATAGGCCACCTGAAGGAAGCAGCAACCCTTCCTCAATGCACTAATAGAAGAGGCGAAGCCACAGGCCCTCTAAGAGAGCTTCCAGCAGCTAACGATGGTGACGAAAATGCTTTCATTGTGTTGGACATTTCGGATAGACAATGGATAGTGAGGATGGACAGACAGCCCAGGCCTTACTAAAAGTTGCGGCTGGAGAGATGGCTCTGTGGTTGAGTGTCTACTGTTCCTACGGAGAACCTGGGTCCAGTTCCCAGCACCCACGTGGTGGTTCACAACTCTAGTTCCAGGGCGTCCAACACCTTTCCCGATCTCCTCAAGGTTCCTAAACGCACACACGAAACATAAAATAAAAACCAGTATTTAAGTACTCAAAGGTGGCAGCTGCTAAATCCTGCCAGAAACTGAAGTTCGTCTCTCTCACTCTTTAGAAAGAATCCCAGAATTTGATTCTCTCCTTTCATATCACTTGTAATAAAAGAATAACTTTTATTATCACTTTCTGTGGATAAACAGCCATCAGAATCGATCTATAGCTTCACAGTTTTGTTTTGGACAGCATTTGTAGAGGGTCTTCTAAGTTAGGAACTGTGACATTGGCTTCTTCTAACTGACAATTCTGTTGACGGTTTAGGTTCTGCAAGTCAGTTGAGTTGCTTGATCTATATACTTGAAATTTTAAATAAAAGGATCATTTTCTTAAAGATTATTCTGGTTTCTTTTTTCTTTTCCTTCAGGAAAGGAAAAACCTCACGTTAAAATTGAGGCCCCTGTGTAGTAACTAGTACAGCATCTGTTGTTAGATGGATTACTGCCTGTGTGTGTGTGAACGGAGCAGTCTGGGCACGCAGCCGGCCATCCATTCCTGCAGGACATACACTATCTATCGAGGCTTACTGATCTGCCACTGCTCAGCTCAGGGGAGGAACATACTTTCCGTCTCCTTCTCCCTCGGTGGAAGCTTCCTGGGAATGTGGTCCCTGTCGCAATTGTTCCTGTATTTCTTGGCAAATGTAGAAGAAAGCGCTCTGCACACAGGGCATGCTTTTGCAATGACAGTCACCAACACAGACGAGAGATGGAACCCTCCATATCTATCCTTGAATGACTCCTAAGCTCAGACCAATCACCACAGTCAGTCAGGCAAGGGATGATGCCCGAGGAACTGCGGAGACCAGGAACGGAGTGGCAGACATTGCCAGGAGGAGTAGGGCTGCAGAAAGAGGGACACCTGCAGGCAGAGCAACGCCATTCCCCAGCTCCTGCTCCACCTGCTGGCACAGGAGGGAACTGCTTGTAGACTGGGTAGAAAGTGCTGGCAGCACTAGAAAAAACGAAAACGCTGAGTTCAGAGTTCTCTTACCAAGGTAACTCAGCAAACGACTACTCACAAAACAAACACACCACACATTCTGGCATTTATCCTGAGATGCCCCTACTGCCTGATCTACCCAAAAGCACGGTCACACTTTTTTCTGTCTGTTAGTGACAGGGAGGCAGTGTCTGGATTTACAGCCTGGGTGAGATCCTTGGGTTTCACAGTGCTGTGATTACAGGTGAGTCCTTACGTCCAGACACATTATCTCTTGCCATTGTACATTCCTTTGTTACAAAAAGAGTGCATTCACATTCTCTGACTAGAACAAGTACTGCAAATCTGACAGTCTGAGCTTGGTCCTTTTTCTTCTTTGGAAATCCAGGGATTGAAGGAAGGCCTGAGTACACTAGGCAAGCTTTCTACCACTGAGCTGACTGACACCTAACCAGTCTTAGTTCCCCCAACTCCATCCCTCCCTCGGTCTTCTCCAGTAAAACTACTATGGCAACAGCATCACCTACTACGCCAGGGTGTATGATTCCCTCTTTTTGAAAGATTTGTAAATAGAACACATTACTACACATATGTTCCTGTAGAAATGAACAACGGTGAATTTCAATCCCTTCTTTTAAAAGTTAATTTTTTTAAGGTGGTATTTTAAAAGCAGTATTAGTCTGGATTTGTAATGTAATAGAAAAGTTTGTTTCCAAACTTCATTATGAGTAGAGATTCTGTAAAATTCTCTTTTAAAAAAACTATGAGAATAAAAAATGTTAGAAACTGCATATGGTCATATAAAAGACACGAGATTCAAGAAAATATGACAGATAGCTGTTGCTGGAAAAAGAGAACTTTCATATTAGTTCATATTACAAAATTATATTAAACAGAAAAAAAAACTCTAAGAAACAAGCAACAAGATAATTGCCTGGTTTGGTCTTATTTTATGTACCATACAGACTTAATCACGGGCTCTAGACATTTAATATAAACAAACACAAAAGATTTATGTCTCAAGTTCAATAAGTGGCCCAAGTCAAGGTGGTCTGGACCACAGAGCAGCAGAACAGGCACTGCCCCAGGTCAGCAGGGAGTGGTCCTGAGACTTCGATGCCCTCATCCCTAACCTGCCGCACCTAACTCCACCTTTTTAATAATAAATAAAGGTGGGAATGTAAGGATCCAGACATTACACTGGCCTTCCCCTGTCACCTGGCAGAATGCACTCAGGCAGTACTCTGGTCAGCCCAGGGTTTCATGGCTAAGTAGTCTGCAGGCAGCTGCAAAGGACCCCTTCAAAGGAAAGACCCCGCCCACTTATGCTCTTTCTCTGCTGTTCCCTCAGGCAGACAGAACTTTTCCTGTCTCCCTCTTCTGTTCTGTTCTGTGTCTCTTTACATTATTTTCTTGCCTCCCCCTCCCCAATAAAACTTTCAATGAGTCAAGTCTACAGGTCTCTGTTTCCCCATCCGTCCGCTGTCCATCACCCGCTCTGGGACAACAATCCCCGGGGTCCCTCTTCAGGACTTGGACCCTCCACCCGAGAAGCCAACCCATTATCCTTTATTCCCAAGAAAAAGTTGCTTAATAATTCATCAGGCAAGGCCTGGCCAGGGCATGCAGCCGACCTCAGGGAGGCCATTCCCCGGGAATGGATTGTTGCTGGCACATTTATTTGGCATGTGGGGTGCACTTTTCAAACTGAATCCGTAGTAATTACCCAGGAGACCAACTCTCCTCCTCCCGTGCATGGTTTTTTCAATGTGTCACCTACGCATGAAATTTGATGACTGAATTGCTTTTCAATATGGATTTAATTGCTAATAAGTGTTTGTTTTCATACGTGACAATGGCATTATGTTTATGTGGTTTTGAAAAACTATTTTCTTTCTTAGTGAGACAGTCGGAAATAGTTATGATGAAAACAATATAGTGGTGGATATGCTTAAAACTTGGGGGAGTAAGTGGTGCATGAAAAGGGTGGGTCAGGAGCTGACGGTCTTGAGGCATGGCAGCGAGGTTCATTACATAGTTTATGATAAAAAATTTATATAAAATTTTTTCTTTCTATATTTAATCTGAGTGTTTTTATTGGTTGAACATTTTATATCTGCCTGCATTCAATGTACTTTAAACACATTCACCCCCCAAAAGTTTTAATACATTTAAATGTATTTAGTCACAGCCATACCTCCAGAACACACCCAATCTCACCTAAAATATATTTAATAATTATTCCTGTCCTTAGTTCTAGTTGCTGTTCTAGACTTAAGTGGTCAGAAAAATGTACGAACTCCAAATTAGCATACTCACACTGACTGACCAGATGTTCAAAGACATAATGGGAACCCAAAGAGTAAGCGGAACACAGTAAGCAAAATAGAAGTGACCAGCAAATGAGGGCTCAGTGAGAAGGGCTCCCAGCAACCAGCTCATTCAAATCCTTTACTTTCGGATGGTGTCCCGTAAAAGTCAGGTCTCAAGGAGCTCTCAGCCCAGACTTTAGCAAATAGCTTTTACTGCAGGCAGAGTGCAGAGCACACTGGAAATGGACTGTGAGGGAGAGAGATTCGAGTAACACCAGCACGGTGACGTGTGATGTGATGCTTGAGGTTGGTGAGGTGTGAGTGCGGCCATCAGAGAGCCTGCAGGCTGCTTCATGTAGTGAGCAGCTTCTCTAGCTGCTCTGTCTGTGTGGTCAACCCGCCATCCCTGCTAGGAATAGGAACAATAACGTCAAATATTCATGTAGCAGGTCGTATAAAGACCTCCTGTAAACTGAATCCTTCCAACAACACTGACACAGGCCTTACTAACACCATCATTTCAGACAAGCTGGCCGGGGCATGGAGGTTAAGGAGGTTGCCCTGGAGTGGACACAGCTAAGTATTAAACTGTGGACGGGGTCAGTGGTGACACCACCTTTCTGGTCCCCGCTCTCTACGTTGCCGTTGACCTGACACACCATCGACGCTTGCTTCTCCTCATTCTCATGTCTTAGTTGGTAGACAGGGAGGGACACAATCAGAGGGCTTAGAAACTGCCATCCTCATTTACTTGAGTACATGATCTACGTCAACGTGGGAAATGAGGGTAGCCATGGCCCCTCCCATTCTATAGTGCATGAGAACCTTGGCAGACTGACCTTACGATGACAAACATGAGTTTAGATCTTTTGCTGGCTTATACTTTAAAAGCCCACTCTTTAAACCAGGAAAGAGAGTTTCCTGACCAATAAGAGATAAAAAGTAGCCTATAAAAACACCTTCCCAACAAAGAAGAAAGAGACTGATTACCCAACATGACTTTTAGATTTGGAAGATGCATTCAGACCAAAGGAAAGCACCTACTTAAATGAGTCCATGGCCATTTATTTTTGAATGCTCACGCCAAGTGTTTCTATTCACTATCTCAATTAGTTTTCACTCTGCTGATGAGTGAAGCGCTGAGTTAATCATCCCCAGGACACACAGCTAAGTGAGCTACACCCGTGAGCTGAGTGAGAGACCCTCATCCCAGAGCCGGAGTCCAGCATTCACTACATTGCCTTTCAACCCAAACATGCCATTTAACTGTCTCCAAACAAAGACTTGGGTTCCCAATGGAACAGCAGAATTGTGGAACGGCGTGCCCAGTCTGATTCTACTGCCTACAGTAGAGGCACGTAATAAGAGGCTGCGAAGGAGAAAGAAATCAGAGGTGAAGAGGTTTCTGCTTTTGCAAGGACATGTCATTGTGCCAGTCACCAAGCTGAAATCCAGAAGTAGGCTAGGATGAGTCTTTCTTTCCCTTTTGGGATGGGGGTAGGGGTAGGGGTGGGAAGGGTGCATTAATTTTCAGTGTATTTGGTTGGTGATGCCAGCAATGTCCAAGTGAGAGGTGTGGAGGGCATTCCGAACTCAGGAGAAAGTAATGGGCACAGACTCGAGCTGTCTATCCAGCACCTGTGCAGGATCATGTGATGTCACGCTAGAGAGCTTCTTGTGTGGACAGGCAGGCCCTGGCAGTTCATCCTGTACTCTCAGCATACCCATTTACATGGGAGTCAAGACTCACTAGACTCAGAGCCGTTGAAGTCCCTTCCACAAAGCAGGTGATGACCGCAAGTCCCGCTCTCAGCATCCACACCGGACCCGGCTGCTGTCCGTGACCCGACCGGGGCACCCCAGACCTAACCTAACCCTCCAACGCGTCCCCGTGGTCAGTGTTACAGGTGCAGGTGGGGTAGATTTCTCACTACACAGGCTAGAGAGCCTGGGCTTACAGTGAGCCGCAGGCCAGCCTGGGCTTCAGAGTGATCTGTTCCCAGCAAGAAAACACACAAGCAGAAAAACTTTGGTGAGGGCCAGAGAAAGAACTGTACTCTGCTAAGCACCCTGGTAGTTAATTCTGAAGGACAAAAGAGACTCCCTAGTACATTACAGTCATCTAGACAGATAAGAATTAAAAGGAGCAGTAGCAGAAAAAAAATAATAGATTCAAGAAACAGTCCAGTGATAAAAAAAAAAAAGCAGCAAGACTTTATAAAAGTTGAAATGCTACAGAATTTCTAGTTTGAATAGGCTGGCCAGTGACGGGGCTTCGGGAATGACCAGGTAAGGGTCAGATGTGATTATTTTGTGCTCAGGTGCCTATATGTCACTGGGGTGTGACTGAGAGATTTCTTACCTATAGAGAGCATGTGTGTGTATATGTGTGTGTGTGTGTGTATGTGTGTGTATACGTGAACGTGCATACGTGTGTGCAGGTGTTTTTGAGTCAGTGCTTTTTTTCTACTGTGGGTTCTGGAGACTGGATTCAAGTCAAGCTTAGTGGCGAGCACTTTTACCGCCCAGGTCATCTTGCTGGTCCCTGAATGAAGGGAGGGAGTTATACATTACAATGCTTGATATCACACACTGTGCTGTATTTTCCACACATTGACTTCTGCAGTCTTTACAAAGATTGTAGGAGGCTTTCAATATTCACTGTGGGTTCAGCTTAAGGAGACAGCCTCCAGACGCAGCACACCCTCCGGCTTAGCTGATTTTCCTCAGTTCTGAGCTGCCTTTGCCCTCTCACCACTGTGCTGTTTTTAAGTCCTGGTAAACAAGGGATTAGAGAACACTGGTCTTTAGTGGCCAGACTCCACGTCCTTCAAAGCCCAGCTGTGACACATAAATCATGTGCTTCTCCCTATTTCTATCTTGGAAGGGGTTCCTGTCCCCTGAATTGCCCTATCAACTTCTCTAAAGGATTTATTATCATCACATTTATATTCTAATTATTTAAGTGTGAGTTTTTCTGTACTGTTTCCTTTGCTTTGTAACAAGCAAAATAAAAACAAACTAAGACTTAGTCCCACGCAGTCTACTTGTACACTTACCACATAGTGTTCCTTAGGCTGTTATTCATGACATTGCTCAATTTCACCTACATTACCAGTCTGCACGATACAGCTTTACCTGGAACAGTGCTCAGAAAAAATGCTTCCAATGAGTCTGCTTATTAAGAGATTCATTTTATTTTTTATATGTGTGTATGTAAGACACTGGTATGCAGATGCCCTGAGGGGCCACAAGAGGACATCAGATTCTCTGAAGCTGAACTTACAGGCTTTTGTGAGCCACCTCATGTAAGTGCCAGGAACAGAACTCCAGTCCTCCGGAGGAGCAGCAAGGGCTCTTAACCACCGGGCCATCTCTCTAGTCCCCAGTAATTCACATATGATGTAGGATCCTACTCTATGCTGCAAATATGTGTTGCTTTTATTGGTTAATAAATAAAGTTGATCTGGCCAACGGCCAGGGAGAATATAGCTAGGCAGGAAATCCAGACAAAGATACAGAATAGACAGAGTCAAGGAGATGTCATGCTGAAGGAGTAACATGCACAGCCTTGTGGCAATACATAGATTAATAGAAAATGGGTTAATTTATAAGAGAGAGCTAGCCAGTAATAAGCCCGAGCCACTGGCTAAACTATTATAATTTAATAATCGCCTCAGAGTGTTATTTCATAAGTGACTTTGGGGACCCTGTGGGTAGGAGAGACATGGGGGCCAGGCAAGACAGAGAAAACCTTCCAACTATGCATATCTTATGCTTCCCCTTGCCCTATTTCCCACAAAGCCCATAGCAAAATACTAGACTGAATCAATATTCTTTCAAAACTTTTTGTCTTTAGTAGTCTTTTCCTTTTACCTTTATATATATTTATTTATTTACCAAGGCAGGATCCTGCCCTGTTCAGGGATGTGTGTGTCCTCAATCTCAAATACCTTTTGGATCATAAATGTTCAGAGAGCCTGGCTCCCCTGCCAGGAGCTGACCCCAGGCCTATCCAAGAGAGACTGGCCTTCTGCTCCTTCTCAGCTTGATTGCTTCTGACCTAGTATTTTTCAGGCTGTCACTTCTCTCATATTCAGGCCAACGTATTTAGAAGAACTTGGCTTCTGGAGAATCATTAATTAGACTACTGCTTTACAGAGCTATCAGCTGGGTCTGTAAAGGACCAAGTGACATTGAATGCCTCCAATGATGACCTTAGAATATGACAAAGTTCATACTTGTCATTATGGCTTCAGCTCTGCCTTGTGCCCACCCTAGCACACACTCAAGATCCCTCTGTGTCTGCTGCTTGAGCACAGCCACCGACAACGTAGTAGCTGACTACTGCAGAGCACTCCAGTCTATGTTTACAAGTGTGCAACAAGGCTTCTATTGGCTAATTAACACTTAGACATAGTAATTGTCTGGCATTTTGCTTAAACAAATCCAAAACCAGTCATTTTAAACAGTTTAAAACATCAACTTCCTACTCAGTTATACTCGCTTTTATCTAAATTGTCAATAACATTTGTCAAATCTAGATCTGTACTCTTTAGCAGAAAAGAATGAATCTGAAGTTACTATTGCTGATGCTGCCTTTTCATATATCCATTTAATAGAAACATTTATTCAGCATCTGCTATGTAATAGACACATCAGAGTGAACAACAAAACACTGGGTTCCTGGTCTTAGAAACTACCAACTACCAGGGTAAGCAATGGAAGTCCTTACAGGATTCAGAGTGGTCAGGGAAATTCACCCCAAGAAGTGCAAGCTAAGCTGAGACTACCAGCATCTCTCATATCTACCTTAGAGCTCTGTTTGCTTATAGTTTGGATGTTCGCTCCAGCATGGACGCGAGCATGGTGGCACACAGGAAGGCAGGGTGCTGGAGAAATACCTACTGTCCTCCATTCATGCAACAGGAGGTCGACGGCACACTGGAAGGTGTCCTGAGTATATGACACCTCAAAGCCTGCCCCCCAGTGACACATTCCTCCAACAAGGCCATACACATTCCAACAAAGCCCCATTTCCTAATAGTGCCCTTCCCTATTAGATTATGGGATTATGGGCCAATGACCTTCAAACTACCACACATGGCAGGCAAGACCACCAAGGACATCAGCAGTGGACTGGAGCTGCCCGGGCCTAGAAAACAAGCTGTGCATGCCACAGAGGACAGAGCCAGGAAAGTGACCTCCTTTGGAGGAACCCAGAGGATTGTGGGTGAATCCCAGACATCCGTCCGGCATTGTGTTACTTAAACTGGGGAGAGTTTGGTTTTGCCTTAACCTCATTGTGACTCTGCCCTGGTTCTTCCCTCTTGAAGGAAGAAAGTGACTTAATTTTGACTTTTTTAAAACAAGTGTAACCAGTCTTTCTCTGTCCCACCTGCCAGCTCCCAAATAACCACATGGAGACCTACCATCAACCATGAAAGCTAGGCCTGTGGCCTAGGCTTGTCCCACTAGCTCTTACAACTTAAATGGACCCATTCCTGTTCATCTATGTGTTGCCATGAGACGTGTGGTGTTCACCAGTCCTCCTGCATGTCTTGCTCCCTTTATGTCCAGGTGGCAACCCAGTCCCTCTCCTCCCAGAGCTCTTTCTGTCCAGAAGTCCTGACCACACCTCTTGCTTAGCCATTGGCCAGCTAGTCTCTCATCAAACCAATTACAGAGACACACTTTACACACTGTAATCAAACACCTCACAACATACATACAGAAGCCCACACTTTACACACTGTAATCAAATACCTCACAACATACATACAGAAGCCCACACTTTACACACTGTAATCAAACACCTCACAACATACATACAGAAGCCCACACTTTACACACTGTAATCAAACACCTCATAACATACATACAGAAGCCCACACTTTACACACTGTAATCAAACACCTCACAACATACATACAGAAGCCCACAGTTGAGAGATTTTGGATTTTTAAAGAGATTGGCTATTTTAAAGAGACTGAGCTTTTAATGTGTTTGAATTAGTGAGGGCTGTGATCTTTTATAGTTACTTATGTTTTTATATTGTGATAGTAACATTAATGTGTCATCCTGGGTATGAATGAGGAAGATTCTAATTGGAAAGTGATGTGTTTGTCAAAGTGACAACAAGGTCAGTTGTACTGTCCAGTTTTATGTCAACTTGAGCTAGAGCTAGAGAGGAGGGAGCCTCAATTGAGAAAATGTCTGCATAAACTTGGGCCATAGGCCAGCCCGCTGGGCATTTCCTTAATCAGTGACTGATGGCGGAGGGCCCAGCCCATTGTGGGTGGGGCCATGTCAGGCTGTAGTCCTAGATTCTATAAGAAAGCAGGCTGAGCAAGCCCTGGGAAGCAAGCCAGTAAGCAGTGCTCTTCCATGGCCTCTGCCTGGCTCCTAGACCCTGCCCTGCTTGAGTTCCTGTCCTGACTTCCTTTGATGATGAACTGCAATGTGGAAGCATGAGCCCAACGAACCCTTTCCTCCCCAGCTTGCTTTGGCCATGGTGTTTACCACAGTGATAGTGACCCTACCTAAGACACTTATGACAGATGTAAATGAATAAAACTAAAATGGAAAAGTAGGGGACTGGAGAGATGATTCAACAGTTAAGGGCACTTGCTTATCTTCCCAAGGACTGGGGTTTGGATCCCAGCACCCACACTGGACACTCACAGCCTCCTGTAACCCTAGCTCTAAGGATCGGACACCCCTTTCCAGTCTCCTTGAGTAAACCACCCCATATGACATATGCAATAGGCAGACACAACACGGACACAAAATAACATTTTTTTTAAAATGATAAAAGTATTAGAGAAGCTGAAAGTGATTTGAAGAATTTATGATCTTGGAGTGGAGAAGGGCTTTCTAGGCATGGGACCAAAGACATAAATCAAAAAGGAAGAGTGCTCTACCTGATCCATTCAAATTTTAAAGTTTTGTAGATCAAAAGCAAAAAATGAAAAATGGAGCAATAATCTCAAATCTCAAAGTAAAACAACAACAACAAAGAAAAACAAAAAAACCCAAACTGAAATATCTGCCAGGGGCTCTCAGCTGTCCCCATTCAGAGTCAACTCACAGACATAAAACAGTAACTAGTATTCAACAAAATTTTGTTAAATGACAATGTGGTGGACTGTTGTTAAAAAAGGACTTAGTTTTCCTACCCTAGGGCATTCATGCCACCTACAATGTGAGCCTGGTGTGGGACTTGTTTTAGCTAGCAGAACGTGTCAGAACCGACGGTGTTTCATTTCCCCATTAACTCAGAAACCTTGCATGTGTCAAGCCTCTCGTGGAACTCTGCTGGATGAGAGGCCACACCGATGAGAGTGAGGTCCCCTACCCAGCAGAAGCCACCTTACCGCCCTAACCATGTAAGAGTAAGCAGGGTTGCTGAGCTGCCGACTCCGCACACAGCCATTGGTAGGTGTGCAAACAAATCAAGACCAAAAAACTGCCTAACCTTACTGCAAAGGTTAGTTCACAATATCGAACACTTACTGTAGTTCATGGAAACTTAGTTACACAGCACCAGTGTGGCAACAGGAATGGATCTAGCCCGGTAACTTCCAAAACACCTTATATTTATCATCTCTGAATCTAAAATGTGAACATACTTTTCCTCGTCATGTCTCCTGCTTACAACCTGACGCTGCTTTCTCCAGCTCACCAGAAACACCATCACTGTTTTTGCCTTTTCATTTTCCACTGCTTAGAATGCTCAGCTCCAGGAATTTCCTGTTTCTCCTGGATCATTGCTCAAATGTCACCTTCTGTCTGGCCCTCACCAGGTCATTATGTACAATTTCATTCCCATCAATACTGAATATCCCCCTTTTCCTGCTCTAAAAATAGCAAAACGTGGTTTTTCTAATATGCGGTAATTTTTTCTCCTTATAGAAGGTGAATTCCCCCAACATAAGATTTCAGTCTGCTCTGTTCGCTGCTGTGTCCCTGTTATAGGAGATTATGGGATCTGATACATCCTTAAATGTTTGATGAGTGAAGACAGCATAGAGTCAGCTGTCAATTTACCCATGAGGAAACAGTCATAGACAAAACCTTTTAGCCTAAGATGTCAGTGCTGGTCAGGGACAGAGACAGCCAGCATACAAACTCAGGCGTGCTGGATTCAGACTCCCAAAGTCTAGACATGCCATTTGCAACACACACGTTGGCATGTAAATCTTCACGAGATAAACAGTCATTTCCCTGGCTCCTCACAACTTTAATATAGGTGGTTTTTTTTTTCCTCACATTAGTTCTGCACTTTGTTTCAACCAAAAGATTATATTTAAGTTTGAAAAAAAATAACAGGATTTTGTGACCAAAGTCAACAGTGAAAAGATATTGCAACAAAACCCCCATTTGTAACATCTTTTTATCTATATTTTTGACAAATAATCTTAGTTTAGCTTCTTGGTATTTGTTCCTTCAAATCATTTCTTTATTGAACAATTTTTTTCCTGGCACTGTTGTCTGAAATTTGTGGAGGTTATTATATGTTAGACTTAATTATTAATTAATTAATTAATTACAATCAGACATGGGGAAAAAATCATTGAACTTATGAAATAACTGTTTTTTGACTTTCTAAGACTTTTTCAAAAGATCTTCTTACACCAGAAAACAAATTACCTTGTCTGTTTCTTTATCACAGTCCTGAATTTGTCAAGAAATTATATTCACCTAATAAATCACACACACACACAAATAAGGAAATGTAAATTATAAAAAGAAGTTTCCACTTTCCACACTGGTAAGAATAAAAAAGACTTAAATGCTGAGGTGTGATGGGAGATGTTATTCTGTATATATGTTTCTCATACTAATTAATAAAGCCTGTGGCCAATAGAAAACTAGATAGGCGGGGCTAGGAGACTAGGAGAAGGAAAGAGGAAGTGGGAAGGAGGAGTTGAGATGTAGCCCGGGGAGGAAGGAGGATGCCTGCCGCAGCTCCCCGATAAGACGACCACGTGGAAATACTTAGATAAGAAGAAATGGGTTAATAATTAAGACAGAGCTAGCCCATTAACAATAATGGTAACTGGCCAACAGGATTGTATCAAATACAGAGTCTCTGAGTGTTATTTGGGGCTCACGTGGCTGCAGAACCATGGCGGCAGGACCCACTGCAGCCGGCGGGAGGAACCTGCCATAACAGAGGTGTTGGTAAAAGTGTAGAGAAATCACATTTATACATTTTGATGGTTTGCTATAACTTGAATTTTTTGGGGGGGAGTATAAACGTATGTATGTTTGTAAGTGCACGTGTGCACTTGTGGAGGCCAGAAGCCAGTGTTGGACACGCTTTCTTGTTGCTCTTCACCCTAGTTTTTGAGGCATGGTCTCTCAGTAAACCTGTAGCCCGCCATTTCAGCTAGACTGGCTAGCCACAGAGCTCTGGAGACCCAGCTGTTCTCCTCCATCTGCACCCTCACCCCAGCACCGGCACTGCAGACACTCTTTCCTGAGTGTCTTAGCTTCCACAGGAGTGCTGTGGGCCAAGCTCAGCCAGCCCCTCACCCTTGTGTGGCCAGCACTCTATCCTCTGAGCCATCTCTCAGCCTACACATTGTTTAGGAAAGAACACGAGAAGGACCAAAGGCCTGACTGAGAGTTATAAACGTTCTTTGGTTTACAAATTCTATTTCTTATCCTAAGAAAACAAAGGTTTGGAAAAAGAAGGACTTATTAAGAACATTTAAGCTTGGCACAGTAGTGCATAGATGTAATCCTAGCACTGGAATAGAGGAAGAGATAGGAGAATATTAAATGCTAAATTTCAGGCCATCTTGGATTACAAGGCCAAATCCAAGGCTAGACTGCCTTACATAGTGAGAACTCCATCCCCCACCCCAGAATAAAAGAAAGAAAAAGAAAAATATCAAAGACAAGAGATGTGGTACAGTGGACAGAAGAACATACTTGGTTAACAGCAACTACAATCTTCAATCTAATCTTAAGGTCCTGGCCTGTTTATTCCCAAGAGACTGAACTACCTGCCAAGCGGTCTTTCAAACAACATATATCTGCTCTGCCAACAGGAAAACCTATCTTAGTTAAATAAAAGCCTAGCGCAGATATGCCCTAGTGCCAGAGTAGATAGGAAAGAGAGAACAGAAGGCTTCCCATGATGTTCAGTATCAACTCTTTTGGGATTAACAGATTCCGAATTAAGTCAGTTAAGTCCAAAGTTAAGGACCACCTCTGTATATGATAGCTGTCTCAGTCACTGTTTTATTGCTCTGAAGAGACACCATGACCAAGGCAGCTCTTAGAAAGCATTTAATTAGGGTTTCCTCATGGTTTCAGAGGCTTAGTCCATTATCATCATGGCAGACAGCATGCTGATAGAGATATCTGAGTGGTACTGAGAGCTGTCTTGATTCCCAAGAAAGGGAAATATCTTTTTTTTTTCTTCTTTTCTTTTCATGGGATAACTTTAAAAAATTTTTTTTTCTTAAATCAACTAAAATGTTTTGCAACCAGGTCTTGCAATGTACCCTGTGCTGGCCTTCAGCTCTCAATCCTCTTGTCCCAGTCTCCAATGCTCAGATTACAGAAATGTGTTACTACGCCTAATTATAATACTATGTTTATTTATTTTGGGTTTTTCAATAACACTGGCTGTTATTCTGCTTGCCTGGTCAATATGAGGTTCTGGGTTCAATTTCTAGCACTCAAATAACTTTGAGGTTATTCTGACTTAAATATTTGACAGACTACAGGAGGTATGTGAGGTGGCTCATGCTTCTCATCTCAGCAACTGGGAGGCTGAGGCAAGAGGAGGCTGAGGCAAGAGGAATTCATGGCCAGCACAGGCTTTAGAGAGCAAGACCTGTCTCCAAAAATCAATCAATCAATCAATCAATCAATCAATCAATCAATCAATCAATCAATCACTCCCCAGAAAAGTAACAAAAGGAGACGTCATGTCATTTCAAGGAAAAATATGAGAATATGTATCACTAATAAAATTCCACCTTTCAAATGAAAACTAGAATTTTGGAGAAGCCGATCCGCTACAGTGAACATTGAAGACTTCTAATAAAGTGGATGATAACGTTGAGGAATGAGATCATTTGGTAGCATATAACAAATATGTCAACATCAGAAGAACTTCGTAACACAGCCAATAATTTCCAAATGAACCGTGATTGATGTTACAAAATTAGGCAGAGTACACGCTCCATTCAGAATGTAAGATAAACCAAGTGGAATTCAATGTAGCAGAGTGAGAAGAACACACACTCCCAATCCCACCCCGAAACCCACCCTTTAAAAAACAACATCTGTCCAACTTTGGTGTGATATCTGCCCATGGTTACCGATGGAAGCTATTAAAATATTCTCTTTCCATGAACACGATGTAAGAATTTCCTTCTTAAATCAAAATAAAACAGAGAAGCAGATTTAATGAAGAGGTTTATGTGGGAATCAAGTTATATTGCACTGTCACTTCAGCGCCCACTAACAGATAAATGAGAAATGTGCATGTAATGAATTTATTACTATTTGGTAAACCCATTAATCCTGGGCAGATATAAAAAGTTAGAGAAGAGTGCTAGTTGCCTTATAATGGAAATTTATTCTCTCTTCTTGCTTTTCTAAGTGAAGACCTTCATTTCCAGGTATAGTTTCATCTGAAAGCTATATCACATCCTGCCAGGAGACCAGGAAAACAACAACAAATCCAGTGCAAATAACGGTCACGGTCACCGCAAGAACTCTTCAGACCCACTATTGTCCGCTGGGTGCACAATAACACAAAGATCCACGCAGATGAGCAGCAAAGCACAACAGAAGCTTATGAAAAGCAGAAACGCGGACGGTTCAAAGTAGTTTTATGCACATCTACAAAAGGCACAAAGTTCTTTTTTTTTTTCCCCCTGCTGAAGTCTCACTTCAGTGTAGGGCAGATTTGGCAACGGGGTAAGTGGAGGCATTGTTTCTGAAAGCCTGCATATCCGTGCGAAGAATTTAATTCTCCCACCATTTTGCTACTGGTCTGTAGCAGAGGGGTGTGGTTAGAGCAGTGCTGGGAAGCAACTGCAAGCAGCAGCCTACTGCCCCAAACCGTGTCCAAGCAACAATTCTGGCCCAAGTCAATTTGCCAGGGTAAGGGCCCGAATGTTTTATGGGAAGGAAGAAAATAAAAATGAAGTTAGAAAGCAATGACGGAAGTAAGTATGGAAATGAAAACGGTCCCCGGTTGTATATTAATCGCCCGGAACGCTAACGAGTGCATGAGGTGTCTATGAAAATGCTTTATTCCCGAGTCCACAGCTGCGGCACTTGCTAGATCAGGGCTGCAGCTCTGCCGGGGACGTCGGCCTGGCTTTTGCTATTTATTTTGGGTTGGGTCTGTCAACCACCAGGCTCACAGACTGCAGCTGAAGCCATCGCAAACAAAGGGGAAAGGATGGCCTCCTGAGGGAAGCCGGGAGGGAAAGGTGGCTCCAGGTCGCTGCGCCAGGTGTGTCCCTATGGGGTCCACCGAGCAGGCAGAGTGGAGGGACAGAGCCAGGAGCATCGCAGGGGCGCAGAAGGGCTGCGCCGGGCCCCGCGGCGGGCGCGGACGGACGACCCCACCTCGCCCACGGTCAAGGTTAACCCGCCCACCGCAGGTACCTGTGGAGGCCTCGCACAGCCGAAAGGCACAGGGTGATCATGGGCACGCCGGGAAGCCGGCAGCGGCGAGCGCCTGGTCCTGCGGCCCGTGGGTGCGGGAGGCGGGCGGTGGGGTCCACGGGCCCGGGAGCGCAGAGCGGGCCTAGCGGCGCGGAGACCAGAGCGCGAGGACGCGGCGGCCAGCGGTGCCAGCGCCCTCCCACGTGCGGCAGCCTCACGCCTACGCCCGCGGCCCCGCCCCGCCCCTCGCCCCGCCTCCAGCCCGGCCCCGCCCCGCCCCACCCACTCTGTCCCTGCTCCGCCCCAGGGGCGGATCCAGCCAGACCCAGCGTCCGAGAGCCCAGCGAGCAGCCGGGTGGGCTGAGGGGGCGGCGGCGGCCGTGTGCGAGCCGGGCAAGTTTGGGAGCCGCGCGACCAGCTCTGCCATCCAGAGCGCCGCTCCAGCCCCGGGACCACGGGGGCAGGCGGACCCACTTCCCGACGCCCCCGGGCCCGCAGCCGTCGTCACGTGTCCTCTTGCCTGGTAAGGGGCTCCGATCTGGAAAGGGTGCGTTTCCCGCAGCCCCAGATGGAGGCCTGCACCGCGCGCCCCGTGCAAACCCGGTCTGGGCTGAGCAAAGCTGGGGTACAGCGGGGAGGTGAACATGGAGTGGGAGGTGGATGTTGATTGGAGGTGTAGGAGGGGAAACTTGGAGGAGGTTGGACAGCTCCCCCAACCCTGCATTCTGTTTTCCCCTTCTGCCCCCTGGGCCTTAGTCAGTATGGGTAATAACCTCTCTGGCCTAAAGACTAGGCTCGGCTTTAAAAGAAGTACAAAGCCAATAAACATCCTAGCGGCCAGTACCACACCCTGGCTGTGAATTAGGGATCCCGGGTAGCAGATTGCTGATACGATTTGGTGGAAATAAGCCATTAATGCCGCCTGGCCCTGCGCCACTGTTTGGATGCATAGTATTCCATGTGAATGAACGCGGCCAGGAGCTTCCAGCTTGTCCAAGAGAGCACAGCTACTGCAGGCGGGGCAGGCCGGTTTGTAGTATCCATCGGTTTAGACGGTGATTTCTGAACAATGTGTTGGTTAAGTAGAAACGCTGTTTATTAACAATGGTACTCAATGGTTGAACAACCTTTCCACAGAGTCTTGTCGTCAGCAAGTAACTCTCAATCTACAAAAGTAGAGGAGTGTAAATTATTAATATATTAAAAAAAAAACACCTCTTGGAATAAAGGAAGATGTTCATTGTGGCTCGCCTTCTGAGTCAGCAGTACTAAATCACCTCAATTAAAAGTGAGGCCTTCAAGGGTGATTCTCCCTGTGCCTGCACTCCTATACTTTCCTTGTGTTTGTATCTTATGTATTGTTAAGACAGAGTGAGTTCTAAGCTTTGCTACATATGTTTTCAAAACACGTCTTTTCACCGAGGCAAGCTTTAACATAGTTTAATAGTGCTGGGTTTGAATGAACACGTGGAATACATTACTGTAACAACTTGTGCTTTCTTGATGTTTTAAAGAGAGAAGAGATCAAGGTAATGAATATTTTTATTTTCATTGCTTTTAACATAGTATATGATCATCGCTATTTTCTCCTTTTTTCATCGAGGAGGTATTTAAGCGTCTAACATGTCATCAGTCAAGCCTTTAGTTTATGCAGTTATTCGTTTCTTGCGGGAGCAAAGTCAGATGGACGCATATACTTCGGATGAACAAGAGAGTCTGGAAGGTAGGCATCCGTTCATTGTGTTCATGTCGTGATTATAGAGAAAGATTAAAATAGCTACAATCCCAAGTTTATGATTTTTAATAACAAAATCATAATATTTTGTTGGCAGGCTTAACTACATGTGCTATTTCCATTTCCTGAGACTTGTTTTAGCTAATAAAAAAATAGAACTATTGTTTATTTACTGAAAAATTACTGTCAGAAGTATGTCATCCATGCTCCAGGGAAATTTTTCTTCAGGGGAACTTAGTTGCCATTGTTCCCACTTAACAGATGAAGAAATGAGATCAGATAATTTTAAGCAACAGAACAGTTACTATGTAACAAAGCTGAGATTTGAAACCCCAGTCCATACCTTAAAGATTTTTTTCCCCCTCATTTTTCTAATAAGGAGAGGAACTCATTCAGAACACTTGAAAATACCTTAGTCATCGCTATAGCACTATGTAAAAAACCTAAGTAATTATATGAGTCTGAGCTCCAGCAAATGCTACTTTGGGAAACGAGAGGATTTTGCCCTTGTTTTATGTGAGCTTTAAATCTTGGATTCAGCAATCTGTAAAGCTGAGCAGGCCTGGAGAAGCACCGTGTATTTCCTTGATACCATCTTTGTGCTTCATGTTTATGTATTATACAATTTTAATTCAGTATAGCTATAAGAAGACAGAAGGATACATAGGCTTGTGAAAAGTTCAGTAAACCTATGCGGTCTGGAGACTTAATTGCTGCAATGTGGGCACATTGGGGGAGAGCTGAATAATTCCCATCTTCAAGTTGCTTCTCCTGTAGAAGGGACTCGTCTATTAATTCTGTGTACTTCCTTTGTAGATATGCTTTAAGCAGGTGCAAATCAAAGTTGGGCATTTTGTTCTAAATTGTTTGGTGAGATGATGTCTTTCCAGGTGGCAATGGGAGGATTAGGTGAGGCACAGTGAGAGGACATTGCAAATTAGCCCGTTTAATATGGGCTTTTTGTCCTCCCTGATGGTCAGAGTGTGCGAAGATGATGGTAGTTTGGCTATCAAAGAAAGTCTTGGTGTGATTGTTCTCTAGCAACAGAGGAAGGCCATCATGTAATAAAAGATGTTTCTTTTCTAATCTAAGGCAGTATGGTGTTTTTTATGAAACAGAAAGAAAATCGAGAGTATTTTAAAAACCAAGATGCTATGCCCTATTTTTAGAATGGCATTCAGCCAAAAATATGTGCCTTCAGCTGTTTGTTATATATGGAGTCGGAGATGGTGCCAATTGTTTGTGGCTGACCCCTATTTTTGACTCTGTGAGTCTAATTTAATTGAACATGAAGTCATGTGGAGGTGTCTGCCCACCTTCTAGACATTTAAAAATGCCCGAGGAAAGGCTCCGTTGTTCTAGCGCCAGATTTACCAATGTTGTGGAGCTGTGTTCCATCAGCCTTGAGGTGTGTTACCAGATTATGTCATGCACCCCCCTAATTGTTGTCATCTCTGACATCTGCTTCACTCTTGATTGTTGTCAGCATTGTCACTCTTGCAAGCCCTGCCCCATCTTTGCTCTTCCCAGTCCTGATAAAGAAACTCCACGGTGATTCTCACAGCTCTCTTCACTGACCCCTCGCCCTGTTCTTCCCCGCTGATCTCAACCACTTGGTTATATACTAGGTTGTGTTTCTGAACTGAGGGCCATTCTGCAAAGTCTGGAGACATTTTTGAGTGTCTTAATCTTTGAGGAGGCTGGTCTTACTGACATGTCATGGGTAGAAGCCATAGATGATGTCAAACATGCAACACTGCCCCAGACAGGCCTGGATAACAAGGGACTATCTGATCTAAAGTGTCGGGTGATGCGACGCAGAGCTCCTTTCCTAGACCGTGCCATTTCCAAATTGTATTCCACCAGCAACCTCTATCTTAAACATTTGACTTCCTGACTCCTACTCTCTGTGTTTCTACCATATTCCCTGTAGTATCCATATCCCAACAATTCCTTGAACAACCCCTCCACCCCTTCAATCTGTTGCTCCCATACTTTCTCTACCTCTTTCTTACTTGTCTTAAATCCTGTGGTGGATCATCATGATATTTTCTCATACTATTTCTCCTGTCTTGAAAAACAAAAACCTTAATTCTAATTTTCTACCTACTGTGTCCATAGCCATTTGACTATAAATTAATGGAGCAAAATGTACAGTTTTGCTGACTAGCTATATTAATTCATGACTGCACACCTTAGCCATACCTTCAGTGCTGCTGGGGGAGCAGGGTATTTTTCCTCATTCATTCATTCATCTTTTTTATTATCCCAGATGGTCATTTTAATAATCTCTTTATCTTCTGAGACCCCAGGCTTGTGCTTCAGCCTTTACCTTTAGATCACTGCCAATACCCACATGCTTGCCTACCTGCCTGCCTGTTGGCACTGGCGGACTAACTGTCCGCCTTCTCAGAGACATCTCTCTGCTGGCACAGTTGTCACATCCTGTCACCAGCTGGGATTTTACTGTATAGATTCTCTATCCCTTTGTCTACATCATCAAGTTTTCACTCCACTGGATCACTTTTACCCAATCATAAATGTACCATTAGTTCTTCTTTCATAAAAAGAAAACCGAGGAAAAGAAAGATGAATAGGGCTGGAGAGATGGCTCAGTGGTTGAGAGTGAAAGCTGTTCTTCTAGAGGACCTGAGTGTAGCCTTTCTCCGGCTCCACAGGTCACTTCCGCCCCTGGCTCCACCCCTCAATGGGTGTGGTCAGTGCCACAGAAGGAGACACAGTGAATATCCCACTACACCTGAGTTAGGTTCCCAGTCAATGAGTGGTTCACTCCCCCAACAGCCCTATCTTCAGGGCGATGTGAAGTCCTCTTCTGGTCTCTGAGGGCATCCTGTTCACAACTGGCACACATGTGCACACACACACACACACACACACACACACACACACACACACACACACACACAGGATTCTGGGGGCTAGAGAGTTGGCTCATTGGTTTAAAACACTGGGTGATCTTCCATTGGATCTGAGTTCAATCCCAAGCACCCATGTGTTGGCTCACAACTGTCTTTAACTCTAGACCCGGGAGATTCAATGCCTTCTTCTGACCTCTGGTGGCACCAGGTGCAAATGTGATGCACTAACATATGTACGTACATACAGTCAAAACACGTATACACATAAAATAAACATAATATTTTAACATGGACATTCTTGTCATTGTACCCAGACCCCCTTACCTGACTTTTTTCGTCTTCATTTGTAACAAAACAGTTTGAAGGAGTTGTCTGTACTTGCTCTCTCCAACTCTCCTATTTTTTAATTTTAAGAATTTTAATCCTTTATCTCGATCCATTCTAGTTTCATTAGGGCATTAGTGAGTCTGTTCGGTTAAACAGTTCTTATTCTTTATCTGACGCACTAATTCTTTCCTTCATTCCTTTCTCATGTACTGTCCTTACCTTCTAGAGCATCTCTTAATCTTTCCTTCATCCCTTTCTCATGTACTGTCCTCACCTTCTAGAGCGTCTCTTAATCTTTCCTTCATCCCTTTCTCATGTACTGTCCTTACATTCTAGAGCGTCTCTTAATCTTTCCTTCATTCCTTTCTCATGTACTGTTCTTACCTTCTAGAGCGTCTCTTAATCTTTCCTTCATCCCTTTCTCATGTACTGTCCTTACCTTCTAGAGCATCTCTTAATCTTTCCTTCATCCCTTTCTCATGTACTGTCCTTACATTCTAGAGCGTCTCTTAATCTTTCCTTCATCCCTTTCTCATGTACTGTCCTTACCTTCTAGAGCATCTCTTAATCCCTTGGTTATCACCCCTTTCCTTTCTTTCCCGCCATTGCCGATCCCTTTCTTCCTGACCTCTCATCCCTATAGTTGACTGAGTTTTTTTGGTCACTATCTTCAGTCCTTTCTTTGGTGAGAGTATTTAGCTCATTTGCCTGAAGTACCCCAAATGTATATGCTGACAGTTCTTAGAACTGTAACCCCAGTCCAGACCTTTCTGCTAAACCCAGACTTCTATATTCAGCTTCCTACCACATATCTCCACTTGCAAGTCTAGTAGGCATCTCAAAATTAACATTGCCAAAAGTGAACTCACAGCCCTCCCACCTAAAATCTGTTCTATCCTCAAGTTCCCTCTCTCAGGGAGAGCAGCCCCAGTGTTCCATTTGCTTGGGCTGAGAACTTGGGCATCATTCTAGGGTCTTGTTTTTCTCATACTCTGCATCTAACTGTTAGCAATTCTCCTTGTCTGTGCCTTCAAAAGTCAGCCTGCCCTTTCTTTCTCAAGGTCCCATTGTGAGTCTCTGGCCAGAACTCACTCTATGGATTAGGTTGGCTCCAAACTCATAAAAAATCCACCTGCTTCCACATCCTGAGTGCTGGAATTAAAGGTGTGTGCCACCACACCAGGACCAAAATGCATCTTTAGTCAGGGTTAGGGAATATGGTCCAGTCACAGGGTGCTTGCTCAGTGTGCCCTGCTGTCCCAAGTACTGCAAAAATCAACCAAACAAAACCATAAAATACATTCGAGATCACACCATCTTTTACTATTTCCACTGGCATCTCCCCTGGTTGAAACTGCTTATTTTTTGTAATACTGTGATGACCCCTAACTGGTCTTTCTTCGCCACTCCTGGCTCCTTGGACTACCCAAACACATCCATCTCTTAAGACTGGCAGATTCTGTTATTTTCTGTGTAGAATCTTGCCAGGATTCCTTAGGTTCCGTAGTCATTGTATAAAGGATCTATGGAATCTGGACATATTGTCCACCTACTGTTTTTCATTTGCTTTCAGCCAAATTATCTTCCTTCCTGGGGAGGCCTCAGATCCGTGTGCCTAAAGGCTTTTGCTCTGCCTGTTTCCTTGGCCTGGAACAGCCTCCCATCATCTGTACCTGCTGTAATGGTAACGCTTCCATCCCTTTGGAGCCTGCCAGATTTCTTGTTCAAGGAGGCCTGCCCTGAACTCTAAGTTAAATCTGTGTCCCTGCTCAGCTCCTGTCCTCCCCATCCTCCTTACCCTTGTCCCTTATTTATAGTCGTCCTCTTCTTGTCCTCTGCTCCAAGAAGTTAAGGTTCTAGTCTCTATGATTCACTGGCAGAGCAAGTATCTAGAAAGGGGATTGACATTTGATAGGTGCTCCACTGTATTCGTTGAATTGAATTCCATAATCCTAGCTTTGTATTTATCTGGTCTTTATCTTGCTTTCTGCGTCTACTGGGCAGGATTCATCAACCCCTCCCCATAGAATGTTTCTGTAGTGAATCTTTCCTGTCTATTTAGCTCTGAAGTTCCATGGCCTGGTTTGTAGTTAGTGGCTTGTTTTTGTTCTCTCGATCTACTTTTGTATTTGGGAACCTATGTTTAGGTTTTGCTGTTTTGGTTTTGGTAGCCGGGTGATGGGCATGAGAAATGCCCTAGATCTGATCATTTTAAATTGTCTTGAAAATTAAAGTATGATATTTCACTGCAGACAAAGAAGCCAACAGATTCCATTTGTTGACCATTTACTACTTGACAGACTTTGTTAAAGTCGAAGATGAATAAGATATAGACCTTGTCCTCCAGGAGATAGTCTGACATGAGATACATGCATGCCATGGCATATGACATAGACCAATCTTTCCTGTACTAGAACCCTACAGGGTACACGGTATGGTAAAGAATGAGAGTCTGATGCAGGGTGGAGGGCGCAAGAGTAAACAGACACACATGCATACATTTTTATTATTGTGTGTGTCATGGCACCAAGAACAAATTTACTTGCAGCCCAGCATTTTACATGGAGCTTTATGCGCTTGGGAGAATTAGAAAAGGAGAGAGCCACATTCTTGTAGTTGTAGCTACTGAGGAGGCCAAAATAGCAAAACACAGAAAGGAAAAGAAAAAAGTTTTAGACGTAGGTAAGTAGATTATTTTCTCCCTAAAAGACACTTTTACTTCTTACTGCGTAGAACTTGGTGCTTTATCCAGGCCCTTTCTAAGGAGATTTTTTTCTGTGGCTGCTGAAAGTAATAGTATTTACTTTATGATAGGGATACTTTTCTCGAGGCCACAGTTAAAACGTTAAGTAGCTTCTAAAAGTCTCATAAAATGTACATGGACCTATTCAGGAGTGTTAGAAGGGCAGTGGTTATTTTGGCCGCATGCTTAGTTTCTTTTCCAGCTGGAGAGCGATCAGGATAAGAAGGGATCTTGCCCCCTCAAAGGGTCCTTGCAGAGAGGACAAAGTACGTCTCTTCACAGCTTCTGCCTTGGGCTGCTCAATTGTGTGTGTCGTTTGAGTGGGAGCCCACCTGGTCTCTGCTTCTCTCCCTAGGCTGTTCCCAGCATTCCCACCAGCCTTTCAGTGCTAAGCACACAGTTATTTTCCTTCACTAAATCCTTGAAAGCCCTCCGTTTGCCAGTTGCAGAGTCCCACTCTTTAAAAATGCCATTGAAGCTGCCTTGTGATCTGTTCGGTCTTTGATTCTTACATAATCTCCCTCCGTGTCTTTGCATCATTCTGTGACTTGTACCCTTGCTGTACCAACCAGTTATTTTGTCCTCCACCAAAAATAGATGAGGCAACTGTCATCGTTTAGCATGCTATGTACTTTGCTTTATAATATGGACAGTGCTCTGTTTTCCCTGTTATGTTTATTGCAATTCTTTGAGCACCTTGAACAGAACTTTACACATAGCAGGCATGCAGTAAATTTGCATACATGAATGAATATTTTAAAACACCCTATTTTTATGTTATTGTGCCAGGATTAATATTTGGTGCCTGCCTTGGGCCAGACATTGTGCTTCTGTTACTAATTTCCATTGGGTTGAAAGTCTTGTTCTTCATATATAAATGATGTATAACATTTTAAGTTTGTTTAATGCATGCTGCTTAATTAGGTATTAGTATTGGAACATAAGATACTAATGATATGCTCTTCTTTCTGGTAGCATTCAACAAGGCTATGATGTACTATGTATGTTCAGAAATTATACTCTAGCTAATACTGTCTAGTGAGAAAGAAGAGACCACTGTCTTTCTCTGATAGCTCGTCTATAAATAGAAATTCTTATGCTGCTGGACCAATTAGTATTCTTCCTGTTCTGTGACCATAAACCCTGATTTACCATAGATTACATTTCTGTAAGGAAAAACCGAAGGTTCCTTTTTAAAGTTGCTAATCTCCCTGACCTTATTTTATTTCAAGTTGCAATTCAGTGCTTGGAGACAGTTTTTAAGATCAGTTCAGAAGATACACATCTAGCAGTTTCACAGCCTTTGACAGAAATGTTCTCAAACTCCGTCTGTAAGGTATGTTGACATTTTTTTTTCTTCTCAATAGTATTTGATGCAAGTGTGATCCAGTTTTATCTTGAGATTTCTTTCTTTTTTTCTTCCTTTCTCTCTCTCTTTCTTTCTTTCTTTCTTTCTTTCTTTCTTTCTTCCTTCCTTCCTTCCTTCTTTCCTTTCTTTTTTTTCTTTCTTTCTTTCCATTTTTTTTTTTTGAGACAGGGTTTCTTTGTGTAGCACTGGCTGTCCTGAAACTCACTCTGTAGACCAGGTTGGCTTTGAGCTCAGAGATGCACCTGCTTCTGCCTCCTGAGTGCTAGGATTAAAGGCATGCCCCACCATTGTCCAGCTCTTAATAGGAGAGGGGATAGGTACAAGTAATCAGCTTCTTCCTAGATATTATTTAGGGACTAAAACATGCCTCACTTACTGTGCTTTAGATGTTCGTATCAGCAGCTGTTCATAGTGTATTGTTGAAGTTCCAGTACCGGTGGTGCTGGAGAGAATGCTCAGCAGTTAAGAGCACATACTGCTGGTGCAGAAGACCAGGCCTGTGTTCCCAGCACCCTCTTCGGGTACTCGTAGTGTTGTACTCAAGTTTTTCATGATGAGGAGTTTGGAAGTGATGCTGGCACAGGAGGTGTGAGCTTCAGCTTTGAGTGGATGTTTCTGACAGTACATCAAGCTGTGTTCCCCACACTGTTTCTAGGACTTGTTGGCAAGAGATTCTTGAAGTGCTTGCATTGAAGGTGGAATTTGGTTGTTTTAGACTTAGAAGAGAATAATCCAGGTGCAGATTACCTCGCCAAGCAAATGAGTTTGTAGGGCAAAATGTGAGGAGTTGCGTGTCTCTGCTGTCTTTTGTCTTTAAGATGAGCTGTTTGTCATTTCATTGTGTCTGAGTTTGTGGCTTCCTGAGGCACACTGTTTTAGTTGCCGAATAAGAGCATGGCTAAAGCAGATCTTTATGCCCAGTTTCCCACGGGCTGTGCATCAGACAGCAGTTGGAATTTGCTTGCTCTCAAACTAGTGTCTCCACAGACAGTTCTGAAGGCATCACCACTAATTGCCATGGTTACTATCTTCCAGGAAAAGCCACTTGACTTTTATACTCTCCTTGAATAAAGCTCTTTAGCTGGAGCTTTCTGGCTGCACCTCGTTGTGAGAGATTGTTGTATACTCTTTTAAAATGTGAATTGGTGGAGACTAACTCCCTGTGACATCTTCAGGGTATTATTTGTGGTAGCATCATCCTTTAGTATGCAGGTGTACATCTGAGCTTCTACTCAGCATGTTAATACTTTACAGCACAGAAAGTCTAAAGGGTGGAAGCAACATCGACACCATTATGATTATCATTGACACCATTGTGATGAAAGAGCTTGTCTCATTAAATACACTTGAGTGTGATATTAGTCACTTTAATTTTAGGACTCTGATTTTTCTTCCTACCCCCTATCTTGGTTTATATATATACAAAGTAGACTCATTCGATTTATTTAAAATATAAAAATTGCCAACACATTTTAAGGCATTCAGGTGTAGTTAGTGAGTATAAAGAATTAATTTTCAGTGTAAAATTGTGATTTCATTTTAAAAGTTAAGGGGTTTTAAAAGAATTTAAATTACAATCAAATTTCTATTAGCCCATTTTTTTTTCTGACCCAAATGATCATTTTTTTTTGAATTAATAAACTGCATAGGTTTGTTGGAAGTTATGAAATGCTGAACGCATATAGAGCCATAGGGGCTGAGTCTTGGGACTGTAGTTAGGCAGTGACTGAATGCGTATAGGGCCATAGGGGCTGAGTTTTGGGACTGTAGTTAGGCAGTGACTACTCCTGAGTTCTCCACTTAGTGTCTGTGTCTTTTTAATTTAATAGTTTATGCTTTATAGAGAAGGTTTTTGGTTAGTTTTTGGTGTTTTAAATTTTTATTTATTTATATGTCTTTTTAGGTATGAGTGCTCTGTCTGCAGGTATGTCTGAATGCCAGAAGAGGGCATCAGATATCATTCTAGATGATTGTGAGCCACCATGTGTGAATTGAACTCAGGGCCTTTGGAAGAGTAGCTTGTGCTCTTAACCACTGAGCCATCTCTCCAGCCCTGTTTGGTGTTTTTGTTGTTGTTTTTTGTTTGTTTGTTGTTGTTTGCTTGTTTAGTTAGTTTTTTTTTTTCCAAGACAGGGTTTCTCTGTGTAGTGCTGGTGGTCCTGGAACTCACTATGTCAACCAGGCTGGCCTCAAACTCAGAGATCCACCTGCCTCTGCCTCCCAAGTCCTCAGGATTAAAGGCATGCACCACCACTGCCTGGTTTTTTGTTTGTTTGCTTATTTTTGTTTTGCTTTGTTTTGTTTTTAAGACAAAAGTCAAATTCTTTGTCAGTGATTTTAGCAAAGTACATTTCCATGTTGAGTTTGTCAATTTTCTTGAAACTTTAGTTCAGACAGATTACCTTGTATTTTAAGGGTAGTATATTGGCATAAAGGTTACATATTATTCTTTTGTTTTCAATATTGTAGACTTATTTTTAACTTTAGAGTGAGGTTAAAAATGATATGATTTTATAAAGGTCTTCCATAAATGCAAAGATACACTGTTTCCATTGTCATTCAGAGTTTGCCTGAATGTCCAGTTTACTTTTAGAAGCACCTTTGGTTTTAAATTTATGCCTGCGAGGTTTACGGATGGTAGCAGGTGCTGGTACAGAATTTCATGCTGTTGTTCACCTTACCTGTTTTTTACTGTTTGACCATTTTTTAAACACTGGACAATACGGAGACATAAGGGAGAGACTGAAATGTTTATTTCTAAATACTAGTACTGTTAGCTTTTGGCATACACTGTCTCAGTCTTTGTGTGTAAATCTGTGTGTGTGCACATTTTTGTATGTCTTTAAATGACCACATTATAGATGCCCTTTTAATGGATGAATTAAGATATGTGTCTTAGGATAACATAACAGTCTGTTTGCAAAGTTTCTACTTCTGTTCTTGTTCTTTGTATATCAATTCCTTATTTTGTGAAATGGGTTTCTGGCATGGGAAAAACATTTGGGGTAGAGGAGAAAGCTGGACCTGCAATTCTAACTCCAAGGCAGGAAAACCACAGGGTTGATGCTTGTCTGGGCTATCAAGTGTGTTCAGGGATGGCCTAGGCATCCTGGTGTGAAAGACCCCACCTCAAAGTAAAGTGAAAGGAGCAAAACCAGCATGCTGGTGGTGCAGCTCAGTGGTTTGCTCTCGTCTAGTGTTTGTGAGGGCCTAGGTTGAATCACAGAACTGGGAAAACAGTTGGTCCTCAAGTACCTATTATCTAGAACTGTTCAACAAATCATATTTCTAATAAAAGTACATGGGAGGAGTTTTTTTGCCATTTCTTGTTAACACTGGCTTGGGTGCATTTAGTGAAATGCAATTATAGACAAGTTACTAAAATGTGTGCAATTATGATTATTTATAGATTTCTGGTGACTTTTTGTTTAGCTAAAAAGAGACACATTTTGATATCATTTCAGAATGACATTCTGCCCCTTTCAAACTCAGTGCCTGAAGATGTGGGGAAGGCCGACCAATTGAAAGATGAAGGTAAATACTGCAGAAGTTACTTTCTGCCACCCTGGAGACAGCAGCCCTGAGCTGATAGCATCACTGTTTGCACTGTTGGGACTGCACTGCCGTAAATCCCTGTGGCACTTGCAGGGCAGATCTGAATGTGATGGCTAAGGGGCCCGGTGACATCGATTGCCTTGTCAACACCAAGGCAATCAAGACTAGCCATTCTCTTGTAAGCTTCACCCAAAAAGTACCTTATGGGCTATTTACTCAGAAATGCGTTTACTATTTGACTCAAATTCTTTTTTCTTTTTAATCAAAAAGCAGCAATTAATTTTAAGTGCAATTTTAACTTTCAAATAATTAATGTTTTATAAAAGAGATTTCTGAAATTCATTCCTGCTCGCATATGGCACTTGTCTTGTTTATTAACTAGTGTATTTGATTACATCCTTGTTCTGTGCTTTGGACAAATTTTCAATTTTGTTTCCTCTAAACATGGAATTATCAGAAGTACATGAAATCTCAAAACGCTCTGACCTCATAATTTACACATAAAATAAAAGCAACACCCAATACTCACTGCCACGTGAGTTGTATTTCCCAAAGCTTTTGTATTTCAGCAGTCCACATACAAATATGTTTTCCACGTTACACTTTCCAATTGGAGCCGCTCCATTGGAAGTTTCTTCCCCACTCGGGTTTTGCACCGTGCTGTCTCTGCTGCCTTTTTATTGAGGCAGCTGGTTTAGTGCTGGTGTTTGTTAGTGTTCAGAACACGGCAAATTGAAATGTTATTTTTGTTCCCCATGCTACTCTCTCTGCACGGCAGCATTGGGGAATGGCGATCCCTGTGGAGGCTTCTGTTTGGTTTTGTTTTGATGTAATGAGTGTTGGGAGGATGTGGGTTAGAGGGAGGTGTATCACGAGACTCCAGCACGGCAGATGGAGAGACTCACTTTCACCTTTAACAAAAGCTTTCTGTTCTTTGTTTTTACTGAGACGTGTCATGTCAGACATGCTATAGCCCAAGTCAAAATGATAGCCATTTTGTCTATATTGTGCTACTTATGTGTAAACAAATGGTCATGGTAAGTTGTCAAGCACAGGGTCATTGCAGACTGGTGGTGTACTCTCCCGGAGCATGGCTTTAAAATGTTTTAAGTACTTCTGAAGAGCTAGAGGAAGCAAGAAGGGCTTGAAGCTGCCGTCCCCTGATGGGGCTGTGAGGGTGGAAGGGGACTGTTTGGTAGGAGAATATCACACAACTGTAAAATGCTATGCCAGCGCTTCCCTGCTGCATATGTCTACAGACAGATTTCATTTGTGTCCAGAGTTTGCATATTAACTGCCCTGTGGATGGAAGCTCTCTACTCCTTAACTTATGCTACAGTTCTTGCATGTATTTGTAATGTCTATATACACGTTATAGCACCTACACATTTAAGGTGGTTCATAGGAAGGACCCAGTAAAGTTTAATGCTGATGATGGTAAAATACTACCCCGACGCAAAAAAGTTCAACAGCAACAACAAAAATCTCAACTAAGAGAAGTACCAATACCTCAGGCTAATGTAATTAACTCTTTTACTATTTATAAAAGTTTGTTATCCTCTTAGATTTCTTTCTTTTAAAACACAGTTTTTTAAAAAAAATGTTTTTTTATTATGTACACGGTGTTCTGTCTGCATGTATGCCTGCATGACAGAAGAGGGCACCAGATCTCATTATGGATGGTTGTGAGTCACCATTCGGTTATTGGGAGTTGAACTCGGGACCTCTAAAAGAGCAACCAGTGCCTTTAACCTCTGAGCTATTTCTCCAGTCCCCTTAGATTTCTTAGAAAGTTTTTTTTCCAGGCAGTGGTGGCCTTTAATCCCAGCACTCAGGAGGCAGAGGCAGGCAGATCTCTGTGAGTTTGAGACCAGCCTGATGTACAGAGCTAGTTCCAGGACAGCCAAAGCTACACAGAGAAACCCTGTCTCAAAACAAACAAACCCGAAACAAGACAAAGTTCTTTATATTAATGACTTTTGGAGGAAACTGCCTCAAATTAATTTATTAAAATCAAATTTCTTGAGCTATTCTCAATATGAGTTGCTTTTACATGATGTTTATAACATTTGAAGATTGTACAGCCAAATCAATTCTTAGCCATTTTTCCCCAGTGGCAGTTGCTCAAATCCTCATGTATGGCGGTTTTTGCTTGCCTTGGAAGCTTAACCACTCACCTTTCCTTTACTCTTTCAGCGCCTGCTCTGCAGGCCCATCCCACCCCACTTTCCTACCAAGCAGCTAATCGAGAGAACATAAACACAGACACTGGCCAATCACAGATGCTCTGAGACATAAACCCTCCATCCTCACCTCAGTTGCAGGATTTTCCATGTTCACCAGTGGTTCTTAGCAGCATGCTGGGCTGTGAACCCCTTCATTGATGCAGTGGCAGAGATAGTCACAGGAAATCCCTCATTTCACTAAATTACTGCCGACTGTATGTGCAGTGCCCTTCATGAAAAATCCGTACTCAGTAGGCTAGCATGGCATCTGAAATCCTATCTCTCTAGAAATTAATCTCCTATAATCTCCTCAAAATGATCCTATTCCCCTTTAAAAAGGATATTGTCTGCTAAAGACATATTAGCACAATTGGTTTCACCAGCTTACTCTTAGCAAACGGCCTTCCTAGACTGGCCGCCCAGAGGTGTGTGTATGTGTTACAGGGAAGAAGGGAAGGTTGGGTCCGGCTTGAGGTGGTGGCTAGGGATGAAGGGGGAACAGACTGCTCTAAAGAGGAGCAGGGTGAGGAAGATGAAGAAGGAAAGCACACATTTCTGTGACTGTTTCTGTGACATAGTCCTGATGCTTGCCTTTACTCCCACCATCTGCATTTTGTAAGTTATAAGCAAACATTCGTTTCCATGACTCCACATTGTCGAAATGATTCAAACCCTGAGATGAGATAAAATCGAGCTCAGTGTGGCTGAAAAACACGGCCCGCGACCTTCATGTTGTTGTAGTTTCTATGGTTGAAACGTATCTGTGAGACTACACTTTTTCATACTCTGTGCTTACAGTACCTATCATTGATCTGACTGCAGGCAATAACCACATGAAAGAGGAAAATTACACCGCTGCAGTGGACTGTTACACGCAGGCCATAGAACTGGACCCCAATAATGCAGTTTATTACTGCAACAGGTAACTCGGCTCCCTGTCGGCATATTCAATCTAAAGCACTGGGAAGCAAAGCTCTGAAAAGAAGACATCAAATAGGTTTGTTTAGAAAAATTAGCAAGTTCAGAAAAGTAAGCTGAAGGAGGGAAAAAAAGCCACAAGCTTTATTCGAGGCCACCAGTCTTGATATTCTTTTAGAATATTTTGTTTTATAGGAATGCAGTGTACTTTGCTCACTGGGCATGTAATAATTGTGCCTCATGTAGCTCACATTAATGTAGAACTTCCTGTGTATCTGATGACAGCCTTAAACTGGTCCTCCTGCCTCAAGTTTGGGAGTTCTGGGCTAAGTCTACCACACCCAGTTCACGTGGTGCTGGAAATTGAACTGGACAATGCACTCTACCAGCTGTGGTGCATGAACTAATGGCATCCCGAGTGTGTGAAATTCTTCACAAGCATTATTTAAATAGTCATTGTGGTGCATGAACTAACGGCATCCCGAGTGTGTGAATTCTTCACAAGCATTATTTAAATAGTCATTGTTACCTTTAATTACTTGTATTCCCAGTGCCCATAATGGGGCTAGCAAACACATATCTAGTGTTGTCGAATATGTCACTAGAATGCCGTGGCCTCTAAGGTTGTTTCCACTTTGTCTAGTGTCACCTAGACTTAGTGAACATCTGTGTTTCTCATATTTTTTTTCTGAACTTTAGATCAGTCCACAAAAAACGAATTGGGTTGGTTTAAAAACCCAACATTTAAAAAGTTGACACTAACTGAAAAATTGTTGTAACTTCTCTTGTTCCCTGCCCTAGGGTTAGATATGTCTGCTTTTGACATGGTCCCTATGAACATTAGGTTCCCTGATTATTAATTATCATCACTATTTTAATAGTTTTTTCATACAGATTATTATATAGCATATTTACTGACTAGTCAGGCAGGGCATTTTTTAAAATGTTGGTTGTGTGTGGTCCTTCTGAATTTTCTTATTGTTTTAAATCATTACTGTGTGTGTGCTGTGGATGTGTGAAAGAGTGGCGGTGCACATTTGAATGTGGAGGTTGAAGAACAGTTTGGGGGTTTCCTTCTCCTTCTCACGTGGCTCCAGTGAACGCACTCAGGCTCAGCGGTTGCCAGTAGTTACGTCTTATGTGCTGGGCCATCTCACTTTTTAATGTTTAATTTTTATTCTCTGTGTGTGTGTTTGGGTTTTTATTGCTGTGAAGAGACACCGTGACCACAATAACTCCTGTAAAGAAAACATTAACTTGGGGTGGCTCGCTTATGATTTCAGAGATTCAGCCCGTTGCGATTGTGACAGGGAGCAGGCGGCGTGCAGGCAGACGTGGAGCTGAGAGTGATGCAGCTTGCTGGCAACAGGAAGTTGACTGAAAATTACACTGAGGGAAGCTTGAGCAAAAGAGACCTCAAAGCCCAACCCCACAGTGACACACTTCCTCCAACAAGGCCACACCTCCTAATAGTGCCCCTCCCTTTGGGAGACATTTTCTTTCAAAGAACTACAGGCTTGTACACATACTCATGTGTGGGACTCAGACTTGAGTTTCTTCTCTATTGTCCTCTATTGTCCTATTTTGAGAGTGTCTCTTACTGAATCTAAAGCTCACAGGTGTTGCTACACTGGCTGGCCAGCAAGTCCGAGACTAGTCTGTCTCCCCCACCCCACCCCCTACCCCCCACTGTTGGGTTACAGGTGCTCGCTGCCACACTTGCATCGTTTGTTGGTGCTAGGATCTGGCAAAGAGGGAAACTGCTTTTATTGTAGATTCCTCATTGGCACAAGCTCAAAATGATGGCGTCCTATAAATGCCCATTTTGCCTTTGGGTTGTATGTTTTGGGTATTTTTTTGACTTCAATTTTCAGACACTATACATATCTGCTGAAACAAAAACAAAACAAAAAATCAAACAGAATATCAGCACGCTGTGACTTGGAGGTCATCCTGGTCCACACAAGTTCCAAGCCAGCCCAGATATTCATAGGGAGACTCTGTCTCCAAAAACCATATTAGGGAGATAGTGGTGTAGAATTATTGCCTATGTCATTTCTTTAGAGTTTTGCTTTCAGTGCTTAAAAGAAGGCTAGCATTGTTTGCACAAAAGATTGGTGAGCCTCTCTGCCAGGTAGTAATGAGAACACTTTAGAGCACACACTTTGAGCACACTTTTGTACACACCTGTAATACCAGCACTCAGGAAGGCTAAGACCAAATTTGAGTCCAGCCTGGGCTGCACAGTGTGACCCTGTCTGAAAAAAGAAAAGGAGGAGGAAGGAGAAATTTGTCGTGTAAACATCTGCTTTTGTTTGTAATTTATAGTTGTATAAACTTCTGCTTTCATCTTCAATTTACAGTTATTTGTGGAAGGGTTGGATCCATAAAGAACTGAATGGGCCATACTGGGAGCCTCCATTTTATTTTTTACATAGGCATAAAAACCAGAAAAACCAATGAATCATTCTAAGTTTATCTCAGGAAAACAGAAAACCCAAAAATAAGTTGAAGAAGAGAAATGCTCCCAAGCTGTGTTTTGATATTTGAATCGTAGTCTTGTAGCCAGATAAATATATGTAATGTTTTAATGTAATTTATTAGATGAAACCTTGAAAATAAATTTCATGGTATCATGATATATTATGACAAGATGTAAATATTATACTGTAAAATTGCTTGATTATAGAGTACAGTAAGTCACATACTTGTTTATATGAAAAATGTGAGCCTAAGTAAATATTTCATTTTTTATGGGATTACAACTCGCTAATAATTGTATGTCTGCTATAACAAGGTTAGAGATTTTTGGTAATATCTAGTCTTGCTTTTAATTACCGTTAAACTGAAATTAATGAATACACATCTCTTTTGAATTTAAATAGGCTCTTTCCCCGGAGGAGTTTAGTCATAGGACCTGCTGTTGAATATTAAACAATTAGGAAGCTTTATTTGCCTACATAACACAAATGATGAATTAAAAAAAAAACCCATAGGGTAATTTTGGGGATTTGGGGCTACAGGCTGCTCTAACTTGGCCAACTACCATTCCATTTTTCTTAGCCACCTGGCTGCTTAGAAATGAAGGCTCAAGCTCCCAGGTAGGAACCTTCTTCTCCCCACCCCATCTCTCAGGTAATGCTGGTTAAAATGCTCCCCGCCCCCCAGTGTGCTGGGATGAACTGCACTGCGTGGAGAGGTGCTACTCTGGCCTGTACCTTCCAGTTTGGCCCTGAAGGATGCTTTGACAGGCTCACTCCTCATACAGAGAAGACACGAGTCCTTCTTCGTCTGTTTTGGTTGGAAGCCTAGCCTTTAATGGCTGAGTCATCTCTTCAGCCCAGGGGTACTTCTTTGAAAACCTAGGTTTTTTTTTTTTTTTTTCTTACTTTATTTATTTTTTTCTTGACCATCTAGCACTTACCACATATGTAACACTTATATCGGTTTAGCCTATTTCCCCTCATGCTTCATGCAGCTTTGCATTGTTAGCTACCGAGCAGGGCAGAGACGGGAACCGTAGCAGCAGCCCCTCCCAGGAACTCACACAGATGACAGAGAGCTCTGAAGAAGTGTAAGGCGTTCCCAGTGATGATGAGGAAATTGGATTATCACATTAACACCTGTTCCCAGATTGCAGTGGGCACTTTTCAGTATCTGTGTCTTCTGTTTCTGAAAACACTTGGTGTTCAGCTTCCTTTGTTTCTGTAGCTTTGGAGGCTGTCCTGGAACTCACTCTGTAGACCAGGCTGGCCTGAACTCAGAGATCTGCCTGCCTCTGCCTCCCGAGTGCTGGGATAAAGGCGTGAGCCGCCACCACCCAGCTAATAGTCTGTTTCTTTAGTTGTAAATTAAGCATGATACTATCACTTCAAAGTGCCCTGTTAGGGTGGTGATCTACACTAAGAGCCTCGCTAGACCTAGACTTCAAACATTCCCTTCAAAATATGTTGTTGCTAGGCATGATGACACATGCCTTTAATCCTACCACCCAGGAGGTGGAAGCAGGCAGAGCTCTGTGAGTAGCAGGCAGACCTGGCCTACATAGTAAGTTTCAGAACTGCGGGGGATACACGGTGAGGTCTTGAGCCTAAATGAGACAAGTGACACACACCTGTCATCTCAGCCCAGAAACTGAAGCAGGGACTTCTTCAGGGTGAGGTCACCTACGCCACATAGCAGGCTGAGTTACATAGTGAGACCTTCTCCAAGGCAAAACCAGACCCATGCAAGAGGGACGGCTCAGGAGTTAAGAACAGAGGCAACTCCTCCAGAGGACCCAGCACCCACATGCCACTCACAGCTGTCTGTAACCCCAGTTCCAGAGGATCTGGCACCCTCAGACATGCATTGTAGACAAAACACCAATGTACATAAAAACAAAAATATCTTTTAAACACTTGAAATTCTAAATAAACAGTCCCTTCCTAAACTAAAAATGCAGCAAACGGTCTAAAGCTTTTTTTTTTTTTGTTTTTATAAGACTAGGTTTTGTTATAACTTAATTATGGATGGTTGAGGAAATGTGCAATAGCTATTCTTTTTACTGCCTTGTTTTCTATAAAAATAGGACACAAGTGATATTCATGCTCTTGTTCTAAAGGCGAGAAAGGGAAGGTGTCTACAAGCTTGGCCTATGTGCCTATATTGTTGTACTGAAGTTTACTATTCCTGCCCCATGACCAAACAGTGGAATTGGAGTACAGACACATTGTCATGCGTGCAGATGCTGACATGTTTGGCTTCATCCATGGGAGACTCAGACGCATCCTGGTTTGCTTTCTCTCCAGGCCTCTGAGCTGCACAAATCCCCTTTCACCGTAGCTTACCACCTGTGACCTAAAGTTGTCAGGGTTGAAGCACACAACTGTCCACATGGCTCATTGTTACGTCAGGTTGTTCCTTCCAGCCGGCGCCATCCCGCTTGCCACCAGTCTGGGCCCACAGCGGCGCCAGCCCCAAATAACACTCTGAGACTCTGTATTTGATACAGTCCTGTTGGCCAATTACCATTATTGTTAATGGGCTAGCTCTGTCTTAATTATTAACCCATTTCTACTTATCTAAGTATTTTCACGTGGTTATCTTATCCGGGAGCCGCAGCCAGCATCTTCTTTCTTTCAGGTCTACATCTCGACTCCTCCCTACTACTTCCTCTTTCCTCCTCCTGGTCTCCTAGCCCCGCCTATCTTGTTTCCTATTGGCCACAGGGCTTTATTAACCAGTATGAGAAACACATATACAGAATAACATCTCCCATCAGCTCATTCATCCTTTCTGTGCATTGAAGGGGGGAAAGGAAGCTTACGTATTTTTTCTGATGTTTTAAGCTGTTTTGAAATTGTTGTATAATTAGACAGTTTTACTCAGAAATTTATGAAGAGTGATATAAGAATTGGGACAAGAACTATGCAGTTTCATGCCTGAAAAGCCTGGACCCGTGCCTTGAAAGCTGCCTGATTCTAATGTTTTTTCTTCTAAGGGCTGCTGCTCAAAGCAAATTAAGTCACTACACGGATGCAATAAAGGACTGTGAGAAAGCAATAGCCATTGACTCAAAATACAGCAAGGCCTACGGAAGGATGGGGTAAGTGCTCAGAGATGTCCACAATGATGCCAAGTAGCATCCTGTATGCTGCTGTTAAGGCTTGATGTTGACTATCCTAACTTTGCACTCTGTGTGATAATAAGATAATGTAATAATGGAGGAAATGACACACTTGAGGATGAGGTCTGTAAGTGGGTATTTCATGACTGACAGGAAAAAGTTGTTGGAGAAAATAACAAACCAGTGTGAATAAACTTACTTCATAGCCTGTACCATAAAAACACAAAAACGTTCATAGGTCCCTAACCATGTATTTTCCCTGGAAGCTAGTTTTTGTTAGTTTTATGTTCATGGAGACTTTATAAGATTTAATTTCTGTGAGTTGATAATTGACTGTTATGTGCCATTGATCTCTTAAGTTCTCTCTGATTACCACACTCATACATTCCATTAATTTTTACCTCCATGTTGGAGTATTTAATAGACATTTTGAATTTCATGTGTTTCAAACAGAGTGCTTGTTCTCTTCTTAAATCTTTTGCAAGCATTCGTCGACCCAGTGTATACGTTAAAGGCTAAGTTATTTTTTTGTCTGTCTCATTTATTGGCACTTCTGGTCTATTCTCATTCTCCTGTGTATCTTGGAATTAGTTGTTGACTAGCTTGCTTCTAGGCCTAGCCCTAATCGCCACCTCTTACCTGGTCTACTTTAGTAGCCTCCTGACTGATCTTTATACCTCAGTTCTACACCTCACCAGTGCTTATCCTGTGCAGAGAAGTCAGAGGAAGCCTTTTAAAGCATGGCCCCAAAACGTTGGGTATCTAAGTAGATAGAACATTAGCCTAGCATTCAGGTAGCCCTGGGGTTGAGTCCCAGCATTGCATAACCTGGGTTTGGTGCTGCATGCCTGCAATCCCAGCACTTTGGAGGAAGAAGCAAGAGGATCATGAGTTCAAGACCACCCTTGGCTATATAGCAACTTGGAGGTCAGCCTGGACTCAGAGCTGCCCACCAAACCTGAAAGCATAATTCAGACATTGTGATCATTCCCTTTCAACTGTGGATAAAAAGTCTGAATTATAAAGGGTCCTGTTTGATTCAGCATAGCCAGGTGATCTCTCCGCCTTGTTTCTTGTGTTCCGTCCTGTGTACCTTTGTCCTGTTCTTTAAGCGTGCCACACCTGCATCTTTCTTACGGCCTTTGTGTTTACTGCTGCACCTGGGTACATAGCCCTCCCCCCATCTTCTCTATGATTACTTCCTGTCACTCATGTCTTCTGGGTGTGGCCATTTTTGAGCAAACTCTTATGTCATTCTGCTTAATATTTCCTGTTCTGTGTGCATGATTGATGCCTGTGCTTCTCAGGTGCAAAGGGATTTTCTTTCTTTCTTTTTCTTTCTTTTTTTTTTTTCTTTGTCTTTTTTTTGGTTTTTCAAGTCTCTCTGTGGCTTTGGAGCCTGTCCTGGAACTAGCTCTTGTAGACCAGGCTGGTCTCAAACTCAGAGGCAGATCCTCCTGCCTCTGCCTCCCTAGTGCTGGGATTAAAGGCGTGAGCCACCACCGCCTGGTGCAAGGGGATTTTGTTAAAGTTAGGAACTTTTTAAAAGAGTGTGAAATGCTCAGGATTTAAAGTAGTACCTGGTACATAGTAGGCTTTCAATATTAATTGGGAACTCTGGTGAGGATCCTTCAGGGTTAACTAATAGAAATCTAGTTGGGTGGTAAGAATTTCTTATTTTATCTACATAAGAAATCTGTGAGGTAATCCAGAAAAGAGGAGATTAGATTAATTTGTTAAAAGAAAAATCCCAAAACAAGTAAGACACTCAATACTATCATTTCATATATACTATTATTGCTTAATTCTGATGTGGTTTTCAAGCAAACTGTAGGTAGGAAAAGATAAACATTGAAATTTAATAATTCGTAGACTTGTGGTCTACGAATTACTTGCTGGTAATTTATTATTTGAATTATAAGAGGTCTTTATTTTGTCTAACAACTAACCTGTTGTCTGGACTAGTCATCTGACAGCCACAGTCTACTTTGTAAAACATGAGAAGTGGAGGCCAGTTGGATGGCTCAGTAGATAATGGCCGTGTAACCCTGACAACCGGAGCGCAGTCCCCTAGCCCATGTTAAAGTGGAAAGAAAAGAGCAAGTCAACAGAGTTGCCCTCTGGCCTCCATATCTGTCTGGTGCCACCTGGCCTCCCACAAATAAATCAATAGTTTTAAAAAGCTGTAGGAAGTGAAACAGAAAAGAGAAAAACCTGGAAACTAATATTTATTATTGTTTAAGTTCTTTTAGGAAGGAAGAATGTGGGATGCTTTGAAATACACAGTGTTTAGATGCAGGTGTGTCCCACATGGGGCCTGTGGGCTGCATGGGTTCCAGGATAGCAGTGAACACAGCCAAGCACACCTATAGGCGGCAGCAGTGTGCTAAGGTCACGTGACACTCCTGTTTACTAGGGTCCTTGGAGATGATGTCAGCATCAAGGATTTCCCTGATCACAGGATTGCTAGCACAAATCTTTGTTTAACTCAGCCTAGAGAGTCATAAAGCAAATTACTTTACTTATATGTTAGTCTTTAAAAAATAGAAAGGTAGGGGGCTGGAGAGACAGCTCATAGGTTAAGAGCACTGGCTGTTTTTCCAAAGGTCTTGAGTTCAAATCCCAGCAACCACATGGTGACTCACAACCATCTGTGATGAGATCTGATGCCCTCTTCTGGTGTCCAGGAATACATGCAGGTAAAACACCATATACATAGTAAATAAATAATTCTTAAAAAAAAAAAAAGTAGAAAGGTAAATATGTTTCATCTCTGAGCTTTAGGTTTATGATTTGAATGAGACAACAATCAAATAGAAAGGAGTCAAGTCAGGCATATAGAATCTTGGAGTTAGGGAGAATTTTAGTGCTGTCTCTTAGAACCGTAATGTAATAAGGGATTCAGTGTAATCGGGGTTAGAATTGAATACTAAGGTGTTTGTCATCATGATTCCTTGCTGATCTTTAGTATCTATAACTGTACTCTGTTTCCTAAGGCTGGCCCTCACCGCCATGAATAAATTTGAAGAGGCAGTTACAAGCTACCAGAAGGCACTGGATCTTGACCCTGAAAATGATTCCTATAAGTCAAATCTGAAAATAGCGGAGCAGAAGTTAAGAGAGGTGGCTAGTCCTGTAAGTTGTCACTGTGATGTCTGTGGAATAGACGTTCATGATTGACATCATAGTGGTTGGAATGAATCTCACATCTAACTCTTTTACAGACAGGAACTGGGTTGAGCTTTGACATGGCCAGCTTGATAAATAACCCAGCATTTATCACCATGGTGAGTATACTTTCTTTTTGATCTACTGGATGTTTGTTGTCCGCAATATATTTGCAAACCTTTTCTGCCATACTTTTTAAGGAGATGGAATCTGCAATAGTTGCTGGCATTGACCCAAAGCCTTTGGGCTCAAGTGATTTTCCTGCCTCGGTCTCTCAAGGATCTGAGAGTGCACGCTCCACAAGTTTTTTTTTTTTAGAAACAAATGAAGGAGTTTGTGGTAAGTGGCAGGTGTTAATATCAGAAGCAAAGACAGGTATTTCACCTGTGTGCCTTCCTCACAGGGAAGCCAGGACGGAGTTTAGGAAGCCTGTAGCTTTCCTAAACTGGAATATAAAAGTCAATGTTTGTGTGACTATGTATACTTTATAAGGCAAAACTCATATTTTTTTCATTAGATTGTCAATTTGCGAGTATTTGAAAGGTTAAAAACCACTGTCTTGGGCTGGTGAGACAGCCCTGAAGGTAACATCATTTGCTGCATAAACTGGTGATCTGAGGTCTGTTCCTGAGATCCCCATGGTGGAAGGGAAGGCCTGGCTCCCACAGGTTACCTTTTGACCTCCACATAAGCACGGTGACATGTGCGAGCATACACACACACACACACACACACACACACACACACACACACACACACACACTCACTCACCACACCCCTATAAATCAATCAATCAATAAAGAAATGAATGTGATTTGAAACCCCAATCCTAGGAAGACATGTCTATCAATTGGTGTCTGAGGATTTTGATTATGGATTACCCAAGCTTGCCCCTTGTTTTCTGTTCAAAGAGTTTATGTTTTTAAAAACAGTCCCTTATGTGGCCCACGCTGGCCTCAAACTTGGTATGCAGCTGAAGGTGACCTTGAATTTTTGATCTTTTTGTCTCCTGAGTGCTGAGATTATAGGCACACACTTTTACATTCAGTTTATGCAATGCTGGAGACTGAATCCCAGACTTCACATATCCTAGGCAACTAAGCAACATCCCTGGACTTGCCCTGTGTTCTTCAAATCAACAAAATACCTTAGGGATCTTTGGAAAGCAATCACGATCTGGTCCAGTACTTGGTGGGTGCAGGATGTTACCTGGGTCTATAGTATATCTTGAATGACTGCATACTTTGCATGAAAACATTCTGCTGCCTAGCATGGTAGTGCATGTCCACAGTCCCTGCATTGGAAGCTTGAGGAAGGAAGCTGGAGAGCTTTAGATCAGCCTTGCCTAGACAGGATTTGAGGCCAGCCTTGGTTACATAGGCGAGACCCTGTTTCAAAACAAAACCACAAACGTGCCTTCATATGCTGTGCTCCTGGAATAGGAATCAATTCCTATTCATCTTTGCTCAAATACATGTGTTTTCCAGTCATCAATCCTCAGTTCAACCAAAAGACACAGCCCTCTATCAGTCCAGTTGGCCTTCTTATCTACTTGATGGCAAACACATGCCCCGCCCCCCTCTTAAGTCTTGAGATGTTCTAAAACCTGGCTTGCTCATTTCTAGGTTATGAGCAAGTTATGTTCTCAGGTTATGTTACTGTAACAGAATATGAAGATGGAAGTTAGTTTCAGATTAAATTTAGTCTCTAAGCTGCTACATACCAAAATAAGGTGTGACAACACCACGTAGGAGTTGCAAACGATGAGGGTTAAAAGCACATCTTTTGAGTCTTAAAAAGGGGCCAGGGTGAGGGTGTGGATGGACCTCGGTGGCAGGGCGCTGGGATAGCATTCCTGAAGTCCTAGGCTTGACTACCCAGCACTGCTCTTAATACATACATACATGAACACACAAGTAAAGTCAGGGCTGAGAATACAGTTCAGTGTTGGGACACATGCTTAGTGTTCAGAAGCACTGGATTCAATCCCCAGTGCTGTCAAAGTAAAAAAAAGTGATAGTAATAGAAATGAATGAAAATAGATTAAAATGGAGTTTTGAGGCTTTGCTGGCTTGTATTTTTTTTTTTATTTGTCTGTAATCTCACATTCCTATTTGATACCAATTTCTACAATACCTTCTCTCTTGTCCCATTTACTTGTATAGCATACTAAAATGCCACCCAACGTTAGGGTGTGCATTATCAGATTTCATTCCTTTACCTTTACACAGTCTGTATTACATCTCTAAGCATTGCTGCGATATTTTAACAGGCAATACTATTTTTAATTATAGGCTGCAAGTTTGATGCAGAACCCTCAAGTCCAACAGCTGTAAGTATAAAGGCCCTTATGCCTTTGCCTTCTCTGTTAGGCTCCTAGTTAGAGCATGCCATCTCACAATTGATAAAAATGCACTGAATTCCAGTCACTTAGAACTTGGGGTCAACGTACCATTTGATCTAACCCTTTCTATGGCGCTGACAGAGTTGACTGACTTCATTCCGGGGAAGACTATGAGCCAATCTCCATGGTGTGTTTCTTCTTACCCTAGAATGTCAGGAATGATGACAAATGCCATCGGGGGACCTGCTGCTGGAGTTGGAGGCCTCACGGACCTGTCTAGCCTTATCCAAGCGTGAGTGTTTGTCCTAGTTTGCTTTCTATATGGCTGATAAGACGATGACCAAAAGCAAGTGGAGGAGCAAAAGCTTTATTTCAGCTCACAGTTAATAGTCCATCGTGAAGGGGAAATCAGGTCCGGGACTGAGGCAGAGAGCACGGAGGAGCACTGCCTGTTGGCCTGTTCTCTGCGTTCTCCCAGCTTGCTTTCCTATACAATGGGGGACCACCTATCCAGGGAGAGTGCCGCCTCCAGTGTGCAACCTCACATATTAATCATTAATCCAAAAAAATCATCAATTCCCAGACTTAACTGCAGGCCAGTTGGATGGAGGCATTCTTCTGCTGACCCTCCTTCCTTGATACGTTTAGGTTTGTGTCAAATTGACCAACACTAACCAGCATAGATGGTTGGTTAGTTCTAGAACCATACAGTTTGTTTCTAAGGGGTCAAAGCTTTCATTTTAATCTCTTACTGTTAAAATGACTCGCCTAACTAAATCTCTAAGAAGTTGAAAAATAGGAGTCATATTCGAAGACCTAGACTATGTGGCCAGCTCTATCTTTTTTTGGGAAAATCATGCATGTTCACAGACTTCTCTCTCTCTCTGCACGGGACCATCAAGTACCAGCAGATCTTTAGAAAGAGTTATTAGCAGTAAAAGAAGGCAGAACCCTGGTGTGGTGACATGCACCTTAATTCCAGCACATGGGAGGCAGAGGCAGGTGGATATCTAGAGTTCTAGACCAGCCAGGTTTATATAATGATACCTTTTCACAGCGAGCAAGCAAACAGATAAACAAAGCAGAAACAAGAATGGGGCTAGTTTCCATCCATAATTGTAGCTAGAGGAGCCAAGAAACAAGTCATAACTTCCTGTGGGCTCAGAGCATCCACCACAGTTGTGTCTTTTTGATTGACAGCTAAATGTTTGTTGCTTTTGGTATTGAATTTCGGTCCTCCATCTCTAACATGGAGATATTAGTACTATCATCAATACTTACAGAGGGTCCCTAAGGATGGGTGACCTGCTTATTGATGCACAGGCATTGTGGTCTCATATGTAAAGCAATTAACCCTACACATTTACCAATGAAGCTCCAAGACTTTCTTTTTTAAATTTTGTAAGCTTAAATAACTACTCTGGGATTTAAGTGGTAGTCACATGTCTACTGAAAACACGTATTAAGTAGGTATAGATACGTATTTAGAATTTGTAGAGACATAGTCTTGCTATGTAGCCCAGGCTGGCTTCCACCTTAGGGTGACATTCCTTAGTGTGCCAGGCCTACAAACATGGGCCCCCATACCTGGATTAAAACCACCCTTGCTGTAGAGGTAGAACATTCATTTGGCTTTAATTCACAGCATCACAGAAATAAGTAAAATGAGTTTCAAAATCGTATTACATTAGTGATGTTCGGAACACTCAGGCAGCCCATTCAAGCCTCTACGTTTTTTCTCACTGGCTCCACACACCCAAGCACATTGTCGTCTGCCAGAGCTGCCCATGACACTGAATTTTGAACGTGTGTTTGATACTGCCACTGCCAAGTTTATAGGAAGTCACAGTTCCAGTTTCTAATTTGTAGTTAAAAATCACTCAGCACTTGAATGTTGAATTTTTAGAGTGATCTTTAAGTGGCATGACTGTCATGTTTAACACATGTAATTGAAGTCACAAACTCAAGAATTTGTGATAAACTCATTTTATTGTCATCTCAAGGACCATTTTGTTAGAGTTTAAGGAAAAGACCCAGGACAGGCAAGCTATAAATCTCAGCAGCTGTCCAGAAAAGAATTGAGAAGGGAAAATAAGAACAAAAATCAAAATCCAAAGAAATAACTCCCCCCTCCCCCCTTCCTCTCTCCCTCCCCCCCCCCCTCCCCGCACAATCCCACACACCAAAAAAAAAATCCATGTTCTTTGAGTTAAGCCAGCATGGAGGTCAGCTCACGGCAGCAGCATGGGGGGGGGAGGGGGCTTCAGGGTACCAGAGCAATTTTGTGTAGTTTCTGAACAGCATCCAAATGAGAGAGACCAAAACAAAAGAATAGGAATTTCATCAGGACTCTGAAAAGATAGGGGACCCAAGGAACTTCATGGCAGCTTTTAAAAACTGTCTAAACTTGATGTTTTTGACACAGGGTTTTCTATAGATCATGCTGCTCTTGTTACTATGTAGTTGAGTGTGGCCTTGAACTCTTGATCTTCTTGCTCCTCCCCCCAACTGCTGGAATTGTGGACGTGCACTACCATCCTGTTTCAAAACTGTATGTGAGTGTTGGGCTTGAACCTAGATAGAGCCTTAGGGATGTAGCAAAGGGTTCTGTTGGGCTAGAGAGGTGGGTCAGAGGTAAAGAGCACTTGTTACACAATAAAGAGAACAGGAGTTTTGATCTTAGCACCCACATAAGGACCTGGGCATCCCACAAACACCTCTAACTCCAGGACCAAAGGGGCGGAGACAGGAGGACTACTGGGGTTAATGGCTTGCAGCTTACCCAAGAACATGCAAGTTCAGGGAAAGGCAGGGAGAGATAGAGGAAGACACCCTGCATCCCCTCTGGGTTAGGCTTGTGCACCTGCACAGACATACACACACACACACACACACACACACACACACACACACACACACAGAGACACACACACACACACACACACACGGAGAGACATACACACAGGCACACACACACACACACACACACACACACGGAGAGACATACACACAGGCACACACACACACACACACACACACACACAGGACAGACACACACACACACACACAGGGACACACACACAGGCACACACACAGACACACACACACACACAGGGACACACACACAGGCACACACAGACACACACACACACACACAGACACACACACACACACACAGAGACACACACACACACAGACACACACACACACACACACAGACACACACACAGACACACACACACAGGGACACACACACAGGCACACACACACACACACACCGGGACACACAACAGGCACACACACACACCCCGGCCCCGACACACACACACACACACACACACACACACACACACACACACACACACACACACGGAGGGACATACACACATACACACACACACTGTCCTGTAGTAACGTTATGCGGGGTATTGGTAGTGTTATAGTTCTAAAACTTATGTGTATTGGAAAAATTCCCTTAGGTGGTCCCATGGCTTCTACAGTTTATTTTGCATGCATATTCTGTGACTGTAAAGTCCCCAACTAGTTTATTCTGCTTTTTTCCTGCAGGGGACAGCAGTTTGCTCAGCAGATACAGCAACAGAACCCTGAACTGATAGAGCAGCTGAGAAACCACATCCGGAGCAGGTCTTTCAGCAGCAGCACGGAAGAACACTCCTGATTTGATCAGCACACTCACCCCAGTACACATAGTTTATGGTTCTGATATGTCCACCTGTAGACAATAGCCAAAAACAGAGTAACAAAAAACCACCCTATACAATGTCTGAGAATAATGGAGGGGAGTCTCTTGTGTAAACCTGAGAGAATCTATCCATTTAGAAAAGTTTATCACAAGCAGACTTGAACATAATGCCAACTCCTTTGGAAACAAACCATCAGTAGCCTTGTTAAGTGCTATTACAGCCTTGGGACAAGGGCCCATCCATTTTAAACCTTTTATCATCGTATTTGTATATCAGACAGTACAGAGTATATTTATTGACCAGTAGGGCTATTTATTGGAAAGTTCCTTAGCTACAGGTTTCCCTCGGCCGAGGTTTTGAGAGGGCGATGACTCACTAAGTGGAAAGACTTCTCATCATGCTAGTCTAAAGAAATGTGCTTGGCAGCATGTCAAGAGAGAAACTTTGGTATGTGCTTCCGTCTGTAACACGTCTATCGTGGACACCGGAACTGTCTCACTTAGGGCAGCTTGTACTGGCGATGGAGTCTTCAGATGGCAGGAAGCAATGCTGGGTGCAGGTGATGCTTTGGAGATACTGTGAAAGAAAGCAACTGTAGTCTGCTCAGGTTTGCTGTGTAATTTTAACTATCTTGTCTGCGGTGTGGTGTTGATAGCATTGCATGGCCAGGTAAGTACACAGTGAAACACACTTAGAGATCCTTAACGGTACTGGTCAGGTCAGTGAACACAACCTTCTCATTAGTTATCTCAGCTCAATTATCACAGTTTCATTGGTGGGAAATTTACCTAGGGCAGTATCGAGTTACACGTAAAAAGTCACTGACTTGACCCCAAGTTATGGGATTTCTAAGTGGAATTTAATTAAGCGCCCATCAATGATGATTGCTTTTTAACTTTACCATTATTTGCTGGATAACAAAGGCATCTATTGCCCACCTTGCTCATTTGTGTAATGCTCTGCTGTAGTTTGGCTTGGCATGCCAGTCTTATGCTTTTCTTTTATTGCAATTTAAACATGAGACTTCAAATATCTTATTTACGCATCTGGCATATGGTTAGTAGAAAGAAATGGCATGACATACTAATGGCATGACTCTAAGTACATTGATGGACGAGAAAATTCCCGTTTGAAATGGAATTTGCCTATTAACCAAAAAACTGGTTAAATGGGGGCTGGTATGTAATGATTTCACAGGTGATGAGGGAAGGGTGAAAAAAAAGTAATTTAAAGTTAATGAGGAGGTAAGGGCTTTCCCACAGCTCCTCTTAATCTTATTTAAGTGTATTTAGTGTCTTGAGGTTTCCAGACCTTTTCCTTTCTGCCTTTTGTGAGACAGTGGTTTTGTAACTTCACTGTAAGTATCATGCGGGGGAAAGGAATGAAAACTTCTGGGTTAGGGTCATACCATCAAGTTTGTGTAGGTCACCATTTTAAACAGGTAGTTAGGACTTTACCGTAGGACAACATAAAGTGGGGGGTCTCTCCTCAAGTAGCCAACAAGCACCTGGGCTGGGCTCTCGTGGGCCGGACAGGAGACAGTTCTGGCAGAGAACAGGAGAAGCTGACTAGAACTGTGTTGTGTTAGCTGGAACACAGCATCGAGAGTTCCTTACACAGAGTGAAGTAAACACTGGCTGCACAAAGCTTATGACTATAATCAAAGAAATTCAAAGTTGACAACTAAAACCAGCCAACCGGTGTTGAATGTTAATGATTCTAGAACATGTTTTCAGTTCAATAAAACTGGTGAATCCTTAGTATGTTGACTAGGAAACAGAAAATACAAGTTAACAGTATCAGAGATGAAAGTGAGTGTTTGCCTAGTGTGTGAGGCCATGGGTTCAATTCCATCACTGCATTAAAAAAGAAAAAAGAGCAGATACACTACTGAGCAGCCCCTGTGGGTGGTAAAAGGAAACTAGGGGGATGGGGAGCAGAGTCCGGTTGGTAGTGCTTGCCTAGCATGAAGGCCAGGGTTACTCCTTCTCTAGTACTTCAGGGAACTGCGTGGCAATGTGCACTTGTAATCCCAACACTTGAGAGGTCGAGGCAGGACCAGGAATTCAACATCCTTGTCTACACAGTAGGCACGATGCTAGCCTGGGCTACAGGAGACCATGTTTCGAAAACAAAAACAAACAAACAAAAAACCCCAATAGGAAACAAAACAACCCAAACAATGACAAGAAGGACAATTAGGAAACACTGACTTGCCCTGGGTTTTTGTAATTAACAGCTTTTGTGAAGAAGATAACCTGAATAGGCCAGTCTTTGTTAAGAAATTTAGTACCCTCCAGGACAAGCAAAGCAAAAACCCTATAAGCTCAGGTGATTTCAGTGGTCAACTCTATCAAAGTCTTAGGGAGAATAATAGTACCCCTCTCAGAAAACAGAAGAGGAAGAACTAGTTCCCAACTCACTTGACCAGTAATGTCCCGGTGAGAATGATCAGTTCTTATCAGTTCTTATCAGTGGCTGCCGAACACTGACTGCCTGTGCTAAAACCCTTAGTAGCTCTTCTTTTTGCACAAAATAAAAGAACTGGTGTGTATCTTCCATTTCACTTTTTTAGTTTGTTTCTTTGGGAACGAATACACTGCCAGATGTCGCTTCCCACTTCCATGGAGTTTCCTTCTATTCTATTCAGGTCTCTCCATCACATTGGAATCACCACACCGCAAGCAGAGAGAGAGAGAGAGAGGAGGAGGAGGAGGAGGAGGAGAGAGAGAGAGAGAGAGAGAGAGAGAGAGAGAGAGAGAGAGAGAGAGAGAGTGTGTGTGTGTGGTGCCTGACTGTGCTAGCTGTCTTAAAATTCTAAGACACTTCCCCAAGTCTGGAAAATACACTTGCTAAGAGAATCGGGACAGCACTGAGTACTTACACACACATTCTAATCAGGAATGCCTGGCTCCATGACCCCATTTCATTGGAGTAGCTGAAACTTACCGTGCTATGCAAAACTGAACAAGCCCTTTTTATGGAAATGGAATTTCATTTACTGTACCAAATCATCATTCTAGTTTTTATAATAGTTGACACAGATCCTTTATAAGATGGCATTTATCTGACTTTTATTTAGAGTATGAATAGTATGTACCTATGTTCTTTATACACAGAAGAGACTTTGTAATTAAAAGTATATAGCAGAGTAACTTTTAAATTCTGAATGAAAGAAGGCATGGTTCAGTCATGAGAGGATGCTTGAGATAATGCTGATGAAGACTGATTGGACCAGTCTCTGTCATCCTAAGGAACCGAATCCATTTCTCAATGCTTGCATTTTGTTTTGCATAGATACTCATCAATCATGACTAATGTGAGGGTCAAGCCTTCTGAATATACCTTTCATTTTTGGACCAAATAATTTGTCATGGCAATAAATAATTATGCATTTAAGAGAAAAGATTTTGTGTCTGACTTAATGCATTCTCAATATGTAAGCAGTTATATACTGGGGGGGGGAATTTAACTTGTCAAAATAGGATAAGCCTTATTTAACAGCTTGGACTTTTGTTTTTCTGACTAATTGGGAAACATTTTGTTATATTCCTATTGCAAAGCTGTTTAAAGCCTTTTTTTTTTTTTCTTGCTGGTTTGTTCCTGACACGGATGGGTATGATCATACGGACAGACAAAACTTTTATTAGTACATGATATGAGTTAAAAATCAGATATGAAGTTGGGAATAATTTAAATGTATATTATGAAAATAATTCTAGCTGGGCAGTGGTGGCACCCACCTTTAATCCCAGCACTCAGGAGGCAGAGGCAGGCAGATCTCTGTGAGTTTGAGGCCAGCCTGGTCTACAAATAGAGTTCAGGACAGCCAGGGCTACACAGAGGTACACTGTCTCAAAAAACAAACAGGGAAACATGAATATATACCATACAATGATTTTGAAAACAACTAAAAATGTTTATCCTATATTAAGAAATAATTGAGTTACAGGAAGGGGACTTGCATTGTTTCAGAAGAGGCTTTTCTGACGGCTAAGAACCTAGGAAAGAGACTGCAGTTGACTGATGAATTTAACTAAATACAAAGTGTTATGGAAATTTCAAAGTATCTTCCAGACTGAACTAATAAACTGTAGCTCAGGGGTCCGAGCCAGCAGGTGCCATCACCATGGACAACCCGGCTACTGTACTCAGATGGCAGAACTCTTCGTCTCCAGAGCCCAAGACATGTGCTTCATGGCCCTTTACAAAAAGGTCCACTTTTATAAAAGGATACTTGACAGACAAATAGCCTCAAAAATCGAGCTGGTTGAAAACAAAAGCTGCCAGTTATCTTAAAGGACATGAAAGACGTGTAGAAAATATGAAAACGTTCTGCTCATTCAGAATATAATTCACAAGATAAAGCTAGTGTTCTTACAACAAATATTTAATATTTAACTGTTTTACAGAAAACAAATTTAAATAACATAGACTTATTTTTGCTAATGATAATTTCACAAAGCTGACAAAAATACAGAGAGCAGTTCTGTGATTAGAGAAGGAATTTAACATTGGGAATTTTCTTTAGGCTTCCACCTCCACGGCTGACGAGACCACGCAGACTTGTGCCATGTCATCATATTCGTAAGTTCTCTTTAAGAATGTGTCAGTGAGTCTTAAGCCAGAGACACTCTAGAGAGAGAAAGGGGAACACTTCAGTTTTCACTCATTGATATTACCAGAGAAAATACTGCTTTCAGAAACGCTAATTTAGCCCACCCTGTTGATTACCAAAAAGAGAACGTACTTGGAGCCCCTGCACGGAAGACAGGAGAGTCAGGGCCAGGCAGAGTGAGGAGCTTGGATGCAGCTTTCCCAGCTGTCGTCCTGAAATCCCACACCAGTGGATAGAATTGGTATTGCACATTTCCAGCACCAGATCCATCGTCCTTTCACTGCTAAAGCAATCAGAGAACAGGGATAAATCTTGTTTATTTCCTAAGGAGACACCATCACATACATCCCTTCTGTTTCTCAGTATATTACTTGGGTGTCCAGGAGAATAAAAAACAGAGAAAAAATGGAAAAACGAGCATGCCATTATTTAACTTATGACAGAATAAAGGTGCCAGGGACCACCTGGGAGTTAGAAGCAGGATGGTCACAAGTTCAAGGCCAGCATCACCTATATAGCCAGGGTGAGGCCAGCCTGGACTATAAGGAGGTGCTGTCTCAAAAGCCAAACAAACAAAAATAAGGATAATGAGAGCATGGCACCCTGCAGGCTTACAGGAGCCTTGCACCAGCCTTGCCTTGTCTCGAGACTTCAGACTTCTGAATCTCATTTTATTGCTGCCGCTTACTCTGTACTGGGAACTCCACGGGGAAGAAGGACAACATAAGTCCATGTAGTCTTTTACAAATGATTGTTCTCTTAGCCTGCAACTAATGACGGGCGGGACTCGGAGTAAAAGCCGAGTCATGCTTGCTCACCGTGCCCCCATGAAGACTCCTCTCCTGGCAGACACCATCACTAGATCAGCCTATGCACGCTCATTTTCAAAGTTTTCATGAAATGATGCTAACGGTTCAGAGAGGCCAGATTTCTAAGTCTACTGCTATTGCGTTCGGTTCTTCAGATTTGTGTGCCTTGGGATTTGGTTCCTGTGTTAATATTTACTTAGAATTTAACTTACATATTAAAATTATATTTGCTTTTACATGTTTCTATCTCCTTAGCAAACATTAGAAAGACCCTGTGTTAGAGACCACTTTAGATGCACAACACGATTTTCTCAGTAAATTCTGTAAGAACCTAGGAAGTTGTTTTCTCTGATGATGGTCTATTTATTTATCTCATGTATGTGTCTGTGCAGGCATGCACGTGCTCGTGTGCATGTGGCTCTGTTCCTCTTCCATGTGTGATCTGGGACTCAGACTCAGGTCATGCTTAGCAGCAAGTACCCTAACCCACTGAGCCGGGTCTACACGGTAAGTTCCAGGGTAGCTAGGGCTATACAGAGACACTGTCTCAAAGAACTGAAAGTGGGTAGGGGATAACTAAAGGATTTGCAAGAACTCTGAGATGAGGAGAAAGGAGGCCCAGCCACACACACTGCCATTACCTGCAGTTTGTGATTTTACAGGTAATATGGAAAGGTTCTTCTAGGTTCACAGTATCTGGGATGGCCTCTAAAGATAGCCTAACATCCCCGTAACCTGGTGCCTGTGGGGGGAAAAAAGTAACACAGTTAACATACACCTACTAAAAACCCCTTCCATGTTAATGAAGACACCATATAGCACCTTTCCTCAACAGACCAGGCCTCCTCCACGCCGCCGAAACCCTGCGGCTCTGCTGGGGCCTCTCACTCTCACTTCTGCTGTGAGCTTGGGTGGGACAACCCTGCAGATCCCCACTGTTTGTGAGAATTACCACAGGCTCCGTAGAAATAAGATGAATCCTGCCTCTAGATAAGGAATGACTTAGGACTTAGGGGCTGATCTCAAAGAGTAGCGGAGTTCTAGACCAGCCAGGGCAACATAGTGACACCCTGTCTCAAAACAATGACAACAAAGGGGTAAATGGTAGCCAGCACTGTAAGTCTATGAGGTTCAGGACATTGCCCCGAATACCTCAATGTAATGCTAGTCAGAGAAACAGTGAGTGGCACGCGCCTTTAATCCCAGCACTCGGGAGGCAGAGGCAGGGGGATTTTTGTGAGTTTGAGGCCAGCCAGGTCTACAAGTGAGTTCCAGGACAGCCAGGGCTGTTACACAGAGAAACTCTGTCTTAAAAAACCAATTAAAAAAAAAAAAAAAAAAAAAAAGGCTGATAAGCAGTTATTTGAAGTCCTGTTTGGTTAAGTTAAAAAAAAAAATACAGATAAAGAGAAACCAACATCTAAGTGAACATTTCCATGAATCTCAACACTAGTTTTCTCCTAGGGACCAACACGGCTACTAGTATTTTCTAGAAACCTGGGTGACTCCATGGTGCTCTGCTTTTTAGGGCTAAGCTGAATTGCCCACCTGTCCTCTGCACACGATACCCACACTGACCTGTTTCTAGACTCACCATTCTTTGAAGCTGGCTGGTCTGTAACCTTCCCCGTTCACCTAGGTTTGTTTTCCACACTATGTCCAATTTTCCAATGACTGTCACTCCCTTAATGATGCCAGCTTTTTCTGCAAACTCCTTCTTGGGCTTTAGGCAGTATAAGTACTGGCGTGTATCCATTGGCTGCAAATATCCTCTGGATCCAAACGTAGATACACTGGCAGGTGTAGAAATAGAAGAAAAATCTGTTAGCATCTTTCTGAAGGAAAAGCTGTTCACATGGTTAATTCTTCTTCCTCTTTTTTTGTTTTTTGAGACAGGGTTTCTCTGTGTGGCCCTAGCTGAATGGAACTCATTCTGTAGACCAGGCTGGCCTCCTACTCATACAGCTCTGCCTCCCAAATGCTGAAGGTGTGCCCCGCCATGCCTGGCTCGTGTGGTTAAGTCTTTTGGGTAGGAATGGGATGATTTATTGCACAGAGATCTAGGAGTGGTCAGAGGTTTCAATCCAAATGCCTGGTGAGACAGTGAGTTCTAGGTCATCTTGGGTAACTTAGTAAGAGTCTGTCTCAAAATAAAAAAGTAAAGCAGAGGCTCGGGGCTATCTCAGTGGTCAGCACTTGCCTAGCAATTTTTTCCACAAGAAAGGTAGGGGGGCGCAGAGAGAAACTCACTTAGGGATGATATGCTATTCTGTTCCTTTGTGTGGAGCTGGGGACAGAACCCAGCGTGCTGCATATGCCAGGCAAGTGCTAAACCATTCAGCAACACTACCATCCTCGAGATACACCATTCTAATCTAAGTAGTTGCTTTCAAGATGAAGAACAGAACATTTTCTCAGTGAAAGTAAAGGAGGCTGTCAACTTTTCCGCATCTTACCACCACATGAGCTTTTTATTACTAGGAATCATTATTACTAGGAGAGTCTGGCACTCTCTCCAGCCTGTACCTCCTCATGTACACTAATAATACATTTGTTTGTTCCTTCTCTTCTAAAATAGCTATAGAAAGACATGTTGGGCTGGAGAGATGGCTCAGCAGTTGAGTTCCAGAGGACCCGGGTTCGGTTCCCAGCACTCACATGGCAGCTCACACCCATCTGTACCTCCAGTTCCTGGGGATCTGATACCTTCACACCGTTGCACATAAAAAAATAAATTAATTAAAATAATCTACTGTAATGTCCATATTTTCTTATATGCAGATACTTTCTTTTTCAAATTCACACTCACCCTATCTTTATTTCCTAATATCTTCTCCACTATTCTTCCCATGTTTCAGTTTTACCATTTGCAGGGCCATAATGATAGTTTCAGATTTATCTGGATGAAATGTGAAAGTAAGAGAACAAGTATAGCCGGGTGGTGGTGGCACACACTTTTAATGCCAGCAATTGAGAGAAGAGGCAGGCAGGTCTCTGTGAGATATAGCTAGACAGAGGGGGAAGGAGGGAGGGAGAGGGGGAGAGGGAGGGAGAGGAGGAGAGGGAAAGAGGGAGGGAGGGAGAGAGAGAGGGAGAGAGCACGAGCTCACAAGAACAAGGTCTTTGAACGGTACAACACAAGATGGGAAAAAGGCGAGGACCTTTATGTAGAGGGAGGTCCAAGTTGGTGTGAGGAAAACTCATTAGCAATGGCAGACATGCTGTTATGCATTTTTTCAATCTTATAGTGTGCACGTCACATACAGGGACTTCAATTGTGCACTTTTGCTTGTAATTAGAATCACACTGGCCCGCCAATCGTAACATGTGCTACATTAACACAAATTGGGAGATCTGGGCGTGATGGAGTATGATGTTCCTAGGAGAGCTGCTGCAGAAGGCTAGCCTGAGCCTAGCCTGGCAACATGGAGAGAGCCTGGCTTTAAAACAAACAAACAAACAAACAAACACTGGGCTCCCAAGAAAACACAAACCAAAAGGAGAAGCTGACTGGGAAGACAACTCATGGGACTTCTGCTTTCTCATTATAGTTTTGATTCATCTAAAACCTCTCTAAAAAATTATGCCCACTGATTATTTTAAAATAAATCAAAATCTATTAGAGTAGAGGACATTGGAAAAGCCTGAATCTTTCCAAACAGCAGCAAACATTTCATATTTACCATTCCCCGGCTTGGGTCACCGAATTTAATTCTGTTACATTGTACATTATTGATGGCTCCAGCGAAACTTTCTCCATAAACATAGGTGAGGTTGTAATGTTCTGAATTTGGGCTTCAAGAAAGACTTCATCAGTCTGAGGACATGGAAAAAAGCCGCCAAAAATGTCACGGTATGTATAGTATTTACCTTAATGAAAATATTTCACTTATATGAAAAAAAAACCAACAAAACAAAACAAAACAAAAAACCATTAACCACAACTGTGATTAGTTCATGCCTGCAAATCAAAGTTATAACAATTAATGCAAGAAAAGAAATCTTCAACCTAACATAGTAAACAGGAGCAAAGTGAGGTGTTAGTCAACAGGTGCCCTGTCAAACAATGGATGCGGGATAGCTAGGATTTATTTGGTAGAATCCAAAAGCATGTGTTTAACTAGTATTTTGGTAACAATGAAAAGTCCAAATCTGGTAAGATGTTAAAGTGTTAGAAGACACTTCAGTGTGATGGGCACACTCGGACTGGGCCAAGGGACTTTATTTGACTGTTCTGGCATACTGCAATTAATGTGTAATAGATTTAATGGACAGCGCGACCACTAGCTATGAATAATCTGCTTTTGTACCCATCAGGGTATAAGTTCTTGCATTAAAGCAATTTATAAGTAGACTTAGTCATTTCTTGGTTCACTTTATACAGACATTTAAGGTTGAAACAAGAGTAAATGAAGTGGCCCAGCTTCCAAACCAGTCACACGGAAGTATTTTGTGGACTTTAGCAATTTCAAAACTACATCATTCATCTAAGTCAGTGGGTAGCTTAAATATTCAATTTATTAAAACACTGAATTCCCTGATTATTTCTGTTAAACATACTTAATTTCATGCCTCTTGGTTCTGGGTCTCCTTTGAGTGACTAAAGACTAAAGATGCTATGCTTAAGGGTATTCAGAAATTACTTTTCTTCTCCCAAAATATTTCAGTTACAGAACCTGGAAATTTACTATGCCCTCAAATTGGGAGTGATGAGCTTTTTAAATGCTGACATCAGAAAAATGACAACCATGTAAAATATAATGAAGTTATAATTTAATATGCTTTAAACAGATTCTTTAGCCTTTAGACATGTGCTCAAATGAAAATATTAGTACAATAAAAAAAAAAAAGTACTTTCTTTGCCTTTTGTTTTGAGACAGAGCATCTCTATCAGCGCTGACTGCCCTGAACTATGCAGACAAGGCTGGCCTCCAACTGCTGCAGACTAAGTGTGTGCCATACCTGGCTAAACAATGTACCATTTGATTACTTTTCTTTTGGTTTTCGAGACAAGGTTTCTCTGTGTAACAGCCCTGGCTGTCCTGGAACTCTTTTTCAGACCAGGATGGCCTTGAACTCACAGAGATTCTCTTGCTTCTGCCTCCTGAGTGCTGGGATCCAAGGTGTGCACCAGCATACCCAGCTCAACGGTTTTTTTTCTTAAGAAAATAAGTGAATATATCCCATAAATCCATTGCTCTTAAAATAACCCAAGGCCCACATTTCCATTTTAAAATGCAATTCTCTGTGTAATTTGATGAACAGCTCAGAGAAAAGGGAAGGAGAGAGCATAGTGGAAAACCAAGCTAGTGTGAGCAGTTAGCACCAAAGAGTCTGAACCTGAAAAACTAGGCCAAGAATTCAGTGCTCAGGCTGCCAATGCTGTTATTGCACATGCAACAAGGAAGTTACAAATAGGAATTTGGCCAGTGTGGGAAATTCGCTTTTCTTTTGCTTGCTTTTGGCAATAGGCCAGCTTTACCTGACCCAGATGAACTGTGCATCTGAAAATGAATTTCAATTGCACATTGTACATAAGGAATGAAAAGTAATTGGATATATCACAGCAAAATATTGAAAATCCCAAGGATAAAAGAGAACGAGATTTTATGTCTCCTCTAAAAAAACACCCAAAGAAACTAGAAACAAGAATGCAGTCATCTCATTGTGACAATTTAATCTTCAATCTCACAGACAATTTAAAAGGTATGCCCAAGTATTTCCTTTCTAAAGGCACAGATCTAGTTTTCACAACTAACTGTATTTCCACTATGCTTTGCAGAGAGATTAATTAGGCAGAGTCAAAAAGGGGTGAGAAAAGCATATAAATTTATAATAAAAAATGAAATTACCACAGAACTGAGGTCACTCTAATGGAAAAATAAAAAAGAAAAATTAGAAAAATCAGAGTTAAATGTTAAAGGAAAAGAATAACTTTAAAATAAAATGCATCTTTGCATTTTTTTTTACTTACTAAAGACAGCATTAGTAAACAAGAAAGTAAACAGGAAGCAACATACAGAAATATGACAAACTACTTTTCTAAGGTGAAATTGCTATGGTTAAATGACAATGGGACAGAGAAGAACATTATGACAGAATATTTAAACAAGAACAAACAGGGAAGAGGCTGCCAACTCACCTGGTTGCACACAGTCTTTTCCTGCACTGCTCTCTGCTACTGTACATTCTTTTCCTGTACTGCTCTCTCCTGTGGTACACTGTTCACCTGTACTGCTCTCTCCTGTGGTACTGTCCACCTGTACTGCTCTCTCCTGTGGTACTGTACCTGTACTGCTCTCTCCTGTGGTAATGTCCACCTGTACTGCTCTCTCCTGTTGTACTGTTCACCTGTACTGCTCTCTCCTGTGGTACTGTCCACCTGTACTGCTCTCTCCTGTCTCCACGGTACTGTTCACCTGTACTGCTCTCTCCCGTGGTACTGTTCACCTGTACTGCTCTCTCCTGTGGTACTGTTCACCTGTACTGCTCTCTCCTGTTGTACACTGTCCACCTGTACTGCTCTCTCCTGTGGTACTGTTCACCTGTACTGCTCTCTCCTGCGGTACTGTTCACCTGTACTGCTCTCTCCTGTTGTACACTGTCCACCTGTACTGCTCTCTCCTGTGGTACTGTTCACCTGTACTGCTCTCTCCTGTTGTACACTGTCCACCTGTACTGCTCTCTCCTGTGATACTGTCCACCTGTACTGCTCTCTCCTGTTGTACACTGTCCACCTGTACTGCTCTCTCCTGTGGTACTGTTCACCTGTACTGCTCTCTCCTGCGGTACTGTTCACCTGTACTGCTCTCTCCTGTGGTACTGTTCACCTGTACTGCTCTCTCCTGTGGTACTGTTCACCTGTACTGCTCTCTCCTGTGGTACTGTTCACCTGTACTGCTCTCTCCTGTGGTACTGTTCACCTGTACTGCTCTCTCCTGTTGTACACTGTTCACCTGTACTGCTCTCTCCTGTGGTACTGTTCACCTGTACTGCTCTCTCCTGTGGTACTGTCCACCTGTACTGCTCTCTCCTGCGGTACTGTTCACCTGTACTGCTCTCTCCTGCGGTACTGTTCACCTGTACTGCTCTCTCCTGTGGTACTGTTCACCTGTACTGCTCTCTCCTGTGGTACTGTCCACCTGTACTGCTCTCTCCTGTGGTACTGTCCACCTGTACTGCTCTCTCCTGTGGTACTGTCCACCTGTACTGCTCTCTCCTGTTGTACACTGTTCACCTGTACTGCTCTCTCCTGTGGTACTGTTCACCTGTACTGCTCTCTCCTGTGGTACTGTCCACCTGTACTGCTCTCTCCTGTTGTACACTGTCCACCTGTAGTGCTCTCTCCTGTGGTACTGTTCACCTGTACTGCTCTCTCCTGTGGTACTGTTCACCTGTACTGCTCTCTCCTGTTGTACACTGTTCACCTGTACTGCTCTCTCCTGTGGTACTGTTCACCTGTACTGCTCTCTCCTGTGGTACTGTTCACCTGTACTGCTCTCTCCTGCGGTACTGTTCACCTGTACTGCTCTCTCCTGTGGTACTGTTCACCTGTACTGCTCTCTCCTGTGGTACTGTTCACCTGTACTGCTCTCTCCTGTGGTACTGTTCACCTGTACTGCTCTCTCCTGTGGTACTGTCCACCTGTACTGCTCTCTCCTGTTGTACACTGTCCACCTGTAGTGCTCTCTCCTGTGGTACTGTTCACCTGTACTGCTCTCTCCTGTGGTACTGTTCACCTGTACTGCTCTCTCCTGTTGTACACTGTTCACCTGTACTGCTCTCTCCTGTGGTACTGTTCACCTGTACTGCTCTCTCCTGTGGTACTGTTCACCTGTACTGCTCTCTCCTGCGGTACTGTTCACCTGTACTGCTCTCTCCTGTGGTACTGTTCACCTGTACTGCTCTCTCCTGTGGTACTGTTCACCTGTACTGCTCTCTCCTGTGGTACTGTTCACCTGTACTGCTCTCTCCTGTTGTACACTGTTCACCTGTACTGCTCTCTCCTGTGGTACTGTTCACCTGTACTGCTCTCTCCTGTGGTACTGTCCACCTGTACTGCTCTCTCCTGTGGTACTGTTCACCTGTACTGCTCTCTCCTGCGGTACTGTTCACCTGTACTGCTCTCTCCTGTGGTACTGTTCACCTGTACTGCTCTCTCCTGTGGTACTGTTCACCTGTACTGCTCTCTCCTGTGGTACTGTTCACCTGTACTGCTCTCTCCTGTGGTACTGTTCACCTGTACTGCTCTCTCCTGTTGTACACTGTTCACCTGTACTGCTCTCTCCTGTGGTACTGTTCACCTGTACTGCTCTCTCCTGTGGTACTGTCCACCTGTACTGCTCTCTCCTGTTGTACACTGTCCACCTGTAGTGCTCTCTCCTGTGGTACTGTTCACCTGTACTGCTCTCTCCTGTGGTACTGTTCACCTGTACTGCTCTCTCCTGTTGTACACTGTTCACCTGTACTGCTCTCTCCTGTGGTACTGTTCACCTGTACTGCTCTCTCCTGTGGTACTGTTCACCTGTACTGCTCTCTCCTGTGGTAATGTCCACCTGTACTGCTCTCTCCTGTGGTACATTCTTTTCCTGTACTGCTCTCTCCTGTTGTTCTGCTCTCTCCTGTGGTACATTCTTTTCCTGCACTGCACTCTCCGTACCTCAGATGGACATATACTTCATCTTACATTGAGACCAGGAAGAACAAGCTTCTCTGGGATTTACCTAATGCTGGAATCCTTTCCTAGAGGAGGATTAAAGTTACCATAAAGCTGTCACAGGTCATAATTCAGGGAATGCTGGGCCAGACCATTCCAGAAAATTCAGTTTATTATCTTTTATCATCATTATATTTTTGTCTATTATGCGTTACATAAGTACATATTGAAAAGTAGATTTATTAAGTCCAATGTCAAATGACACTCCTTCATCAAATGTACAGATGGTGATAATAAGTCACTGCTCTGTTCTGAAGCATGAATACACATCACTGTTTGGGACACAGGGAGTCACATGTATTGTGGTTATATTATGCAGCCCCTTTCATCATAGGAAGTGTCCTGAGGATAGGGAAGATATAGCAGATGACCAAATGTCTGACTCCCAGCTACTAATTTCTGTATCTTCCTGCAAGACTCTCCTAGTGTAGAATACTACAATAGAATTTTTCATGAAGCCAGGTTTTCTTTAGATGGCTCACATTAGCATGATTAGAAAGTTCCAAAACATGTTTGACATACACATGGCACAAGGGCTATAGTGAGTATATGTACTAGTCATTCCCAGTGATGTGGTTTACTATCTTCTTAAAACACAGAGTTTGATTCATGTTATTGGCTGAACAGTATTTATTTGTCTAACTTGTAATTTTGAGACACTTTGAGACCACAGAGCTTTTTTCCATTCTTCATTTCTGTTTTCCCAATGATGTGTTTTAGACTGCCATTGTTATTTTATGTACTGTTCTAAGTCATCTTGTTAATTATATGCCTTTTTCCTTTCCTCTAGTAAATATTTACAGGCTAGGTTCCTTTACTGTGACAGCTAAACAATTCCAGCTACATCACACAAGGTATACTGAGAGACAGTGTGACAGGACTGCAAATTTCTGACCACCACGTGGTATGAATAAAAGATCCAATCCATGAAAAAATACTGCATTTGAGTAACTCTGAATTTATCAGAGAGGTTTTGAGGGGTAAAAGAACTTTTCATAAAAAGCTCCCTCTTTTGTCTTCAAGCCAGGCTTTCACTAATGATATCTCAGGGCCATCTCTACATCACCGTGCAGCACAGCTGACCTAATTCACCAAACACCCACTTCAGCATCCCTTAGCAAGCACAGGCGAGTGCAAACATTCCTAGATGACGTTTCACTTTCTACCGCTCTGGAGGTAATAGAGAATTTTGGGGGAAAATCCAAACAACAAAATTCTTTCTCTTAGAGTCAGTCCTACTTGATCTTTCTCTACGCTAAAGAGCAGATCATGTTCTACTCTTCAAGTTACTTCTTTTTCCAGTTTTGGCCGAGGAGGCTTTCCCAATAAGCTTCTAAGGCACTCGGCGGCCTGGCTCTACCCCTCTTCATGTGGATGCTGAGTCTATGCCCGCAATGTGACTCTTGTAACATCCCTAAAGTCACTGCAAATATTCAGCAGATTGCTAGTGTTTGAAAGCAACACCACCACCAGTATGGAGGATTGTAGGGCAGTTGTTTAACAAAAGGGGTGAAGATCCCAGAAAATCATGAGAGTAGAAATCAAGACACACTGATTATATGTCGGCTGAATCCAGAAGAATGAATGGAATTCACCTCTTACTGGAAATTAGGCTTATTATCACAATTACTTGTAGTATCAGCAATTTACTTCATCATGACAAGAAATGTAACACCTCTGATTTTCAGTTCAGATTTCAATGTTTAACTTGACAGCTTATTAGGTGCCTAACACTTACCTCTGCGTTATAAAACTTGGTTTTCACATCCAATGGCTTGAGGACCTAGTTGACACAAAGTACATCAATCAGGAAATTTGGACCCACCAGATTTTTGTTTTAAATCACAAGTGTTAAAGACTCAAAGTCACGTTTAATTTTAATTGTTACAGATTTTTTTTTCAGTGTGTATGCAATATTCCTGCAAAGCAATCAGTAATTTTTCATTGAAATAATTCTTTAGACATTTAATGCTATTTTCAATCATCTTATTTGGGGTTTATATTCATTTTATCTCCTCAATGAGACAAGATTTTATATTTAAATAAAATGTTTCATTTTATTATAAAGCCATTACTGGTGATAATTTATGTTTGACTTTAACTTAGTCTGACTTTTGAACACCAGTTTATACATGAACCCAAGATGTGAGCTATTTGATTTATTTGAAACTTGTTTCCCACTGGAATAAGAGGAATGATTATACTTCCAGGCACTTGAAAACAACTTTATCTACTATAGTCAATACCTGGAATTTGAAGAATTTTCTAAAATACATTTTTTCTCCTCCCTGAGTTGTGTAACTCACAGCACACACCAATCTGAAACAGAAAGATGTCTTAATATTCCGGAATCATTTCCCATCTCACTGCTTAATAATAAATTTAATGTACTTCAATTACATTTATGAAATATAAAAAAGACTATGACAACAATGTGAAACTAAGAAAGATTACAGCAGGAAAAGTTTTAGTATATATGGATGGATATAAATACACGAACAAGAAAATTCTCTGTAAAAATATGAGACTGAGGGGCCGGAGATGACTCAGTGGTAAGAGGGCCTACTGCTCTAGCAGAGGGTATGGGTTTGATTCTCCAGTCACAGGGCTGCTCTTAACAGACTCTTTATCTCCAGTTCCAGGGGATCTGACACCCTCTTCTGACCCCCATTGGCTCCTGCACACACCCAGTATAATAAATATATTTACACAGCCTCACACACATACACATAAATTAAAAAAAAAAAAGTAAAAAATAAATATCTAGCACTTCTGGAATAGGAATGACAAATTCTTCCTTTGGAAATAGAATATGTTCTAAAATAATTTCCAGAATAAACAAACATGAAAGGGAAAAGGGTTCATTTGCATTAGAAAAGTAAGCATCTTAAAGGAAACTCAGGGAAGAGTTAACATGACACTTTGGGGAACTGTGTACAAGTTTTAATCAAAGCACTAGGAAAGCTAGATGGGACATGCCTTTAACCCCAGCACTTAGGAGGCAGAGGCTGAGGCTGAAGCAGGTAGATGAGTTCTAGTTCAGCCACAGATATATAGTGAGTCTCAAAAAACAAAACAAAAACAAAAACCCACTAAAACATAAAATACTTCTAATAACAAACATGATAAGATGGTGACATTTTTAATATACAAAGGGTTCTGCTAATTCAATCAACAAAGTACAAATGTGTCACTCAAATGTGAGGAAAAGAATGCATATCCAGATTATGAAAATACATAGATTGCTACAATCCTATAAATAGTTAATAAAAATGTGAAATGTTAAGTCACACATATAGTCCAGAAGCTAAAATAATGAGATAACATTTTCAATCTTACAAGGTTTGGCAAGAATCCCTTGGGTTGGTTGGTGAGTGTTAAAGAAACTTAGTTTCTTTGCACTGCCAGATGGTGAAAGAAATTTAGAAACAACCTTTTGGTTTAAAACCTTAAAAAGGCTGATGTATACAGAACATCTACTTCAAGACTGCATAGGCTATATTGGACTCTTCACTATTTTGTTGTTTATAGTAGCAAAAAAACTGAAAATATATTGTGGTATTAGGGTAAACACGAAGAGGTGGTCATTTAGAAAATCATGTTTTCAAGGATACTGACTGATGTAGGAAAATATTCACAGTACATTGAAAAGAATAAAGGCTTTAGTGATATACTACATATACATTATTACACATATAGTCATATACATATTTACATATATTATGCATGTATGTACATATATATGTATTTAAAACAACATGGAAATATATCAGTCTTTTAGTAGGTCTACACAGCTTGGTATAAAAATATAAAAATTATATGCATATATATTTATATACATATAAAATGACTGAAAAATAATCTTTTCATAGCTCTACACAGCTTGGTAAGATTGGCTAATTTAATTGATAAGTTGGATAATTTCTCCTTTATGCTGTTGCCTTATACTGGTGATAGGAATTAGAAAGCAAGTTGATCCAAACACAATACCAGAGCTGGGTATAGTGGCATATGCCTCTAATCCTAGTAGGGCAAGCTGAAGCAGGAGGGTCATAAGCTGCAGCACAGCTTAGTTACACACTAAGTTTAAGAGCATTTTGATCAAAAAGTGATAATCCCATCTCAACAAAACACCCCCAAACAAGCAAATAAGCAAACAAAACCCATGTATGTATGCATGCATGTGCGCGCGCACACACACACACACACACACACACCCCTGTAGTACTATAGCACCTATAAGTTTCGAGACTAGGCTTGAACAGAAATACTACAACAGCCACAGATTTTGAGACTAGCCTCGAGTTCTGTGTGTCTTTTTCTTTCTTTCTTTCTTTCTTTCTTTTTTTTTTTTAAGTTCTGTGTCATTTAAAGTAGTTGTTTAGATCATTTCCTATAGAATGGTGACTCCACACAAATACTCCAGAAGTTAAGCTTCAGCAAGTATGAACCCCTGTTCTCTGGTATTTCTCTGGGCTATAGACTATACAGATTTCATATTTTAACCCCACAGTAACTGTAAAGATAAAAGACAGAAAGACAAACAGGTTGTAGAAGCTACATACAAAGGACAGTTTCTTCAAGGAAGTCATGCTATTTCTGAGATACGAGAAATAATACAAAATGCCACAGGTAGTTCTTTGTAAGCAGACACACTTCACGCCACAGAATGAGTTTGGAGTTAATAGAACACCCACATGACTATAGCGTAGAAAGAGAAGTTAGAACAACATAGGTAGTGTATTACATTATACACAGCTTTGAAAAGCACATATATAGTCAGAATTCCCAAAAGCCAATGGGAAATCTTCAAAAGTGAAGCGATTAATAAACAGTGGCGCAGAAATTTGGCTTCTAGGAAATTTTAAGCCAAAGTTAATATCGATCTCAGAATATATGGTAAAAAGTACCTTCAATAGAGCTGGTGGGAAATCATTTGATCAGATAATCAGGTATGAATGTGTACTGAATGGAAGTTGTATTGCATGCTTTAATGGACACAATGAAGAGAACATGGAAACGGATGGTTGGGGAGAGAAGACTGAGAAACCTTTGAAGAGATGGTCGGCTTCTGTGGAGTGACTGCCATGCGAGCCTGAGAAGCCTAAATAATTTCAGAGGGCTGAAATGATTGAAAATCAGTATTCAAGTTCAAGTACATTCACAGCAAAACTCCAGGCTTCTTTATAACTGGTCTCCTTTGGTTCTCTGTTTGACTGTCAAGGTAGGACAGAGAAAAAGCTTTTGAGAAGTAGTAAACTTAATCCTTACATGTGTGTCCCAATTTCCTTGACTTCATGGTGGATGACGTCATCAATACAACAATCAGGTTTAAGTTCAGCCACGGCAGCATTGGAGGCTGAAAGGTTTAAGCGCTGAGAACTTGTCTGAAGATCCGCCTTGAAAAGAGAGAGGTACAAGTATCCACATGAGGTTGGTTACATGCCGCCGACAGCGTATGGAGGGCATGGGTAGAAAGGACATCAGGGACTGCTGGCTGGTTATCTGGGAAGAGGAAGAGGACCACGGAGCAGGGAGGTGAGGGGCTGAAGAAGAGTAATGGTGTGTTTCATATAAAAATATCATAATGGAACCCATTAAATTATACCACTAATAGATGCATTAAAGAAACTGAAAAAAGGATCAAGGGAGGAATAAGAGTAAGGATGTAGGGATAAAGAGCGCACTTGTTTGTTGTGAAAACTTTTCTGTAGTACTCTCATGCTTAGAACCATGGCAAGACTACACACACCACACACTGCAATACCAACAGTCAATGGAACCAACCAGGAAGCAGGGAGAATCCAGTGCCAATACAAGTAGTAACATATGAATTTGACAGTTCTAGGATGAAGACTACAACTACAGTAGGAGGAAGAGAAGGGACAAAAAGAACTCACCTAAATTTGGAAAGCAGAATCTTAGTCAAAAGACAACACAAGTTACACATTTATTTTGTGTACACACCATGATTAGATAAGCATGTATATATTTATGGATATGCATGCATGTATATAGGCACATATATATTTAGGCATGTGTGTATGTATACATGCATGCATGCATATATGTATTTATATAAATATGTATACATGTATATATGATTATGGATAACAAGAAAGGCAAGTTATCACTCCTGCAGTAAAAAGATACAAATCAGAGAAAGTCTACACAACTACCTTTCATGCTAGACTTGCCTGAGTCATCAGTGTGAACATATAAGGATTTTTTTCCTTTGATACAGAGTCTCACAAGGTCCAGGCTAGCCTTGAATTTCTTGTGTATGACTCTGAACTTCTGGCTTTCCTGTTTCCACGTTTCCAGTGCTGGGGCTCTAGACAGAAGCCACGGTGTCCAGCTTGAACACGTGTTTATTTTTTCTTTAAGATTTTGTTTTAATTTTACGTGAGTGTTTTGCCTGCGTTTAAGTGTGTCACGCATATGCATGGCCTGTGGAGGTCAGAGTGGGCATGCAATACTCTGGAACTAGAGTTACAAATGAGCTGTCATATGGGTGCTGGGAATTGAACTTGGGTCCTTGGGAAGAACAGCCAGTGTTCTTAACCGATAAGCCATCTCTCCAGCCCCTGCTTTGTCTAGTTTTATATTACATAAATGTGTGTATTCACACACACACACACACACACACACACACACACACACACACACACACACACACATACACATACAGAGCTCATATAATTTCAAAGTCTAAATCCTGCAGATGAGTGACAACACGCTGTCTGGTGTCTTCCCTCTTTTTTATTTAACACGATGCTCTCTAGTTCCACTCAATTCCTTGCAAATGACAGAATTCCTTTTCTTTACAGCAGAACAGATCTCTTGTGCATACATGCCGCATTTATTTTCTCTATCCATCCATAGAGTGACGTTTTACTTGCTATGCCCTTTCTCTTTTGAATACATTTCTAGTTGCTAAGGACTTGCACATTCTAGTGTTAGATTTCTCAACTAATTCCAGAGTCCCCCAACTGCTCCCAAATGGTGAGCACAGCAGTCTTCCTAACACAAACTGTGACTAGTTTTAATAAAAGCCCAGTACACTGTTCTAAAGGTTTTTTTTGTTGTTGTTGCTGCTGCTTTTTATTTACTTTTTTTTTGGCTAAAGCCTCAGCCTGGCTTTCACGACACTGCACCATCTGACATGGCACATGTGATTTTGTTTTCTCTAAAGGCACACACTGCCTCTGTCTCCCCCTGCCCTGTACTCATCCCTTAAATCCTACCTGACTTTCTTTCCTCTGTCCCTTCCTGCAACTAGGAATGACCTAGCATGTTTTCTCCTAAGGCTTCCAAGTGCTATTACGTTAATCTCGCACAAACACTACAACTATCATTTTCTCATCCCAGCTACCAGGAAGAAACCTTGAGTAGAAAACTTGTGTCCTCTATAATATTTGGTACTCATCAGTGATTGTCAATGACATTTGAAAGTCTAGTATTGAACAGAAACAGCTGACCTGAACAAAGGGGAGCTCATGGGTCCCAGAATGATAGCTGGGAACCAACATAAAACCGACCCAGACCACCAGAACATGGGTGTCAGTTATGAGGACTGGGCAGTCCATGGGGCCTCTGGTAGTGGATCAGTATTTACCCCTAGTGCACAAATGAACATTGGGAGCCCATTCCACATAGATAGATACTCTCAGCCTAGACACACTGTGGAGGGCCTAGGCCCTGCTCCAAATGATATGACAGACTTTGAAGATCCCCCGTGGAAGGCCTCACCCTCCCTGTGGAGCAGAAAGGGGATGAGATAGAGGGTTGGTGGGGGGCAGGGAGAGGGAACTGAGATTGACATGTTAAACAAGATTGTACAAATATTAAAAAAAAAATATTTTAAGAAAAAAAAAAGGTCTGGTATTGACCATGCATTTTAATGAGGTTTCTAAGACTCAAGAGAAATAAAAATAAAATGCTTTGTAAATAAGAATGTCACTTACCTTCACCAATATATCCTTTACAACTTGATTGCTGTCGTTATGAACACTGATATAACTGGAAAAGGTTTCCCCCAAAAATATATTCCTATGAAACGAAACAGCATTTTAGGCAGAGACTCATCAGCCCTTAAGGGAGTCTGTGTTCACGTAAGAACTTCAGGGGGAAGAAAATTTACTGCAGAGTGCAGGAAGTATTTCTCCAGTGTCCTTTTCTTTCACTAGGCACTTCAAAGTGACAGTGTAATCACACGTGCTGTAATACAGCTGTCAACTGCTGCACACACTTCTGGCCACCCCGGAATAATGGTCACTGTAATCAGAGCTGGGCTGTCATAAGATCTGTGTCTGAATACACTAGAAAATGTCGTCAGTTTCACCTTTTAAATAACTTATGCTCTAAATTTAGAAGTTCCAAATTAACTCACCTTGGAGAACTTTTCCATTATTTTCCTAATAAGATGACCACTGGCTTTACACTATTTAGCTTCTTGAAAAAACTGCATCAACTTTGATGTGTACAGGTGTTTTGCCTGCAACTATGCATGTACCCCACATGCATGTAGTGCCTGAGCCGGCCAGAGGAAAGAGGCGGATGCTGTGGTAGTGTGACTGGCTGCTACAATCTCATAGGGAGTGGCACTGTTAGGAGGTGGCGCTTTGCTGGAGGAAGTGTGTCACCGTGAGGGTAGGCGTCCAAATTTCCTATGCCAGGGTACTGCCTGGTGTCTCAGTTGACTTCCTGATGCCTGAAAGACGTAGGACTCTCAGCTCCTTCTCCAACACCACATCTGCCTGCCTGCCACCATGTCCCACAATGATGATAAGGGACTGAACCTTTAAGCTAAATGTTTTCCTTTATAAGTGCTGCTGCGGTCAACAGAAAACTTAACTAAAGATGGGTGTCCTGGAGTTGGAGTTACAGGCAGTTGTGAGTAGTAATGTGGGTGCTGGGACTTGAACCCAGGTCCTGGCGAAGATCAGCCTGTGCTCTTAAGGGCTGAGCCACCCACTCAGCCCCTCCTCTATATAATTTTAATAGTTTTTACACCAATATGCTTCCAAGGTTTCAAGATACTAGTCTATGATCATACCCTGTAAGCTTAGGAAAAGCAAAAAACATAAAAACCTCATCCAACTGGAAAAATTCCCTTTTGTCTCAAATGTTCTCAGTTTTGAAAACAGATTTTTAATTCATTGATAATATAGGATAAGAGAATAAAAAAATGTACGGTTTATTAGCTGATAAGTCTGATACGTTCTATAGACAAGAGGGTGTGAATGAGTCCCAGCGAGGGAAGTGCTCTGAAAAAGTTAGCAATGTCAGTTAGTTCAAATAAGGTCCGCACAGTCACCACCAGCACAGACCTTAGAGCTGGATTATGTTGACGATGCCGTGGTAGAGCATAGGGTTGCTGTCAGTATAAGACCTAGGGCTGGGGTATGGTAACAGTGCTGTGGTAGTGCTGGGTAGACAAGACCCACGGCTGTAGCCACCACCCAAAGAGCAAAGTTAAAATGCTACCATTGTTTCAGAACCACTACTGACACTGTTCTATACTGCTTTAAAAAATTAAAAATAAAGTTATCAAGAGCGATTAGTTTTCACCCCTTACTGCACAAGCAGCACTTTCCCACGCCACATACCAACATGACAGAAAAGCTTCTGGATATTACTGCTTCTCTTATGTAAATTGATCATTCTTACCCGAAATTTTGGGGTAAAGTCAACATTTCTCCCAACATCAAAATCTCTGCACCATTTACAGTTGAAGGATCATCTTTCATTAACTGGTTAAAGAGATCACCTGCAGTGAGAGAGAAACAAAATTCTAACACCCACCTTTAAAGCAGGGTTTACTTATGTAAAGAAATTCGGACGGGGCTGGAGAGATGGAGGCTGGAGAGACGGCTCAGCCACTAAAGGCTAGACTCACAACCAAAAATGTAAGAATGGGGACCAGTGGGCAGCTCAGTGGGAGAGCACTTGCCTAGTATCCACAGTGTGGCCAGGCCAAGTATCCTCCAGCTTGTCTCAGGTGGAGGCGTCTTTGATTTAACCTGAAATTGGCATTCCCTTTTTTGTACTGATTCTGAAAAGTTCCATGGGAAAGTTCCCAACCCTGATTTAGAAACTCAGGGTTAAAATGTAGCAGCTAACTGCATGCTTTTGGCTTCTGTTCAAATGCTTGCTTCCCCGCTTTAATTCCCCTTGCAACTGACAAACAGGGTGTAGCTTTTCTGTGTTCTTTGCTTTAAAAATTCCCTGTAACATGCATTTGAGGCTCTCTATGAGAAATGTTTCTCTCCAGGCAGTTGCCAGCCTGCTTAATTCTTACTCTCAATGCTGTCTTTGCTTGGGCTGAGAGTCCTTTGTGTCTCTAAACTGCAGCAATAAATAAAGCCTTGGATTTGATCCCCAGTGTAAGGGTAGGTGGGTAAGGGAGGTTGTCATATTTCCTTTTATTCTGGACAAAAATAGTACTACCATTTTAATTTTTAACTTTCTCGAAACAGATCTAACTGGGTATAGTGATACAAGCCTGAAATCCTGGCACACAGAAGTGGGAGGCTGGGAATTTAAGAGCTCTCAGCTTCCTGTGAGTTCCAGGCCAGCCTGGGCTCTATGAGTCTCTGTCTCAAATAACAAAAACCGAGACACAACATTTATACTCATTTTTGAGTTACAGTATTGAAATTCAATATACAATATAATGTAAGACATCATTTATAATCTTTACTACCATAAAATTCATGTCAAAATATTCTAGCCATGTGGTATACAACTGTAATCACAACTTGGTAGGTTGGGACAAAGGGACCAAGAATTTAAGACACCTTGGGATAGGCATAGAGACCCTGTCCCCCAAATAAAACAAAATTACTTAAAAAAAAAAAAATCTGATCTCACAGAGAATAAATACGTTAGAAAACAAATGAATTGCAGGTCATGAGACATAAATATACTTTAGAAACACCAATAATTTTAAACAGAATGCTAATTCATATATGAGGACACAGGTAACATTTTGATAGTGTTTGGATATTAATGTATCTTAAACTAAAAGTCTCTTGTTATCAAACGATAACATCATCTTGAACTGTAGGCTATAATGAGTCCAATCTCTCAGATGGCCACCATTCACATAGTACAACTACAGGCAAAAGGAAATTCAGCAAATGATTAATATAAGACTTGTAAGGGTAAGCTTCTTTCAAAAATAATGTGGATAACTCAAACTTCAACTTTTCTTTACATACCAGGCAAGTCTTTCTCCTCACATGTCACAGGAATATTGGTGAACAAAGTAGGCTTAGTCAATCGCATCACTGAATTAAGAAACACAAAATGTTTAAATTGTTTAAGGTTAATTCATTCAAGTTGAATGACAGCATTCATCAATTTCATGCCAATATAACTTAATTATAATACTAAATATAAGTGCTACTACTATATTCTATAAGGTTAGTATTATTATCTCCATTATATAGACAAAGTGGATAATGCCTGTTGAAGGCAATTTGAACATCAAGGATTATATATATCATAATATGTAAGTGACAAAACCCAAATTAGAACTGGATGTCTTCACACTCCTTAAAAAAAATTCCCCAAAACAGTTCCTACTTGTAAATTTAGGGAAGTCAAGCAGAACTCACTTCCAAATAATGTTAACCAGCTTAAGACATGGTGTTGGTGTCTACACCCTTCACCCTTTTTTTAAGGATTTATTTATTTTTATGTGTATGAGTGTTCTGCATGTGTCTGTATGTACCATGTGTGTGCCTGGTGAGAAGAGGTTATAAGGCTCTTTGGAACTGGAATTATGGGAGGTTGTGAGCCACTATAATGGAATCTGGTTCCTATGAAAGAAAATACATAAGTGCTCCTAACCTTCGAGCAATCTCTCTAGCCCCCATTCTTACCTTTAACTAGGAACACAGAAACAGCAAAAATGATCACATATAACTTGAAGATAAATAGGTACAAGAAGTAGCCTTCTTAATTTAAATAGCTAAAATTCAAAGCCCACCCTTCTTTGTTGTTTTGTTTTTTAGAGGGTTTTATGAAGCTTAGATGGGTTCAGATTCTATACCTTCCAGCCTTAGCCCTCTTAGTGTGGGATTACAGGTGTGTGCCCCAACTGTATATACCACATGCATGCAAATTTATGAAACTAGGTAAGCAGAACTGCATACATAGCTCACTCCTTAAACTCTGTTGTTCTTGTTTGAAGTTTTGAGACAAGATCTCATATTATAGTCCAAGATGACCTGGAATGTGCCATGAAGTTCAGGCTAGCCTTGAACTTTGGAATCTCCTGTCTCAGTTCAATGCCAGCACTTAGCCACAAGTCAGCACACTCTGCTCACCCTGGGTGCTTTTGAGATAACCCATTACTAGCAGCACATGCTGTCCTGGAACTCAGATTCACCTACCTCTGCTTCCCCAGTGCTGGGATTAAAGGTATGTGCCACGTCCATCTGTCTCTCTTTGAGCTTTAAAACAAACTAAGGTTTCAATGTCCTTTTCTAGAGGACAAAATAAAATGTACCAGTACCAAATGCATGTTTACGGCTATCTCATTTCTTATAATAAATTAATGGATCTCAAAAACAGAAGATGCTATCTATGTACACAAGAGCAAACAGTACCTGAAAAGGGAAGGTTTAAGAAACTCTGACAGTGGTCTGGGAAGGTAGTTCATTTGGTAAGTGCTTGGGTCCAAGCATCAGAAGCTGAGTTAGATCCCAGAACCCATGTCTAAAGGGCTGGGTATGGTGGTGACACGTGGATCCTTGGCACTTGCTGGCCAACTTGCCAAGGGAGAGAGGGAGACCTTGACTCCATAAAAGCAAAGCAAACAAAACAAAAACAACAAACCACAGTGGCTGGTGCCTGAGGTGTTAGCCTGTCCTCTGGCCTCTACATGTGGATACTACCAAGAAACACTGACAGAGCAACTAAAAGGAAGTTCTGGTTATTGGATAGTAATTTTATACCGATACTTGAATAGTAAAGTTATTGGTCAAGAATATCCATTTTAGTCTCTTAAGAAAAAAAAACCATGCATATTAATTTTGATTGGCTAGGATTATTCAAACTAGGTAGATCCCACTTCAGATCCAATGTCCTTACTGCATTTTACAACCTCACCTGCTTGGCTTTGAACCCTAGATTAATTTTTGGTGTTTTGTGAAGATGAAGTAAATTATTAACTGAGAACTCATTTTGAAAAACAAAAACAACACATCTATTACTTGTTAAGTTGGGAAATCAAGTCCAAGACCAGGTCAAAGTTAAAACAAACACCTCTTTCACTCTGAATTGGTTCTGTCATTTAAAGGCAGACGGCTAATAAAGAAAATAATTATGATAGCACTGCCTCTTCCCTGGAGTGCTGATTGCATTCCTCCTAACGGTCTCACTGACTAATCTTCCCTACTTATTTTTGGTTCTCTAGTATATTCTATGTGTGACCAAACAGTGGAATTACCGGATCCTTATTAGATCATAAACAACCTATCACTGCAGAATGCAAAATCTGACGTGGAATCTACCTAGTCTCTTAATAATTCTGGCCAACCAAAATGAACATGCAAATTGTACTTGGCCCATTTCATTGGTTCATGACTTTAGCTAATGACAGAATCATCCAGCCCCTGGGAAACACATGTAGCACCAAGTTCAAAACCTGACACCCTTTAAAAGGCTCCTAGAGGGCAGGACAAAGAGAGCAGTGGGTAAAATCACACCAAGCCTTATAATCTGAGTTCAGATCCCAGGACCTACATGATAGAACGTGAGACCCAGCCAACCTCTGCAAGCTGTCTTTTCACCTCCATCTATATACTATGGTGTGTTCACTAACATGCAAGCACACAATAAACAAATGTAACTTAAAAATGAAATAAAGGCCTTCTAGGAAATGACAGCGGGCCTAAGTTTTCAGGCCCTGATAACCTCTTATTGCTCGCCTAGGTAGATGGGAAATGAATTTTTTCTTCTTTTGGATCACTATGCAAAAAACCTTCTATTATTTTCACTATTCCTCAGAGAAGTGGAAAGCAATTCATCTGGAGTAAATCGAAGAATTCAGATCTTCTACATATGAAAACAAAGCTGTTTTTAATTGCTGGATTTTAAAACTGTTAAAAATCTCACTGTAACTTACACTTCTGGGTCTGTTCTAAACTTTTCAAAATAACAAAAGTATCACAAAAGTACCATGATTTCCCAACTTTTAACACTTAATTGGCAACCTTGTGATAAATCCTGAAAAATACAAAATCAGACATATTCGAGCTAAGACTTTTAATTTTATACACTTATTATACTTTGAGTTAAAAAATAGATTTTTAAGGATTCATTAAAATTCATTTAAACTCAATCAATGGTGACAAAGAACACACTCTCAATATTAGTACAAACAATAATTCATCACAGTTTACTTCAAAGAACACTAATAAACAGAATCTAGAATGTTCCTATCTTGACTGACAAACCTTGGAATTATGTGATACTTGTTTATATACTGGATACAAACTGTATACATTCTAGACAATTACTTCTTCACAGTATAAAATTTTAAGTCACTGAAAATGTAATGACAAAATTTATTCATTTTATAATTGTAGTCCGTATTCATTTCATTCAGAATACTTTTTCTGATAATCAGAATTCATTACATGCTAAAAATAACACCATATTTATGTACAAACAAATGAATTTTTCCAGTAAGGGATAATCTTTCTTTAAGAACATTTCCTACATATTCACAGTACATAATATCACAGAACACCCATATCTGGCCTAACTGTCTCTGGATAGTGGCATTGCACGAAGGAAGTTCATTATGCCTGATGAGGTGATTGAGTTCTGTCCAAATGTCTTCCAGAGTATGGTTGTTGCAAGCACTGTATTCTAATGTCCATCTTGCTCTATGAAGGGAGTGCAAATGCAGTGCCTTTAAACTAGCTTGCAAAGTTTTAGACAAAGGAAGCATCTTTTTTGAACAGTGTTTGCTGGCAAGTGAAACGCTCCAGGATCTCTTTCTGTGTTGTTTCCCTTTTCCTGAATTCCTATCCAGACTTCCAGAATTATTCTGTTCATTCACCGCATGTGACTGAATTAATTGCTGTGTTTTCAAACTAGGCTGAAACTCCAAAAGATCTACTGTGCAATCATAGCTCTGAGATTTAACACTAGGTTCTGAAGCAGTTATGTCCTGTTTCACATTCTCAGCAGCCTCTCTGGAAACTACTGGTGGTAGTCTTTTGGGCTTGAGTGGAAGTTTGGACCCATCTTGTGGAAACCAAGGAGTAAATCTCGATAGCGGGTGAGTAGGAAAGTCTTGAATTGCCTTTTCTGCAATTTTTGCCAGCTGTGTGGGATCCTTTTCATATGGTCGATAATGCAGTATTACTTGAGTAGTCATTCTGCAGTAATCCATTAACTCTTAGTGAAGAGAAAATGTCTTAGCTGAATTCTTCAGAGCTAGAATGTAATTTATTATTTAAAATACTGTCTCTCTTGTCAAATCAGAAGAAACAGGACCTAAAGTGGAAGTATTGCAAAGAATAAGATTTGGTAGGGGCAGCCTGCATACAGACAGCCAAGGAGGAGAAACCAAAACCCATTCCCTGTATGGTATTTTAACAAAGTGCTATGACAAATGTGAATACAATCACACACTTGAAAATCCTTTCTCACAACAATAAAGTATATGAGCTGGATTCCAAGGAAGATTATATTTAGCCTGAAAATGCTGATTGTAATTTAACTAAGGACTTTGAAATATTATCATTAAAATCTTGGTCATCATAGTCCTAAAAACCATAAGAGAAACAAAACTCTGGTGATTCTTATCACATAATGTAATATCTAAAATTTGTGTGTATATGTGTGTGTGAGGGGTAGGTGTTACAAGTAGGTTTTTCCCGCTGCCGTTCCCACTGCTGCGCCAGCCCCAAATAATAATACACAGAGACGCTGTATCTGATATAATCTGTTGGCCAGTTACTATCATTGCTTATTGGCTAGCTCTGTCTTAATGATTAACCCATTTCTACTTATCTAAGTATTTCCACGTGGTCATCTTATTGGAGAGTGGCGGGCCAGTATGCTGTTCTCTTTCGGCTCTCCATGCTGACTCCTCCTTACTACTTCTTCTCTCCTCCTTGTCTCCTAGTCCTGCTTTCCTATTGGCCAATAGTGTTTTATTCATTAACCAATAAGAGAAACATATTTACAGAATGACATCTCCCATCAGGTAGGCAATGGAGAGATGGCTCAGTGGTTAAGAACACTAGTTGCTCTTCCAGAGGACTCAGGTTCAATTCCCAGCACTTTCACGATTGCTCACAACCATCTATAATTCCAGCTCAAATATTTGACAACCTCCTCTGGCCTCCATGGGTACCAAACACCCATGGTGCACAAACATACATACATGTATAGACAAACATGAAGGTAAAACATCATATACAGTCTTCTAAAAACCACTGTTAAAAAACAGAAAATATCTGTGACTTCAAAATGAAGAAAAATGAAATTATTAGGTTTTTAATTTTGTTTTGTTTTAGTTTGAGACAGGGTTTCACCATGAAACTCTGGCTAACCTGGAACTCACAATGTAGACCAAGACCCACCTGCTTCTGCTTCCCCCAACCCCACTGGGATTAAAAATGTGCAACATCCTGCCCTGCTCAAAATTACTAGCCGAAAAAATATACGTGGGATAAAATATTATACTCTAAAATTTTATAAATTCTACCAACATATAGGTAGAATATTACTCTCTCTAATCATAAACATCAAAACAATGAAAATGGATTAATTGTGCATGTTAATCCAAATAGGAAATGGGGTCACGACAACGTCTTCTCTGTACAAAGGTGGTATTTAAGTAGCAGTTAGACTAGGTCTATGACTCCTGGATGCCAGTGTATGGCTTCCTTGCCAACGCTATGGGAGAAGAACACAACACAGAAGTTCTCACAATGTCCCAGATGAAAGCAGTGACAGAAGTTCTAGCACAGAAGGCCTCAAGAATGGAGCTGGCCAGGATCTGATCTACAAGTTGTGCTTCCTAACCAGACCAAAGCTGAGTATTAACAGAGGCTCTTCTACACACAGACAGACAGACAGACAGACACAAACACACACACACACACACACACACACACACACACACACACACACACACACACACAACAAACACACACACAATCTTTTACTCCCAAAACACAAGAATTGATGAACATTCTTATATTGCTAGGATAACTAGGACCCAGATTCCTGGTGTGATGTCACAACAGAACCACAGTGTGATTGTCAAGAATTAAGATGTAAATAACTGTATAATAAATCTTTTATGCCCTTAAAAATAACTATAATTCTTAAGATTCATAATTTTTGTATATATTTAATATGTGATGACATATTCTTTACATAATTAATAATGATCACTTCTTGGCTTTTGGCTGCAATCAAGGATGAAGAATTACTGATTTTATCTTTCTCTTCTTCCTTCTTTACACCTTCCACCGTGAGGCAGGGCACTGAGAATTCTTTTACTGTTGTCTGAACTTACTCAGGGATAGACTCAAGAAAACAAATTTTGAGAGCTCTTTTTAGGTAATATATTTTCAAGGATAATAAAAGACACCGGGATTGTAGATCAGTCAGTAGAGTGCTTTCGTAACATGCACAAAGCCTTGTGTTCAAATCCCAGCACCCAATAAACTGGGTAAATTGGTACACATTTGTAATCCTAGCATATGGGAAGTGGAGACAGGAGGACCAGCAATGTAAGGTTATCTTCACTTACACTGTGAGTTTGAGGTCAACCTGGTATAATTGTGACCCTGTCTCAAAAAGGAGACAAGTGATAGAGCTAGAGAAGAGAGAAGGCTGGAGGAAAAAAAAAAAAAAAGAGTAAAAAGATATTATTCTAACATTTTATACACAAGAAAGTTAAATGTCCATTTAAATTGGTATGCTTGAGTAGTTAACATCAGTAAAATTAAAACCTGTGAAATAGAGGTTTAATATAAAGTTCTTGTCCTGTTTGTGTGATTTTAAGTATTGTTTACTAGGCATTTTGTGTTTCTAAAAATGATGACTAACAACAAATAAAACTCCCCAGCACTGGAATGTTTAGTAGTGTCAAAGTTGTGTGAAATCACACTTAGCAACTAACATAACTGTTTTAAGTTCATATAGAAGTGATGGGATATGTCATTCTGTAAATATGTTCCTCGTATTGGTTAATGAATAAAGCACTGTTGGCCAATAGGAAAGCAAGATAGAGACTAGGCAACAAGGAGGAGGAAGATACAGGGGGAGATTCAACATGTAGGACCAAGAGAGCGCTATCAGGGCCCCTTCCCCAGACCTAGTTCCCCCAGGTAACACACCCCCACCCCGTCCCCACCCCAATGGGCATGGTCAGTGCCACAGGTGCAGACAAAGTGAATATCTCACTACATAGAAGTCATAAGGTATTATTCTCTGAAAAAACTGTTTCATTCAATAGGAGGCCAACAGGGCATCTCAGAAGTATGAAGCAGGCCTTGTTTAATTGTTGCCTTGAACTAGACAGGTATATAGGAAGTTGCTAGACTATAAAAGATAAGTAATATCTACTTACACTAGATGTAAGACTGAGACAATGAATATACAGTAAGCTCCTTTTACACGTATGTATTTTAGTCTAGATCATGTGGAAGCCGACAGGTCTCTTTGTTGTATTACCCAATTTTGCATCCTTGCTTAGTCCCACATTCAGGACAGTCATGTTCACTGCAGTTATCTATGCACGATTGTGAGCTTCAGGGATCTAAGATGTATGGATCAAAGTGTGGGGGAGGACATGGAGCATATCAAAAGGGATGCATTAAGGAAGGCAAGTGCAATTCAATCTGGTTCAAATGTCTTCTATGCATTTTCCTAGACCAGTGAAAGGCATAACCTCATAACCATATATTCCAAAAGCAAGAAAGTGCAATGTGGCAATAGAAAACATAAAATAACCGGGCACTGATAGCAAACGCCTTTAATTCGAGCACTCAAGAGGCAGAGGCAGGCGGATCTCTGTGAGTTCCAGGCCAGCCTGATCTACAAAGTGAGTTCCAGGACAGCCAGGGATGTTACACAGAGAAACCCGGTCTTGAAAAACCAAAACCAAAACAAAACCAAAAAACATAAAGCTGAAAATATTTTAAATAAAAGGTTTTCAATAAGCCAATTTAGGGCAAATCTGCCCTGCCAGCTTTCTTCTGCTTAAATTAAATCGTTAAAACTTATACAAAACTGCCGTGTACAAAAAAATTAAAGTTGATAAGAGATTCTGGACAAATTTTCCACAAATATGGTTCTACAGAGTAAAGTAATGTGTAGTATATTCAACAAATTAAGAAGTACTGGGTGTATTACCATTTATTTTATAAATCCTTGGTACAGTCACACGACATTGCCTACAGATAAGAGAAAGCCTGGTAACTTTGTTCTGCTACATGAACGAATAAAAGAGTAATAAAAATTGCTTTAAACCGGGCTGTGATGGCACACACCTTTATTCCCAGCACTCGGGAGGCAGAGGCAGGCGGATCTCTGCGAATTCGAGACCAGCCTGGTCTACAAAGCGACTTCCAGGACAGGCTCCAAATCTACACAGAAAAACCCTGTCTGGACAACCCCCCCCCCCCCCCAAAAAAAAAAAAAAACCAAAAAAACAAAAACAAAAAACTCAACCAACTAACCAATCAAAAAACTTGCTTTGAATGCCAGCTGAAATTTATTCTGGTTCAGAGATCTCCCCAGCAGGATCCAGGCATGAGCTTCTGTGGACAAAATCTGGTGACACAGAGCAATTTAGGATTGCATTTCATTCTAGTAGGCATCTGTCAGTATTCTGAGAGGGCGAGCCCTGCCGTGGTTGGGAATACGGCTGACGTTGGAAATCCTTCCGATAGTGAGGGGAGGGGAAAGCAGTAAAGAGACGGAGGCAGGCAAGAGCTTACCTTTCAGCGCCAGCAGGTGCTCCTGTTTCGGGGGATTCACTTCCATCTTGACACGCACTTCCGACCTCAGGCTCAGGAGCTTCACCCTGGGTCGGGAAGGAAACTGCAAAGCACAAGTTCCGGAAGACTCGGCGTCGAACACACCCGCAACGTCTTTCGGCTCGTACTAACTTAACTTCTCTCTGCATTACATCTGGTACTGCCCCAGTGAGAATCGTTTCACGAAGGCCATTCCTTCGCTCAGAATTACAGACAGGCTTCAAAGAGCCGCTTTTAGCTGACAATACACGGCTTCCCCAAGGCTCACACTGCGCGAGCAGGCGCGGGGTGGGGTGGGTGTGGCGTGTGCTCGAATGGCATGCTGGGACTTGTAGTTTATTTTATTCAAATTAGCGGTGTCGGGGCGGGGATGAGCAGCTTCCTTCACTGCGACTCGTTTCTGCTCCCGAGGAAAAAAGTCATTACAAGGTCGGCACTTCCTCGCTAAAATTTTATTTATGCCCCTTGCATTCTTTTTATTTTCCTCTCTTTTCTTAGTTGCTCGCAGGCACCCGTCCCCCCCATGGGAAAACAAAGCGTTCACGTGCCGGCCGTACAGCCAATGACTGACGGGAGAGAAAAGGCCGGAGGGGGCGGAGCGACGGCTCTCCCCACCCCCGCCTTGCTGCGCATGCGTGCCCGCGGCGTGCGCTGAGGCTTCTGGGTAGGTCGCTCAACCCCTCCTCTCAATTAAAGGCTCTCGCCGCTGCTGTGGCGCCGCTCGCTCCGCGATGGCTGCCCTGGCTGTAAACAAGCCCGGAGCCGGAGTGGACAGTGGGCGGCAGGGCAGCCGCGGGACGGCCGTGGTGAAGGTGAGGGGACTTGCGTGCTCTGTTCTCCACCCGCCGCCTCCCTTGGCTTCGTCCTGCAGACCCGGCCGCGACCGTGCGGCCCAGGCTTGGCCCGGCGCGGTGCGGCCTCGGGGGGCGAGCGGGTGGGCGTTTCGAGCCCTCCCGGCCCCGCCCGCCGGCCCTGGGCCTGCAGGCCCGAAGTTGCCGTTGCCGGACGGGGCCGTCTGTGAAAAGCACGCGTGGGGCCGTGGAAGTTGACCTGCATCGCTTGGTCTTTCCCCCGCTCCACGGGCGCTGGTTGGCGTGGATGTATTAAGCAGCCTTTACAGTAGACGGTGCTGTCGTAGGTGGTTTCAGCTCGCCAGGATCCACTTCAAAGGTCGATGCTCATTAGTACTTTACGTGGAAGGAGCCCTTGGTTTAGGCTAATACAGTAGCTGGCGAGGGCCAGCGTTTACTGGTTGTAAACAGCCTGCTTTCCAACGTTGCATTGTTCCCATAGCCATACAAGTACATTCCTGAGCCGCCCTTTGCCTCTGAACGGAGCAGCGAGAAAAGTCTCCAGCTGCTGCATAGTTGGGTTTAACACTGGATGTGTGGTGTACCCTCTGCTTGTAAGATTGTTCCATGTATTTATAGAAAAACCATATATTTTACTAAAGATAAAGTACCTCGAGCTCATTTCCCCCGTCCACTGTAACAATCTGAAAGGAGCGAGTGGTTTAAGGCGTGACTTGGAAGGCCGTCTGCAACCAAGAGACTGGTATTCTCTTTCCGAGTGTGTTGACAAGAGTATATATAGTTTTTACATTCCCAGAAGTGATTGTAATATATATACTGGATTGATAACAGTGAAACAAGTCCACTTGGTTATTGGACTCGTTAAATGGTAGATATCTTTTTTCTTTTTTTTTAAACAAAGGTATTTTTTGAGGAATATATGCTAATCGTTTATTAGTAGCCCCTTTTTATTGGTTGCTGATTTAGTTAACCTTTTTAATATTGAATTCAAATTACATTGAAGGTACTAAGATCGGAAATGTAGAAGAGCCCTCAATATTATGCATATTTTATGTTTTAGATTAATATTTTGAGTCGTGCTTTTGCCAAATGGAGAATACCTGCAGAATATTTTGTGAATTTGAAACTTTTTTTTTCTATAATTGGAATAATTACCGTTTTGTATATTCTTCTTAGCACTTTCTTTCCACTTTACTAATATTCTGTGTATATTCATAAGAAACTTTAATGGCCTGCTGTTATGACATATGAATGCACTATAATTTATCTCTCAGTTTCGTATTTATATGTACATTTACTTTGTTTTTAATTCTTTAATGAAATAAATGGTGCGTTAAAGAATAATGCATTGATCTTGTCACATGTGGGCTGGGGATGTGACTCGGTGATAGAACATTTGCCTGACATGTGCAAAAAAATCTGGGATCCCCAGCAGTAGAGACAACAATATCAACAAGAATGAAAACATTTGGATTTTGTCTCATGTATGAGGTAGTTTAGAATAAATTCCTTAAACTGCTAAATTGCTTCCGTGGATGCTGTTATTACTCAATAAATTGTCATATCAGTCAGTGAAGTTGTTTTCCTGCATTTCCTCCAACTGCTGCATTGTATTAATACAGAGCATTAATAACTTTTTGAAAAAGTATCTTGGTGTAATTTTTCTTTGCACTTTAATGAGTTAGAGAGAATTCTTAATATAAAAGTTTCTTTATATATTTAGCTTAATATAATTTAAGGTACTTAATTTGTCTCTTTTTTTTTCTGTGAACTATACTACATTTAACTTTTTTTTCAACTATACCAGTATTCAAGGCAACTATGAATTACCAGTTTAATTACAGTAAAAGTTGTTTGCATCTCAGTTTCTCTTATTTTTTAAAGACTTATTTGTTTGCCATGTATAAGGGTGTGTTGTCTGCATGTGTATATACACAGCAGAAGAAGGCACCAGATCCTGTGGGACTACAGTTACAGGTGGCTGTGAGCCACCATTTGGGTGCTGGGAATTGAACTCACAACCTCTAGAAGAACAGCCAGTGCTCTTAACCACTGAGCCATCTCTCCATTCCTACATCTCAATTTCGAAGTCTAAATGTATTGGAGAATCAAGTTTAAAATTGTAATGTGTCTGATGAGATTTTCACTCTATTTTTCCTATAATTTAATCTTGTGTTGTATGTGTTTGATGGTGGGCTGAATTGTTTTTGTTTTTAATTTTGTTAGATTTTATTTACATAAGCACATATAGGTGCTTGCTATTTGGAGTGTACTGTTGTTCTGTGTTCTTGTTCTAAAATGCAAAGACATGCTAGTTAATGAAAGTATTGAAGTGTTTGAGTCTGACAGGCAGATAGATAGATATTGAGAGTACATGGAAACCCAGAGGATAATGTAGTTGTTTCAGCTGGAATGAGGGGTAGGTAGAACAAGAGGTAGGTACTTAGGAAGTTTTTGATTTATGAAAATAAAAACCTTAAAAGGAAACCAGAAGGTAGGGGTTTAGCAGTTTCCTCAACATTAATTAGTATAAAGCAAGAGTCACACTGTCCTATCTAGGGGCACACTTGGACAGTAGGGGTCTGCAGGATATGGCAGGGAAGGGAGGGTACAGGACCAGTGTGTTGTGTCCTGATTGGTAGACAATGGAGTAATTCATTGGGAATTTTTTTAAAAAGTAATTAAAACTGAAAACAACGTAAGCAGTAGTTAGTTGTAAAACCACTGAAAATGGTATGCTTTATAGTTACAGTTTATCATTATTTATAAATTATTAACCCTTGGGCCTGAGAGTCAGAGTGAGTCAGTTCTCACAGCTTTTTTTTTTTTTTTGACTGTCTTTCAGTAAGTCATATACTTGTGATTACAACTAGATAGTCAAATATTTTCCAAGTCACAGCTACTTCTTAGAGAATAGGAATTGAAGTTTAATTTTCAGCTATTCTGGCTTTTGCTTTTAATTATTTTGTGAAGTCTAGAAGATAGTTGAATATTCCTTGGAGACTTTCTTACAAGTTTTTTATAGTTTAGAAAATTGATTGTCATCCCAATACACATTTTAGATTTTTTTTTTAAAGTCAGTGGTGTTTTAGCTGGGCATAGTGATACATCTTATAATCCTAGCATTTGGGAGGCAGAGGCAGGAGGACCACTGTATATTTGAGGCCAGCTTGGACTGAGGCCCATTGAGGGCTGCTTGGTGAAATATCGTCTGACAAGGAAATAAAAGAGAGTTTAGAGAAATGACTGATCTGTTGGGAGTACTGACTATTCTTTCAGAGGATCCAGGTTTGATTCTCAGCACCCACATGGTGGCTCACAATCAGCTGTAACTAGTTCTAGGGAATCTGACACAATCTTCTGACTTCTGTGGGCTCAACACCAATAAGGTGCACAGACATACATGCAGACAAACATTCATACACAAAAATAAACCTCAAAACATTTTTTTAAAAAAGGAAAGAAAAGCAAAGTGAAATGATTGATTGGATGTTCTCAGTAGAATTGTAAATTGCTACATGTTCATTTTCCAGAAGATTAGATTATGTTACTTATGTTAATTTGTAACATAAGAGGACTTCAAGGAGATTTCACTTTGGAAGGTCTGTCAAATGGAAATGAATAAAAATGTGAGGTTTTATAATTCAGTTCAACCCCCATGGAGGATAAAGTAATTAATAAGGTTGATTCAATATGCTAACTAGATCAATTCTTTTTAAATCTAAAATGCTAGAATATTGTTTCAATAGTGTTTATAGACACTTTTTTTCCCCCATACTAGGTTCTGGAGTGTGGCGTTTGTGAAGATGTCTTCTCTTTGCAAGGGGATAAAGTTCCTCGCCTCCTCCTTTGTGGTCACACAGTCTGTCATGACTGCCTCACTCGCTTACCTCTGCATGGAAGGGCAGTACGCTGCCCATTTGATCGACAAGTGACAGACCTAGGTAGGAAAACTGTTTGTATGAATCTAAAGTAGAAAATTATTCACGTAACACAAATGATACAGAAAACAGTTTCTTTACACTTGAGTTTTAGGTTAAGTTCCAAGAGCTTTCAGAATTTTGAGTTTTTGTTAAGGTCAATGGGATTCTAACTGTAAGCTAGCTCACTTTTATTACCTATGGAAATCTGAGACTTTAATATTTAATACTTAATGCTGAGAACTTAAGTGCTACCATTATTCAAAGAAATGAGAATACTGTATTAATCACAGATTAAACCCTTTGCCTAAAGCCATGAATCTAATGACTGTTTTCTCTAAAAATAAACAAGCAGGTAGTCAAAATACATATATTAAATCATTTGAGCCTCAACATACTTTCCTTTTTGTTTGTTTTATTTTGAGATAGGATTTCTTTGTGTAGCCCTGGCTGTCCTGGAACTTGCTTTGTAGACCAGACTGGCCTTGAATTTAAAGATCTGCCTGCTTTTAGCTCCCTAGTTCAGTCCTGAGATTAAATGTATGTGTCACTATGACAGCTAGGTCCTTTCATACTTCTAAAACTACTTCAGGATCAGTGTTCACACATTTTAAAAATTAAAAGTTTTACATCTATTTGTATGTGTCTCTGTCCAAATCAGGTGATCAGGCTTGTCTTTATCCAAGGATCTATCTCACAGGCCTAGATCTAGAAAGAAGAACATTAGCATGTGAAAAATTATACAATTTAATATAAGTTCTCAATTTACTCTGTAAGATAAAAGAATATTCTGCAAAATAGTTTTTAAGGCTGATATTTTTTTTAGGTCTTGAGCACTACTTAAGACCAGGGCTGATGGAAGGAGCGAGCTGACTCCTGCAAGTTACTCTGTCACCTCCACACTTGTGTGGTGGCACTCTTCTATACATGTGTGTGCACCTCCACACTTGTGTGGTGACACTCTCCTATAAGTGTGTGCGCATCACCCCACAGAAAAGGACATAAATGTCATAAGCAACAGATTATACATGTGTGTGCATCACCCCATAGAAAAGGACATAAATGTTATAAACGACAAATATAGTCACTATATGTTAAAACTCAAACAATTTAGCCACCTATAAAAGGAAGCAAAGGTGTCTCTATATTTAGGCTTTAAAAATGCTAGGAAACATGGTTTTAACATGTTTTCTTAAGATTTTGACTGTTCTCGTATAAATAAGTATTATGTATATTCTTCAGGAAACTGATGCAAGACACTAATGACATCATATAGATAACATTAACCTACTAAAGTTATAGTGGTGGAAGAGATACATGTCTCTGTTTTAAGGTTCATTTAGTTGACTTTTTATTCTGTAAGACAAAATATCATTATCCTTTCTTCATATACAACTAGAAGTGTGGGAATGGTAACATTTTGCAAATGTAGGCTAGAACCTTTTCCCACTGTTTGGGAGAGCCCACTACTTTTCTGAAATACCACAGTGTGGGGGTTGTTACTCTCAAGGTTAAAAGCAGAACTTATGACAGGGAGCAGTTACTCACGTCAGAGGTTGGAATCAACTCCTGTCTTACCAACATTAGTGATGCCATCTCTGGCTTTAATAAAGATTGTAATGACTATGACTTGTGGGTACATTTAACTGTGATTTGTATGTGGAATATGCTAGTGACTTTTAATTACTAGCTTCCAGGTTTTTAAAGATCTGCTTGTACTTGTGTCATAGAAATAGTCTGTATGTGTGTGTGTATATGTACACTATTACATACAGTATATACTATATATAGTACTATCTGTACATTATATACATTGCAAAAATTTGAGAAAAAATATAAAAGTAGATTTATATTTAAGAATATAAAGAAGTAGAATATAGAAGTAGAATATAGAAGAAGTAATTCCTTCTTCTAGAAGAAAATTGCCCTTACTGATGATATCAGTTCCTAATCTGAGCTCTTGTTTGGTCCATTGAGTTATTACTTTTGATGAGCAATATTTCTGGCTTTCTTCTTTCTGTTCCTGTAGCAAATTATACTTCCTTACCCTATAACAATTAGGTATGGCTATGGTGTTTCCATTTAACTATTGAAATGTGAGCATAAATAAAGTGTCAACTGTCAACTTCCAGGTAAAACTTTTTAAGAGGAAGCTGGGTGGTAGTGTGCCTTTACTCCCAGCCCTTGGAAGGAAGAGGCAGGTGGATCTCTGTGAGTTCAAGGCTAGACGGGTATACAGAGCAAGTTCCAGGGCAGCAAGGGCTGTTACACAGAGAAACCCTGTCTCAGAAAGTAGATACATATATACGTGTGTGTGTGTGTGTGTGTGTGTGTGTGTGTGTGTGTGTGTGTGTGTGTGTGTGTATTTTTAAAAATTGGTCTTAATAATAAAAACCTGGAGTCTGATAAATAAATAATACCTGGGTAAATGCTGAAAGGTCAGAGAAGGAGCCAGCCACTAGAGAGACTTCTTACCTCTACTGAATCTACAGACCAAAGGGGTGAACCTGTCCCTAGGAATCCTCTGACTGAATGCCATGAGCTCCTGTCTCTTCCCGCTTTATATTCCTCTTTCCAACCAGCAGTATGACTCCTGTCTCCACCTCCCTAGTGCTGGCATTAAAGGCATGTGACTCTCAAGTGCTGGGATTAAAAGTGTGAGCCAACACTATGGCTGACTCATGGCCAGCTCCACACTCTGATCTTCAGGCAAGCTTTATTTGTTAAAGCACAAAAAGAAAATTTTTAAAGACGAGATTGATGATGATGTGAAGTAAATCCTCTTTTCTGCAACAGTGAGGTACTCTAAGTGAACAGAGGCTCAGTGCTCCTCACCATACACAAACAGTGGGAACAGAGCCTTTCTTGCTCTAAACCCTAAGAATTTGCAGGAACAACAAAAATCTGTGTTATTTTAAGCCAGCAAGAGTGTAAATTTTTTTTTATAATTACAAAATTGTTAGGTATTCTTGGGAATTTGTGTGTTCCTTACATAATGACTAAATTTTGGGGAAATTCCCAAGGTCACATTTTTAAATGGTTGTTCTGAATACTTCAATATTTGTATAAGTGGAGTAGCTGGACCTCAGTTTGTAAAGTACATTGGACAAGTGGAAACAAGGAGAATGCCTTGAAGAGGGGCAATAAAGCTACGGAAGGCATGCTTCAGTGGTCTGCATAGTAGCAATTGAGGAAAGAGGTTATAGAAGTTGAAGAGGAGGATAAAGATAGCCTAGCTTTAAGAAACCAGAAAATGTTTTGGGGTTGTTTCCAAAGAAAAAAAGTGGCTAACAGGAAAGGAGCCTGTAGAATGTGCCACCATTATCTTTTTACCTTTTTTATTTTATTAACACTCACTAGATGGCAGTAACATAAAATAGTATTTGTGCTGTGGAAACTCACCAGCTCCTAACTGCTGAATGATGTGCCTGTTATTTGTGGGCTCAGAAAACAGTGGGCGTTTGCAAGTCTCTGTACAAATGTGCACATTCCTTATGTGCTCAGTTTGTGGTCTTATTCAAACCTTTGCAGAGCCGTATCTGAGAGGGCTCAGTCTCTTGCTTTGTTTTGTGGTTCTATGAGGTGTCTTTTTTTTTTTTTATTAAAAATTTTTTTTTTATGTATATGCTGTTTTTCATCTGTATATCATCTGGTGTCTCCTGAAGCCTGGTAAGGTGTTAGGTTCCCAAGAACTGGAGTTACAGATGGTTGTAAAGCACTGTGTGGCTGTTAGAAATCAGATCTGGATCCTTTGTAAAAGGCAGCCATCACTATGAGGAATTTATGGAACCATTGGTTAAAAAAAGGGTGGGGAGTCTTCTAGTTGCAGTTTACATAGAGATGAATCTTTTATGTCCATTATTTTATGTATTTTACACAATAGTTTATAAATGTGAATTGTAGCTTATTTTTGTGGTCATGAAATAAATTTAATTGATTGTAAACACTGTGTGTGTGTGTGTGTGTGTGTGTGTGTGTGTGTCTGTGTGTGTGTGTACACCGTGGATTGAACATTTTCAGAACATATTTTGCCTTTGAGGTAACTCCTTTCCCCTATAATGTCTTTAAAAAGAAATAGAGTAAGACAAAGCAGTATATTGCACACTGCTTTAAAAGTATTTGTCAAGTTTTTAAAAATCCACTCATGTTTATATATATGATGTTCATACTTGTCTGAGTGTTTATTTGCATATTTGTGCATATGTATCTGCCTGTATGTGGATGACCAAAGTTGAGATGTGATGTTGAGAATCTTTGGGAACTGTCCAATACTGATAGACTTGCTACTGTTTTCTCCAGAGATCCCGTCTTTACCTTTTGATGCTAGAATTACAAGAGAGCGATCATCCCCACCTGCACCTCTGTGACTTTGCCGAAGCAGAGCTCTCCTTACACTTGACAGCAGGCACTGTAACCAATGAGCCAGCTTCCCAGCCCCTACTGTGGGAAACTTTATTTTTCTGGTGTGTGCATCTTGGCCTGGATTGTGACATAAAATGCATTTCTTATTGTACATAGTTGTAAAAATATTGAAATGCTTATTTTAGTTTACATGGTAAAATGAAAAAGAAAAGATTTGTAAGGTATGTGTCTACTTGTGCTGAAGGGGTCTTTGGTAATATTAACAAGCACTTGCCCTGGCAACTTTTAGACATAATTAATAACTGAACTATATGTGTTAGAAATAATTCTTAAGGTATGAGGTAAATTGATTAAAGTTTCATTTTGGTATATTTACTTTTGTTTTCATCTTATTCCTAGGAGATTCAGGTGTCTGGGGGTTGAAGAAAAACTTTGCTTTACTGGAGCTTTTAGAGCGTTTGCAAAATGGACATATTGGTCAGTATGGAGCTGCTGAGGAAGCCATTGGGATATCTGGAGAGGTACTCATGGGACTTGTTGAAATATTTATTATAAGATGAATTTCTTTAACCTAAGGTATTTTCCAATGTTAGCACAATATTAACTTGTTTGCTTTATCTGTGAGTTTTTTTTAGAAACATAGCTTTTTATTACATTATAGTTCAGAAGTCAGCACTGTTCTAAAAAATAAAATAGAAACTAAAATTTGTTGAAATTTTATGTCTAATCTGCTTAATGAATAAACTCTTTCCTTATCACAATTCAGTTCTTTCTAAGGAAAACCTTTAAGATACAAGATTTTGAGAGAGTTAAGAGAAATGTTTAATCTATATTAGTACAGGAAATCCAAAACTAAACCTAAGTAGCAAAATATAAGAAAAGATAGACCAACTTTATGAGAGATCTTTCAGTTTAGACACAAGCTAATTTAAACGTAACAGTAGAATCTGAGGAGGTTGCTACTAGCCTCTAATCTCAGCACTCAGGAGGCAGTGGCAGATGGATTTCTGTGAGTTCGAGGTCAGCCTGGTCTACAGCAAGTAACAGGACAGGCTCCAAAGCTACACAGAGAAACCCTGTCTCAGAAAAAAAAAACAAAACGAGAATAACAAAAAACAAAAAAACCAAACCAACAAACAAAAGAAAAAAAAAGTTAAGCAATATGCTTGATGTAGGTTATCCTGACCAGCAGATGTTTGTTAAATAATTGCCCAAAACAATCCATTAACAATGTGCCAACACATTGTTAGCATTTCAAGAGATGTCTACATAGCTTATTTAACAAATGATAGGCTTCTGTATAGCAGGATATTTGTAGTAAATAATTGTTAGTGGTGTTAGTTACAGACTTATAAAACTGCATATTTGATTCAATGGGAAAAAAACCCAATATATTTCTTTCTATTAAAATGAACTAGAAAAATGATTTTCAGGTTGAAGTGTTTTCATTTATAAAACCATTACAGTCCTTTCATATGTTGTATCTTTTACTTTTATTTTAAAAACATTAGAATATTATATACTGTTGAACTTATAAATTATTTGTTAAGGCCTAGAAAACAGAAGATGTGAATGTGTTATTAATGTATATCTGAATATTTGTCACTATTGCAAAATAAATTGTTTCAACCTTTGGGTCATTTTAAAATTTAAAATTTGTCAATAAATGATACCATATGTGTACTATCTAATTTTTATTTCTGAAAAAATACACTAAATGTTTTGCTAATTACAGCCTTTAGTGTCATACAAAAGTTTTCAAAGCACTCCTCATATCTGAAAGGTTATTTTTACACATTTCCAGTGCATTTTATAAAGGCTGTGGTATGGTTCAATGCAGAGTACTTCAGGAAACTAAAAAATAGTATTTAGCAGCTGACATAGGACTTATTACTTCTAAATTTGTAGTTTCCAGTCATGATTGTAATCTGTTCACTTGTAGAACTATTGGAAAGTACACACACACCACCACACACACACACACACACACACACACACACACACACATAAACACACAATTCAGCTCTCAAAATCCTTGTGATCAACTAAGCTATGTCCAGCTGACTAGTAAGCTGCAGCTGGTTGTTTTCTGTTTCTTCCTTCTGTTCTGTAATGTGTTTTGTGGCATTATGAATTAAAGTTTTTAGAACTTCTGGCTCTAGAAGCCACTTATTTTGAGGACCATTTTGCTCTGCTTACTTTGTTTTGTTTGTTTGTTTGTTTAATTCCTTAGTTCTTTGTTTCTATTTGGAATGACTGACTTAACAAAGTTCCTTTTTTAATATCATGTATGAGCCTGGTAAAGTTAAATAGAAAAGATTGTGGATTTTTGTAGTTCAAAATTTGCCATGTTTTAATGAGTGGGTTCAGTTTTAAGGCATTAATCTTTTGTTTATCAGAGCATCATCCGCTGTGATGAAGATGAAGCTCACGTTGCATCTGTATATTGCACTGTGTGTGCAACTCACTTGTGCTCAGAGTGTTCTCAAGTTACCCATTCTACAAAGACATTAGCAAAGCATAGGCGAGTGCCTCTAGCTGATAAACCTCATGAGAAAACCATGTGCTCTCAGCACCAGGTGCATGCCATTGAGTTTGTTTGCTTGGAAGAAGGTTGTCAAACTAGCCCGCTCATGTGCTGTGTCTGCAAAGAATATGGAAAGCATCAAGGTCACAAGGTATGAACTTAATTCGGTTGGATAACTAGCTATTTTACCAGCCTACCATTTGTTTTCATTGACCTGTTTACTTATATGAAGACAGACTGATGAAAGTTGTGATTAATGACTTGGTCTCAGTAGCATGGAAGAAATTGCGGATTTTAGTTTCTAAATAGTTTGACTTTAGAGAGGCTTCATGATTATTTCCAGTAGGAGACAAAAAGTCTCGTTTTTGTGTGCATGTTTTTGTAAAATGTACTGCCTTGATAATAGTTATATCTATTGATAACCCAGGATATAATTTTGGATGAACTCTTGGTTACTTGTATAACAATACATGTACTTTCAACTTCTGCTTTATTTCTTTGTAGTAGAGCTCTCTAAAAAAGGAGTGAAAATAAATTAATATATTGTTTTGTGTCCAGATGTTGTACTTGTTTGAAATGGTTGACAAAAGCCACTTGAGGCTGATGTTTGTTTTTATTAAAAAGGGATTTAAGTAGTTTTTGTAAATCAGATACCACTTACCACTATGAATTCTTCCCTATAATTATGTTGTATCTGTAGCATTCAGTACTGGAACCAGAAGCTAACCAGATCCGAGCATCAATTTTAGATATGGCTCACTGCATACGGACCTTCACTGAAGAAATCTCAGATTATTCCAGAAAATTAGTTGGAATTGTTCAGCACATTGAAGGAGGAGAGCAAATAGTGGAAGATGGAATTGGAATGGCTCACACAGAACATGTATGAATTTTTTTTCTTCCCTTTTTATCTTCTTAACCTTTTCATTCTCTCTCTTTTTTTTTTTTTTCCCAACTTCTAAGTATTGCCTAGATACAATGGGCTAGTACTATATTGGATCCTGAAAGTAAGTTTTTTGAAAATATTTTTGTCTTCATGGTACTTATAATCTATCATATAAGAGAGTTTCAAGTTTGATAATTACTTTGTGTTGTGGGTAGGGAGGTACTATAGTATACTTGGTAGTACATAAGATGTATAACACATCATATAGTTACTGGAATGCTTCCTAGAAGTGATGTTAAACTGAGATTTTAAGGAAGTCAGTCAGGAAGAAGAGTGGGTTGGGAGTCAGTTATCCCACAAAGGGAAGAATGCACATGAGTGTAAGTAAAGGATGGATGAATTGTAGTTTCCTAAAGAATTAACTATGTTTGGAGTTTTGAGTTGGGTCTAATAAGAAGAAATCCTGAAGACTTAAAGGTTTAGTCATGCTGAGGAATTTAGAGCTTCAGTTCAATAGCAATATGAGCCATTAAATTATTGACTATGGAATGAAATGATCACATTTACATTAAGAATGTCTGTTAAATGTAGAAAGTGAGTTAGAAGAACAGTTGTAGTGGAAACAGGAAGATCTGTTAAGATACTGTTTAAATCAGCTTAGAGATGCTTATGTCCTGTAATATTGGAGTAGTAATAAAAAAGAGGATGAATTCGAGTTTTTAAAGGGTAGTTAAGTCTTAGCAATTAGTTGTCAGTATTGATTGGTGGGTGATTTGATTGGTCAGGAAATTAATAGAAGTTGGAAGGCTGCTTACCATAATCAGATGAGAGGTTATATTGTTTGGATATGGTGGCAATAAAGCATGGCTAGATTCTGAAAATATTTTTAAGTCAGCAGAATTTTCAAAGACTAGTTGTGGAAGAGATGATAAGTATGAATTGTGGTTTTTCTTTTTTTAACTTCAACCACTTGGATGAAGTTACCATTTACTGAAATTAGATTTGGAGAAGGAAAAAACTGGAGATTAGGTTTCATTTTTCTTCAGATATAATTTATTAACAATTAAAATTTAAAGCATACATAGTTATAGGGAAAGGTCTAATGGAGCGATTGAAATCTCTAAGAGTGTAAATTGCTTAAAATTTATTCTTGTCTTCATAGGTCCCCGGTACTGCAGAGAATGCCCGATCATGTGTCCGAGCTTATTTTTCTGATTTACATGAAACTCTTTGTCGTCAAGAAGAAATGGCTCTAAGTGTTGTTGATGCCCATGTTCGAGAAAAACTGATTTGGCTCAGGCAGCAACAAGAGGATATGACTATTCTCTTGTCCCAGGTTTCAACAGCCTGTCTCCATTGTGAAAAGACTTTGCAGCAGGTAGGTAATTCAGATGTGGCTAGGCTATATTTTCAGTGTTAAACACACAATTATCAGCGATACACTCTACTCTTCATTAGTTTAGTGACTGGGTTCAGCTGTTTGTATTAGCATTGTTTTTAGTACATGGTCTCTAACTTCATAGTGTTCCACCAACCATGTCAGTGTTCATATGCTGCTCCTGACATACAGCTGTCGATTCTAAGATCCCTGTAATGTCATTGTTTAATCATGCTAAGCCATTTTGCCTTTCTTTATCACACATGTTCTGTCTTTTGATGTGGAGTGTATTCTTTACTGGAAATCTTCCTTCTTCAGGCTAGTAACTCAAATGTTTACTCTTGGAAGCTTTAATTCATACTCAGTTTGTAGATGAGTTTCTTTTCTTTAAATTAGTGAGATTCAAGGTTGTCCTAGCAAATATGTCACAAGTGGGAAGGCAAGGGGTAATTATTGCCCTAGGAATTTTTGAAAATTTGAAGTTTATCTTGTCTCTACTAATGTGCTACTAATAATTATACTGATTTCAAATTATAGTTTAAAACTTTTACCAATGTTGAGATTTTTCTCTTATATGTCTCATTATACTTAGAGTGTGGTCAGCCTGCAAGCTTGATGTTGAACCTATGTCATATTCACTTGTAAAAGTTGATGTGTGTTCTAGCTTGTTCTTTGTTGCTATGTAAAATGCTGACAGAAACCATTTTGGGGAAGGAAAGGGTTTTTTGGTTTTTTTTTTTTTTTTTTTTTTTGGTCTTAGAGGTAACGGTCTATCGGTGAGGGAGCCAAGAGATAGGAAGTGAAGCAGAAACTGTGTAGGAGTGCTTCTTAATGGGCTGCTGCCCTTGGCTTGCTCAGCTACCTTTCTTATGTAGCTTAGACCTCCCTGCCCATGCGTGCCACCACCCACTGTGGACTGGACCCTCCCAACATTAATTAGCAATCAAGAAATGCCCGTGGGCCAAGCCAGTGGGCTGAGGCAATGGAAGCCATCCCTCAACTGAGGTTCCCTTTTCCTTTGGTTTTCAAGACAAGGTTTCTCTGTAGCTTTGGACCCTCTCCTGGAACTTGCTCTGTAGACCCCTGGAATGTACTCTGTAGACCAGGCAGGCTGGCCTTGAGCTCACAGAGATCTGCCTGTCTCTGCCTTCTGATTGCTGGGATTAAAGATGTGCACCACTACTGCCCAGCCCCTTTTCCTATTTATATTAAGTTCATAACCAAGATTATTATGACGATACCCATGCCATCTATAATGTGTTTTAATTCATCTTACTCTTCTAAAATCTATTGGAACTGTGAGTATATTTTCTTCTAGCTTCATCTTGGGTGCTTTTAATAGGGAGCAAGGGAGGGAAGCTAAAAGGTAGGAAGCAGCTTGCTGTGAGTTACTCTTGGCCTGGGGTTCCTGTGACTTATCAGTCCTCATAGGTGGAGATGGAATTTTTGAAAAGCTCATGGGCCCTTCTTACAGGGTTCTTACATTTCTGTGGGCACCACACACATGTGGTGCGTAGAGAAATATGTAGGCAAAACACTCATGTACATACAGTTTCCTTTTTGATTTCCCCCCACTGCAAATATTTGTCATTTAATTCTTGGTCATGTTGATGCTAACTATTCTAAATGTGAAGTTATTAATAGGTGTATACAAATAAAAATTTGAAAATTCAAAAAAAGTTTATGCATGTAGTTGGGTATAGTGGTGCACTTTTTTATCCTAGCACTAGGCAGGCACTCAGGTTGATTTCTGTGAGTTCAAGGCTGACCTAGTTGACAATGTGAATTCCAGACTAGCCAGAGCTATACATTTAGACCCTGCCTCAAAAATGAGTGAAGTAACAGAGTAAGTAGTAAGTGATAGATGATAGATAGGCAGATGAATGATAGATAGATGGATAGATGGTTATAGATAGATAAATTGATAGGGAGAGGGGGGTTGGGAAACATCAGATTGGGTGCTCAAAACATCCAGCAGAAACTGACTATGGAAACCCCTCTAAGGCAACCAGCTAGAGTCTCTGGCAGAGCAGATTGTCCCCTCATATGAAATTTTCAGAAAAAAAACCAAGTAGGAATGTGACATAGTCAAACTTATAAATGTTCAGCAGAAGCTGACTAGGGAAGCTCCGTTAAAGCAGCCAGCTAGAGTTCTGCTGGAATTCCAGGCAGAGCAGGGCCTTGGGTGAGGATTCTAAGTAAAAGAGCTAACAGCCACAGGTAGGGAGAGCATATTCAAATCAGGTGCTCACAATATCCAGCGGAGATCAACTGGAGGAGTTGAGCAGCCATGGATGAGCTTCCTGTGGCTGACCTTCATACTTCTCTTTGTGACTTCAGGAACTTTTATATCATGGGATAAAGCAACAGTAACATATGTTCAGAGTGTTTGTTCTCTAGCTGTTTCTAAGGACATAATGTGTGCTGGCTAGTTTAATATCAACTCGATTTGGGCTAGAGTTAGTTTGGCAAAGGAAATGGCAATTGAGGAAATGCCCCCACTGGATTGGCCTCCTGGCAACCCTGTGGTAAGTTTTTTGATTAATGATTGATGTGGGTGGGCCCAACTCACCCTGGGCTGGTGGTCCTGGGTGCTATAAGAAAACCTTGAGCAGGTCATGGAGAACAAGCCAGTAAGCAGCACCCGTCTATGGCCTCTTCATCAGTTCGTACTTCCAGATCTCTGCCCTGTGTGAGCTCCTGTCCTGCCTTCCCTTAGGGATGGACTGTGATGTGAACTGTAAGCTGACATGAACCCTTCCTCCCCAAGTTTCTTTTGGTTATGTTGTTTTATCATAGCAATAGAAACCTAACCAAGATACCGTTTTACCCTTGATCTCTTTTGCTGTTCCCCTTCTCATCACAGAGTTAGTGGCATCCCATAACCAGACAAAGGGTTTGGAGGATACTTAACATAAACAGGCGTGGATCAGAAGTAGGGAAACAACCCCACTTCCTGAGGCAGCTTCTCGTGAGCTCAAACAACAACACATGGGTTTACCAATGTAATGTACTGTACATCTCTCCAGCACTACAAGCAAGTACCACTGTGCCTGGCTTTTTACATAGGTTCCAAGGATTGAATTCAAAGTTGTCATGCTCATGAGGCAAATGTTTACAACTGAACTGTGGTTCCTTAGCTTGTAAAATTTACTTTTAATATCGTGGTGTTTCATAGTTTTTATTGAAAGTTGTTGAAGTCTCCATTTTTAAGACAAAAACTTTATAGGAAATACCATCTTGTTTTCTAGGATGATTGCAGAGTTGTCTTGGCAAAACAAGAAATTACAAGATTATTAGAAACACTGCAGAAACAGCAGCAACAGTTTACAGAAGTTGCAGATCACATTCAGTTGGATGCCAGTATCCCAGTCACTTTTACAAAGGTGATGTATTGCGCTTACTTTTACCTCTGCTTTCTACAAATTGTAAGTTGCATGAAATGTAAACACTGGGAAACTCATGAGTTGTAAAATTTCAATAAATACTTTAATCAGTGGGAAATAGAAGCAGGTGAGACTAAATCTATGTTCTTATTTCACAGTTTAAGTGGAATTATACCCAAGCCATTTATAATTTTTACATTTTTAATACTTTGTTATCATCTATCCAGCTAATACTCAAATTTCTTAGATTTTTTTTTTTTCAAAGTAAAAATAATTTTGAGACACTACCTCATAGCAGGTGGCCTTGAATTTTTTGTGTAGCTGAGCTTGGCCTGAGACACCTTTCTCTACCTCCCAATTGCTGGTATCCTGGGTATGCATCACAGTGCCTGGTATCTAATCCCATTCTTAATTGTTTTTGTTTTGAGAAAGACTCCAAAGGAGGTCCATATATGATGGTGGTAGTATTTGTTTTTATAATGGTTTCTGTTTGAACTCTATTTGTTTCCTATTTTTAGGAACAATTAAAAAATTAATTTTGTTAATATAATTATGCAAAACTGTTTACATAGTTGAAGGTCAAATCTGCAGTGCAGAGTTCAGTAAAGATTTCTAGCCCTGTCCCCTAACTCTTTTCACCATACAAAACTGTCTGGAATTTTAGTTTTATTTATCAAAACTAGAGAAAAATGTTTGTTTTATGCTTTTGCCACTTTTAAAGGTGGAGTGCCTTGTTTTTTATTCAAGTGTACATACATCCTAAAGATCACTCCATAACAATGTATATGACTGTTTTTATCTTTTCAGAAAAGTTCTAAGTGCCATGATCTAATTATGTCCATAATATGTAATATAAGACGTCCCATCTTACCTCTGTATGTATTTATGTTCAGTGTGAGTGTGTGCATGTGTGCATGACCCATGTGTGTGCAGAAGCCAGAGGAAGATGTTGGGTGCTTTGCTTCTATGACTCTCTGCTTTGTTCCCTTTAGACAGGGCCCTCACTGTACCTGGAGTAGACTGGAGGACAGTAGGCCACAGTGATCCTCCATCTCTGTCCTCCACACTGATTTTTATGTGGATGCTAGGGACTAGGACTCAGTTCCTCATGCAAGCACTCTTACGTTACACTGAGCCATCGCCCTAGTCCTGACCTTTCCTCTCTTTAAGAGGACAATTTAGTGCTGTTAAATATGTTCACTTGTTGTAAAGCAGAGCCAGAGAGCCTTTTTATCTTACACACACACCTGAAACATGTGCTTTATCCTTGCTAACCACCATTCTCCCAGCTCATATAGCTTTTCTAACTGGAACAATTGTAGTATTTCTTTTTTTGTGGTGGTCTTTTTTCAAGCTTAGCATCTTGAAAGTTCATGTTTTAGTATGTAAAGGATTGCATTTCTTTTAAGAGTGAGGAATATTTCTCTGTATTTACACATCATATTTACTTTATGTGGTCTGTTCATGGACACTAGTATTGCTCCCATCTGTTGGTTATTAAGTGCTATTGTGTTCATGGCTGTACAGATCTTTCCATACTCTTTAATTTTAAACTTTGCTTTCTACCTATCTACCTATCTACCTACCCACCCACCCACCTATCAATCATCTATCTATGTATTTATGTAGTTAGTTAGTTAGTTAGTTTTGGGGGGGCATGGTTTCTCTGTATAATAGTCCTAGCTGACCGGAACTAGCTCTGTAGACCAGACTGGCCTCAAACTCACAGAGATCTACCTGCTTCTGCCCCCATTGCTGGAATTAAAGACATGTACCATCACCACCTGGCATTTTAAAGTTTGTTTTAGTTTTAATAAAAAAAATTTGTGTATGGGTGTTCTGCCTGCATGTCTGTCTGTGTCCAACATGTGTGAAAATACTCATGGAGTCCACAAGGCATGGAGTTACAGGATGGTTGTGAGCTGCCATATGTGTGCTGGAAATTGAACTCAGGTCCTTTGAAGGAATGGCCAGTGCTCTTAACATCTGAGCCATCTCTCCAGTTACTGTATAGCTATCTCTTTAAGCCTCCATTTTAAGTTCTTGTGGTGATATACCCAGAAATAAAATTAGTGGATCGTGTAGTAAGGTTTTTTCAAAATTTCTATTAAAAATTTTTAATTTTTGTTTTGTTGTGAGAAAGGTTTGTATGTAGCCTGTGCTGGCCTCAAGCTTACTACATATCTATGGATGACACTCATGATTCAACATCTAGTGCTGGGATTATAGGCATGTGTTACCACACTAAGTTTATGTAGTGCTGCTTGTGGAACCACAGCTTTTTGCATACTAAGCAAGCATTCAGCCACAAGCTACATCCCTAGCCTTATTTTTATGTTCTCAAGAATTTTCATGGTATTTTTACATACGGTTAACATATTATCTTACTGATATTGCACAAAGTTTATAATTCCCACATTGTGGATAGTGGCTATCTTAATCTGTATGAGGTTTTATCTTACTGTGGTGGTGTTTTTCTTATTTTCTTTTGGTTAACAGTATGTTTCTTTTTGTATGCTTTCTGGCTGTTTGCCTTGAGTATTTCTATAAGATTTTGGTTTACTTTTGTTATTGTCTAAGAGTTCTTTATGTATCCTGGGTATTTATTAGTGTCCTGTCAGATTTTTTAAAAAAATTTCTAGATATTTTACTCCATTTGATAATTCTTTTTTACTTTATTAATTATGGCCTATTATGCAGAAGGGTTTTAAATTTGATGTAAATTTACTTACCTGTTCTTGTTGTGTGTGTGTGTTTCCGAGACCAGGTTTCTCTGTGTAGCTCTGGCTGTCTTGAAATTCTCTCTGTATGACAGGCTGCCTTGAACTCACAGAGATCTGCCTGCCTCTGCCTCCTGAGTGCTGGGATTAAAGGTGTGTGCCACCACTGCTAGCCTATTTCTCTTTTGTTGCCTGTGCTTTGGTATCATCTTATCTGGCTGTATTCTTCTAGCTTTATAGTTAGGAGTGCTTTTCATTTAATTAATTTTGAGTTAATTTTTGTGTGTGATGTAAAGTAAGTGCACCTCTTCATTCTTTCACACACCAATCCCCAGTTTATTCGTCACAGGTTCGGGGACCATCTTTTCTCTGTCAAGTCAGCTTTTGAATCCTTGGTGCAGATCATTTGGCTGTATATGTGGTGCTTTATATTTGGGCACTTTACTCAGTTGGATTGTTTGGCTTTGTGTCAGTCCACATGTTTTTTATTCCTGTAGCTTTGTAAAATATTTTGATGTCAGAAAGTTGTAGTCCTCTGACTCTATTTTCTTCAAAATTGTCAGCTGTGTTCCTTGAGGCCTATAAGATTCTTTTCTTCCCCAGAAAAGTTGTCTTTTTATTTTCTAATCTTTACATTCATATGTATTATATAGATACTCTACCACTGAAGAGTACTTTCACTCCATGTCAATGGAATTTGGGTAGAACTTACACTGATTCCTTAACAGTATTAATTTTCAGATCTGTAAACATGGAATGCCTGAGATGACTCTGTCTAATTTAGATTTATTTATTTTATGTATATGAGCATTTTATCTATATGTATGCCTTTATGCCAGAAGAGGGCATCGGCTCCCACCAAGCGCCTCCTCTGCTTAAGTTTTATTTATTTTTATGTTTTGTAGTTTTCAATGTACAGGTCTTTGAAGCCTTTAGCTAAGTTTGTTATTAAGTGTTTTATTGCTTTTGATACTGCTATTGTAAATGTGATTGCTTTCTTAGATTCCAGTTTGAATTGTTCATTATTGATACATAAAAATAGAACTTATTTATTTATTCTAACAGGTTTATTTTGGGAGGGGTCTTCAGGGTTCTATACATCAATATCATGCCATTTATAAAGAGAATTTCACATTTTTTTTTTTTAATTTGGATGTTTTTTATGTCTTTTCTTCTTAGTTGTTCTAGTTAGGATTTCTAATCCAGTAGTATATTGAATACTCTCTTAGTACCATGTTAAGTAGAAATAGCTAAAAGGTAGATTTATCTTTTTCTTACCTTAGAGGTGTGAGCTGTGGAATTTTCATATGTATGGTTTCTATTCCTGTTTTGTTTTTCTCTTTATTGTAAAAGTGTATAGATTTTCTTAAGTGCTGTGTTGGTGGAGATCATCTCTGGTTCTTGTCTTCATTTGTTGATGGGGTATATTAAGTTGATGTTGAAATGTCTTCCAGGTACAAACCCATTTGCTCATGGTGTATAATCATTTTAATTAGTTGTTGAATGCAGTTTATTAGTATTTTATAATTCTCTAGTTTATGTCTTGTTATGTTCGGTAAGGTAAGAACAGTGATGGACATCAAAGGAAGATCTCATAAATTTCTAAAAAACATTAACATTTAGAAAGAAAATAAGATTCTAAAAAGGGCATTAGTAAGCAGAAAAATTTTGTATCTTAAAAGTCAAGAAAATAGTATTCTATGGGCTGGAGAGATGGCTCAGTGGTTAAGAATACTGGCTGTTCTTCCAGAGGACACTGGTTCAATTCCCATCACCCACATGGCAGCTCACACCTGCCTGTAACTCTAGTTCTAGGGCTCTGACACCCTCACACAAACATGCATGCAGGCAAAACACTAATGAAAATAAAATAAAAATAAATTATATATTTAAAAAAAAGAAAGTTAAAAAATAGTATTCTAAAAAGGGATCAAAACAATAATTTTTAACAACAAATAACACTTAAATGTCAGGAAGTATTGTACAAATTTTTACATAAATTTAAAACAGTAGTAAATGTTTCCTTTTTAGTCTCATTTTTATAATTGAGAAACGACAGGTCTTGCACTAGGAATGTATATACATATGTTCATTTCAGTTCTTTGTAAACATCAAAAAGTCAGAAATGATCTAAAATCTGTCAGATTTGTTAAGTTGTAGTTCACAGATTATAAACTATCAAAATCATTTAGTTAGTATATATTAAAGTGAAAACTTTCCATAACATATGGCAAGTAAAAAATAATAGCTGTATTATCTGTATATTGTTTTTCAAAAGCATACTTGGAGAGTTGGGATATATTGTTTTTTGTTGCAGGATGAAGACCTGAGTTTATTTCCTAGCACTAGAAAAATAAACAACAAAACAAAAATAAAAGGAAATAAAAAGTACATTTGTTTCTTATCTAATGTGGAATATATCTAGACAAATATAGACCAGTATTATATTATTAAGATATATTTCTGGAAGTTTAATAGTGGTCTTTATTTTTAATTTTCCCTTTTTGAAGTTTTAAATTTCTGTGTGATATTTACATGTTCATGTGTTTGCATATACATGTGTATGCATACACCTGGAGACTGGAGGTTAGTGTCAAGTGCCTTAACATTGTTTTGGGACAAGGTCTGTCACTCAGCATGGTTAAAAACAAAAAACATAAATATTGTCGTATTCTGACTTCAGTTTTTTTCAAAACCACAGGACAACAGAGTCCATATTGGACCCAAAATGGAAATTCGAGTAGTTACTTTAGGACTAGATGGTGCTGGAAAAACTACTATTTTATTCAAGTTAAAACAAGATGAGTTCATGCAGCCCATTCCAACAATTGGTAAGTTTGAATACTGATAGCCAGCTGGCTGTAGCTAGCTGAATTCTGTGACTGTATGTCGTTATGCAGGTTCCCCTTTCTGACTCTAAGACATAAAGTAAGGTCATGGTTGTGGGGGCTGACAAGCATGGTGACATAGCAAAGAGGATTGGGTGCTGATGGACAGTCAGGTGGAATGGAAGCTACAGGATCTGACTGACATTGGGAATGAGGTGGCAGGTATGTGGATGCCCAGGTCTTGAGGACCCTGGTGAAACTGTAGAGCTCTTGCAGCTGTTAAAGGTAGACATTCCCCAAAGGACTAGGAGTATAGTCGGTTTGGCTTAAGTAGTTATTGCTGTAAGCAGACAATTGCTAATTCAAAATATAAACAGGTTGCTTTGATGTGTCATTCATTGTTAAATATTAATACAAAAGTAATGTTTTGATAAAAACAGGTTTTAATGTGGAAACCGTGGAATACAAAAATCTAAAATTTACCATTTGGGATGTGGGTGGAAAGCACAAATTAAGACCATTGTGGAAACATTATTACCTCAATACACAAGGTAAGAGTCAAGATTGACATTTTTTTTAACTTAAAAAAATTCTTAAGCTGAGTTTTTAGTCCTCTGATTTAACTAGCAAAACTGTTATTTAAAAGAATAATGGCGGAATTTGAGTAGGGAAGGATAGTGGAGGGAATGATGTAAATATATTTTATTTAAATTTAAAAAGTAATGGTAAAACTGGGATAAGTAAATTAGTTTATTCATGAAAGGTTGTTATTAAAGTTGAAATGTCTTATCAGTATTATTATGGATACGATTGCTGACAATAAGGTAACATGAAGTTGAATTTGTGGCATATATATGTATATATACACATACATACATACATACATACATACATACATACATATATATATACACACATATACTGTGAGGTTAAAGTTTAGCCTATTATATTTGCTCAGTAGCAGAACTCCCTGATTTGCAGTCAGTGTGATCCCAGAGGAACCGTCATAGCTTTCTCTTTGCCAATTCCATCTGGCTTTTATTACACCTGTCTCCATTCCACTTTTGTGCCCCCTCCCATGAAGCATACTCATATACCTATTTAGTATGTCATCCATCCTTTTTCCATTTAAATGTTAAGACTATTTTTTACCCAGGAAATTTGGTTATTACGGTTACTATGAAGGCGAGGAATACTTTAGAGAGATAGTCACAGTGATACTTTAATTTTTAAAGATTATATTTTTTTTCTAATTTTTTTTTTTTAAGTTTTTGAGACATAGTCTCTCTATGTTGTAGCCTTACCTGGCCTGGAGCTTGCTGTGTAGACGAGGCTGGCTTCAAACTCATAAAGATCCTTCTGCCTCTGCCTCCAGAGTATACACAGCAGGTTTTGGTTTTTTGCATACAAAGTAATGAGTTTCATTGTGGCATTTTCATATGTATGTGTCTTACTGTCCTTCCTCATAGTGGTCTTTCACCACCAAAACAGTCCTCCTCTTCTGCTTTTGTTAGACTTTTTGTAAAGGAAGGAAGCTTTCAAAGAACAGGGAGCCTCAAGGTAGACCTTGAGCAGAGAGAGAGGAGAGCTGCTTGTGTTTGATAGTCAGTTTTATAAATCCTATCAGAGGAGAAAATAAACTACTTAAGATTATATCATTAATAAGTCCTGCTATTAGATAGGCAATGTTTAAATGAAGATAGAGATGGTAAACTAAATCTAGCTAGAATAATGATATTACTTGGGTAATTTACTGAAATTTACTCGAATATTTGTGTGTTTTGGCAGCTGTTGTATTTGTTGTTGATAGCAGTCATAGAGACAGAATTAGCGAGGCACACAGTGAGCTTGCAAAGTTGTTAACGGAAAAAGAGCTCCGAGATGCCTTGCTCCTGATTTTTGCTAACAAACAGGTAATGGATTTTTTTTTATTTATATCAGAACACTTATTACTTGGTAGCTTTGTATATTTCATGTCCTAAGTAAGATGAGAAGATTTCAAAGAGTCAACTCAATAGCTATCTATAAAATTTCTGCTATAGAAAATATTACCTTGGGTACCCTAGGATACACACAAACACAAATCAAATAATTGATACAGGCAATGCATTCTTGTATATGGATATGAACATGTTATATTCTAATAAAGATAAACTGGGAAGTAACTTCAACAAGGAGACACAGCTATTCTAAATGAAGTGGTATCTTAAAGGATCAAAGCATATTTAGGGATGTAGACCAGGAGGGACAAGGGTTTGTCTCATCCTACATAGAAATCTCAAAGCTAGCATGAGTTGCATAGCAAGACCCTGTCTCAGAAAGATAAAAGGCTTTTTAAAGATTGCAATTAAAATTGTGGTAGGATGATTTTATAGATGTCTTTGGGCCTGTAGGTAAAGGAAATAATATTAACAGGAAGAGAAATAATGTGTATTTTTAAGTGGCATCAAACTAATATGTGAGATTCAGATAGAGGATGAAGAAAAGCTAGATTAATAGATCTGGTCATGTTGTAAAGGCCTTCAAGGGCTAGAATGAAAAAGTTAAGATTTTATACAGAGGAAAAAATACCAAACTTTTTGGACATGTTAGTACATGACAACATCATACCGAAATGTTAAGCCTAATTTTGGGGGTAGGGAAAAACAAAACAAAACAACCCAAAACACAGCCAGGTATAAACAGGGCATATAATTAATAATACTTTGAATTAGAGGAATAGAAAGGAGGTGGGAGGTAAGAAGACTTCTGTAAGATACAATTAGAATAGTGGCTAAGAACAGAAGGTGAAAAATAAGGTGGGAGAAGCTAGACTCTTAGATCTTGAGCCTGAGCTTAACAGGAGGGTTAGAATGCTTTCTTTCTTTCTTTTCTTTTTTTTTTTTCCATTTTTTAGTGATAGGGTTTCTCTGTGTAGCATTGGAGCCTGTCCTGGAACTTGCTCTCTAGACCAGGCTGGCCTTGACCTCACAAAGTCCCACCCGCCTCTGCCTCCCAAGTGCTGGGATTAAAGGCATGCTTCACCAACACCCAGCATGGCTGATGTCTTATGGTGACCTAGGTCGTATCTTTCAGATAGGAGGCATAGCTGTGATTGATTTCATTATATTATCACATATATACACATACACACAAATATATATATATGTATAAAATTCTAGCTAAAACTTTTTTAAATTAATCTCAGAATAATTACTGAAAGTAAGTATAGGTTTTGTTTAGGATTCAGTTTGAATGTTACTAGTTGTGGGGCGGTGGTAGCCCAAGCCTTTAATCCCAACACAGCCAGAGGCAGATGGATCTCTAAGTTCTAGGCTAGCCTGGTCTACAAAGAGGATCCAAGACAGCCAAGGCTACACAGAGAAACTGTTTTAAAAAACAAACAAAAAAAATTTATCAACCTATTTCTATGTAAATAGTAAGAAAAAAATGATCCTTTGGAAGGACTGATAAAAATTATATTTTCTGTCCTTTAGGATGTTGCTGGAGCACTATCAGTAGAAGAAATCACTGAACTTCTCAGTCTCCATAAACTATGCTGTGGTAGGAGCTGGTATATTCAGGGTTGTGATGCTCGAAGTGGTATGGGGCTCTACGAAGGGTTGGACTGGCTGTCCCGGCAACTTGTGGCTGCTGGAGTGTTGGATGTTGCTTAATTCTAATGCAGCAGTTGTTTCAAGCTTATGGTTAAAAGTTATTCTGCATGTAATGTATCCTAAGAAATTTTACATCTCAGATAGTTAATATAAGATGTGTATATAAGAATCCTGGACTGAGTACTAAGTATGCCATTGCTTTTTAAAATTATTCTGTGCCAGTTTTAAATGGCCATATTACATTGGTTAAATAGAAATTTCTTGGATATAGACTTTTAAAAGGTACATTAGGTACTAGAGTTTCAGTTTAGGGAGGACTACTCATAGAGAATGACTAAGAGAAGGTTCTTTATTTCAGTGAAACCAAACCAATCCAAACCAAACTGCCAGTGGAGTGCCTAACAGAACCTAGGGAAGTGAAGTTTCTTTACTCTGCCTTTTTATTTAGTTTCGCAGCAGGCATGACAGTTGTGTACTGGGATTGAAGTTGCACTGGGGGAAATAGGAGTGCTTTACTTTCACATTTGGTATAACATTATCATAAATGCTGGGGAGTACAAACTAGAGAAAACCAGTGTTCTCTACAGTTTCATTAGAACTCTCTCCTAAAGCATTTTGTACAGCACACAGTGAGAATGAGATATTAATCTAAGTGGACCTGATCATTAAAGCAGTTCTAAACCAAGAACAATAAAACTGTGAAAGTTGTTTGATCTTCACTAACAAGAACCATTTCCAGGATTGGGCCTAGGTTTATTTTCTAGGTCGGGGTCCTAAATTGGTCCTTTAGTTGTTCAAGCATTTACTTAGGCTAAGTAATAGTGCATCCTTTGTTGGTAAAGTGAACACATAGAGACCTAAATAGAAAACTACCCACACCTTAGGGAAAGTTACTCAAACAGTAGGGAATGCTAATTTCTTTAACATATTTCCCAAACTAAGTGCATTCACATGACAATAAAAAGGATCAAGGCTCTTAAAGACAAGGTCTCAGTTAAGAGGAAGAATATGTCTATAGGAAAAGAAACATTTCTAAAAGTTTACATTTATTATGGCAGTGTTGTGAATAAAAGGTAAATTCTGAGTTCTTTATGGTTTTTTATTTGTAAAGAATAGTCTTATTATGGAAGCATGATTTCTTGAATTTAAATAGTTAGATTTCTTGTTCTTAATGTTCTTCTTACTTTAGGATGTTAGGATGAAGTTGATTTTTAAATTGTAGTGCAGTTGTTACAAGGACAGTCATGTCTGACATTGGGATGTAATTTTTAGATGGCATTGTTCTGGTTCAATTTTTTCAAATGTACTTTTTTTTTTAAAAACCTTTTAGAAAAAAAAAGCATTAGGAAAAGCCCATCACGTATTACGGTCAATATGTAAATAAAAATATTTTGTCCTTGGTTTTTCAAGAAAGTAATTAACTGGTCATGCTGTTACAAGTAGTTTGTGTACATACGTAATACTTTGTAATTAAATTATTTAATATTTGACTGATTTTAGTAACTGTGAAAAATAAAAATATTGCATTGCTTGTGAGCCCTTGAACTATTTTCTGTACTAGATAAATGAAAAATGTGTTCACACTAAGATGTGTACTTGATTTTCTTGTAAATTATGAAGTATATTATTTCACTAATTTTGCTAAACTTTGTAATTCACATCCTTAAAATATAACCAAACATAATTTTAAAATTGTGCTTAAATATGACTATAATATAGATAAACTGTAGTGTTTATGTATGATTCTTTTTCTCAGGTGGGCTCCTATTTACCATGCACACTTATCCTTTGACTAGTCATTTGTTAAGATTGTACTCTTTGGGAAGTGTCTGGTTTTAAGAATCAGCAGATGTATTAATTACAGTATATTAGGATTTGCCTTATTACATCTAGTTATTACTGTATGAATTATATACAGCAGGTATGTCAAGTGTATAGCCCTGGTCTGTAACTCAGGAATGATTTATAGCCAGCAAAAGTCATTACTTGCACTTACATATATGATCAGTATAGAAAGCAATAAAATGTTTTACCTATAAGGAGTTTTGTTATTACAAAAACTACTTAATCAATTGTGTATCCTAGGGTCATGCTAGTAAATAACTTAGGAAGTCCATTGTTGCAGGGTGGTGACGGCATATGGCTTCAATCACAATTGGGAGGTAGAGGCAGGCAGATCTCTGTGAGGGCAGCTACAGAGTTCCATGACAGCCAGAGCTGTTAAAGAGAAACCATCTCAACTCTCCTGCTCCCCACCAAAAAAGAAGTTCATTATTACTAGAATCGGTTGTTACTAGCAGTTAGTAATGGCAAAGGGGGATGGGTGGGGTAGAGAATAATATCAATAAAGACTTTAAACTGACTGTACTGTTAAAATGGATTTGTTTTCAGGCATTACCTAGTCTAGGCCTTTATGTTAATACCCTGCTTCCACCTCTCATGTGCTGGGATATGCCAGTTTACTGCCCACTTTCTCAATTACTTAATCTCTACTGTTGGATACTAAAGTTTACTTTTATTCTTGATGGTAATTGAATTAAAATATAATTTATTGGAGGAAAGATTTCTTACATTAGGAAAAGCAAATGAGAATAGTGAACCTTCATTAAATAAGGATTCAGTAGTCATTTGATACTTTTATTTAAAAGATATTTTATAATAAGTAATATAACACCTTCTTTTTAAGGATCAATAAATCTGTAAAGGGCGTGTTTTGAAACAGAAGAAATATGTGCCAACCCGTTATTTAATACTGAATTTGAGTCAGTAGAGAATTTACCTATAAGAAATGTTATTTTCCTGAATTTAGTGCATTTCAATTTGTTAACCCATAGGATCAGAAATAGTCCAAAAAAAAAAAAAAACAAAACAAAGACAGCTTTTAAAAATGGCCTTTAACTAAAAGTACAAAAATATAGTTTTGTGTCTTTTAAAACATGATTTGCATATTCAGCAAGTATTAAATTTCCAAATGTGAAAAAGTCTCGTATTATTTTAAGTCCCTTTTACTTTGGAATGTACAGAACCCATTTTACTTGACAGTGATGTTTATGATGCTGACATCCTCGTAAGGCTTATCTGTTTTGGGATTGACTTTAACATTGGATATCCGCTGTACAACCTCCATTCCTTTAGTCACTCGTCCAAACACGGTGTGCTTATTGTCAAGCCAAGGCTGTAGAGAACAAAAGAAAAATGTTGGTAAATTTAACAAATTTCATTAAATTAAATTATGATAATTAAGTAAAATTTAAATTTTACTTAAATTTATTATATATGTTAAATGAAGTGTAATATTTCCTTAACAATGAATACTCAGCTTTTAAAAGTTATCCCTAGTTTATATGGAAAAGATAAAATGCCTTAAGTCATTCCTCAGTATCCCTCGGGTAATGATTAGGCTGCTCACCATACCACATAGACAGATGCTAAAGTCTCTTGTTTTATAAAATGGTACAAAGCTTAGAATACCAAACAAAATGTTATACTATTGTTAAATAATATTGTTTAGGAATTACTGACAAAAAAGTAGATGCAATCTTTCTTTCTTTTTGTACCTGTCCATGGCTGCTTAAATCACTAGATTAGGAAGTGATACAAAACGTTGAATTAAATATTTTTATTACTTCAGCCAAAGGGAGTTCGATGACATTTGCCAGTAAATTAGTTTGAAAGATTTGAAAATAAGACTCCCTATAAGGGTCCTTAAAAATGAGACAATGCAGAATGGTTTAAGAAAATGAAGTTTGGTACAATGTGGCTCTGCTACCATGTTTCTTCCTCATTACTAAGCTGGGAATACCCACACTGAAAGACTGTGAATGTTACATTGGACTATGATGAGCCTGGCAGATATTTACAAATACTTTTATTGTTTGGTATATAATTTTGTTTATAATGTGTACTTTTTCTGCTTTTGGAGAACTGAATACAAATAGAGCTAAATAACCTTATATTTAGTTTCATCAAATCTACACTGCAGCTGTTAGGCAAGGTACAATAGAGAGTTCTTCTCCAGAATGCCATTATGATTATGATAAGTCTCTTAAGTAATGATATAAAATTGAGAATTCAGTGCTGAGTAGTGGTGGCATATGCCTTTAATCCTAGCACTGGGGTGAGGGTAGAGCATGAGGCAGGCAGATCTCTGTGAATTCAAGGCCAGCTTGGTCTACAAAGCAAGTTTCAGTACAGCCAGGGCTGCTACACAGAGAAACCCTGTCTTGAAAAACAAACAAAAAACAACAAAAAAGAATTTATACACTCTTGATTTCTCTAGAAGTCAGGCATGGTACCACACAACTGTACACCTAGCACTTGACAGATTGAAGCTTGGGCCACATAGAAGAAATTGTCTTAAAAATATAAAAATAAGCTGGTGGTATTGACACACACTTTTTTTTTTTTTTTAAATTTCTTTACATGCAGAGTATTCTATCTGCATGTATCCCTGCAGGCCAGAAGAGGGCAGCAGATCTCATTACAGATGGTTTTAAGCCACCATGTGGTTGCTGGGAATTGAACTCAGGACCTCTGGAAGAATAGTTAGCCTCCAAACACACAGTTTTAATTCCAGTACCCAGATGGCAGAGGCAGGTGGATCTCTGAGTTCAAGGCCAGCCTGGTCTATAGAGTGAGTTCCAAAACAGCCAGGGCCCCACAGATAAACCCTGTCTCGAAAAAACATACATTAACGAATAAATAGCAATAAAAATTCAAAGGATGAAGAAATTGGCCAAGACAGGTAAAGTAACTAGCTTTAAGTGGCATAAGATTTGTGGTGGCAGAGCAGAGACCTGAAACTTGAGTGTCCTGAACTGTATTTCCTACTAGACAGAAATAGTGTTTTCTAAACTCATTTTAATCTGTAAATTCTTTTCTATTTTCAATCTGGACATATTTAATAGTACAAAGAACAGAACAATGCAGATCCTTTACTAAATTCATATTCTTAGATCATAAACCATGGACCTATCATTTATAGATAGTGTAACTCACCGTTGGTACTACCGTTATGAAAAACTGGGATCCATTAGTATTTGATCCAGCATTGGCCATGCTGAGTGTGTATGGTCTGTCATGGCGTAATGTTGAGTGAAATTCATCTTCAAACTCTCCTCCCCATATGCTTTCTCCTCCCATACCAGTACCTGTTGGATCTCCTGTCTGAATCATGAAGCCCTGTTAATAGAAAATATAAAAATATTACCTTGTCTTTTGTATACATAATATCTGTGTGATTGCAATATCTATCAAGAGTGCTTTGTATTCAGTGAAATTTTCACCATCTTTATATCATGGTTAGATTAACCCCATAGGAAATTTGTATGTTAGTTTCCATTGCTGAATCACTACTTATTCAATGACTGAAATAAAAATGCAAATGTCTTACCATGCAGAAAGATTAAGGACTTACATAGTGTCTTGTGTTTTATACAATCCTCATCTTGCTGCACAAAATTCTGGGACCAAGCTCACTCTTCCTCAGGTTCTCAGAGGTTGCATGTCATTATAGCGCTTCTGTTTTCCAGACCTCTGCCTTATCTAGCTACTAAATTAATATATATCCCTCGATGCAGTCTTTACCCTTTCTTTAGTTGCTGACAAAGTACTTGAGTATTGTTTCTAAAAAGGTAGTCATGCCTTTTCCTGGCCTTGACTAAATGTTCATGACCATCCAATGCTTTCTTACCTTGTAATAAAGTATGTGTTCAAGAAGATTTGGGAGATTTAACTGTTGTTATACAGAAGCATAATTTTCTTTAAATCACATGAAAGTTGTATAACTTACCTTAATGATACGGTGAAATGTATGCCCATTATAATAACCATTTCTGCTGTGCACACAGAAGTTTTCCACTGTCTTCGGACACCTATTACAGAAAAATATGAAATTATTCAGATCATTTCAAGGTTACGTTTTGATCTTCCATTCTCTAGTGTTCTCAAAGTGTTCTAAACAGTCAGGATAGTCTTTGTCGTAATAATCTGATCTCATGACAAACAACAGTGGGAAGGTCAGGTAAGTAGTAGTATTCTTATATCTTTACATGCTTATTAATATTTGAATTTGATAATAGTGCTACTTCAAAGGCATTTAGCAGTTTAAAAACCCAGAGATAGCACCTTAAGATACATACATGCACTCACACATGCCCATGTGTGTATGGTTATATTTATTTCTGGGAAAAGCAATTTTCTTATAAAAACAATGTTATAGTTCAATCATTCCTGGACTTATTCACATCTTCTAAATATCAACTTAAAGTGACAATCACTCAATAAGAATATGAATTTTTTAGTTGGACAGTGGTGGTGCATGCCTTTAATTCCAGCACGGGGGTGGGGGTGAGGTGGGGTGGGACTGGGAGCAGAGGCAGGTGGAACTCTACGAGTTTGAGGTCAGCTGGGTCTACAGAGCTAGTTCCAGGACAGCCAGGGCCACACAAACCCTGCTTTAAAAAAAAAATTTTTTTTTAGTTACTAATTTCATGAAATTATTTCATGATCATAAAGATCATGAAATACCCCCTAGAGCTGAAACTAGAAGGAGGAATCAAGGGAATTTTGCCTCAAGTACTCATGCAACATGTTGAAAGATGCATATATACCAAGCAGTTGAAAAGGGATTGTTTAAGAATCTACACCTGTCTAGTTCTTTGCTTAGTACCAAGTTGTTATATCCAAAATACTTTTGATTGAAAAATATTATAAAAGATACCGTCTTTTTAGATCAAGGAAAGCCACAGATAAATAATCCCATTATATTTGATATTAATAATATATTTTACAAATATTGTAACTGTCCAGAATACATTTCACTGTAAAAGGAATTTAAAGTCCTCATGATTTTCATTTGAATTCACTTTAAAAATTGTCATAAGTAACTAACAAATTCCAGAAAAGAAAAATGATTATCCTTACCTGAAGAATTTACTTTGGGAGAATAGTCTATTAAAAACCCTGTAAGACCTAGTTGGATGTACAGTTACTGGTAACGGTAGTATACACTTGTGCATCTTTAATTTACCTCCAGTGTTGTTCTTTTCTGTATGGTGTTGGAGACTGAACAAGAATCCAGTGCATGTTAGGTCACTGTCCTACCACCGGCAGCACTTCCACAGCCATACTTGTTTTCATAATAGGCCTGCATTAAAACTGATCTCTTTCTCTAGAAGAATTTATATGTCAGGGTGCTAAGGATTATGTTTTACCCATACAAATTATTTAAAATCCATTAAAGTAACAATTTTAAGTTACTGTCTAAATATATACATTGACGTTGATATTCATGTAAGCCAACAAAAATTATACATACTCAACAGGAAAAAGTTTGATGTGAATGTCTCCCATGCTTGTGTGGACAATGGCACTATCTGAAACTCTTTTTGGTCCTTCAGCTTGAGTTGCTGCCATGACTTCTTCTTTAGAAGGCTTCTCATTAAAAACATCTCGGTCAGAATCTGCACTTTTTGTATCTTCTGGTTCTCGTTTAGTAAACTAAATACAGAAAATGTGAATGGTTGAATTAAAAAACTTACCTGGTAAAAATTTAGAAATAAAATTTTACTTTTAAAGGAAAGAAAGAATTCACAAGATACCTGGGTTAACCTCAGAAACCAGGAGAGTAAAATGGAACTATGGGTAAAAGAGAATGGTAGGATACTGGTGATAAGAATGAGGAAAGTTAAAAATGGGGAAGGGAGCTTTATATTGGGGAGGGAGAGAGGCCAATACTGAAGGAGAGGGATAAAATAACAATAAGGGAGGAACTCCCTTTTGAGTTGTTGGTCATTGAAGAGCAAGAAACCACCAAAACAATATTGGCTATTGCTACTGCTGATGGTTGCCTCCCAGAGGTTGAAGGTAGATCTCTCATGCTGAAGGCTTTATGTTCTTTGGATACAGAGCTGTGAGGATCTGAGTTGGGTCTGACCTGAAAGCCTCTGCCCTAAGGATGAGTTTTCATAGTACTAGGAAGAAAGAGTTCTACCCAACTGTGACATTTAGGATCTACAATAATAAGTATGGCAAGATATCACTAAGGGTATAATAGTGCCATTCATATTTTGGAGTTAACCAACAGCTGTCTAATTAGACTTAAGGCCTACTCAACACAAGAGATATATATCTGGTACTGGAAACACAACTTCTTGGGGTAAGCGGTCTTGGATCTTACAGGAGAACCGTATACCATCACTTCACCAAACCAGCATAGTTTCTAATTGATTCTAAATACCTATCCTTACATCCACAGATAAGTATACCTGTCATTCCTTATCAGAGAAACTTCTCTTTGCAACAAATGGAAACCATTACAGAAAAGCACAACTAGTCAAAATGCAGACTGTTCCAATGGATATATCTGTAACACAACTTCTGTACATTATGATCAGGGATCATGAAGAGGGGACAGGCAGCAGAAAGATTGTAAGAACCAGAGGACCAGGGAATCCCTAAGATTGTGTTTCACAAAAACAATAGGGAAGCATCATTCGTGATCACTTTACAATGATCACTTTACAACGTGGCTACCTAAACAAGACCTGAATAGGTACGGCAGCAATAGACATGCTAACATGGAATGGTTAAGCCTTTTAGTTCCCCACCCCAACTACAGTCAATGAAGGAGTGTTGGGAGCAGGAGAAATAGTTTTCCCCAGGGATGATCTTCTCATGGCTCATACAATACCAATTAGCTCTGAAATCATATATATTGCAAGTAACACTAAAAGGACTGAGCAAACTGTATTGATACATTTATGCATTTATATACATACATACACCCACCTGCCTCTGCCTCCTGAGTGCTGAGAGTAAAAGTTTGTGCTATCACCACCAGTGATGGTAGTTTGAGTACATATCAAGAATTATCTTTGATAATTTTAACTTTAGAAGTAGCTAAATTATATATCAAAATAAGGTCAACATTTTCATTTAGCAAATTAATGAGTTTTTAGCTATGTGTCAGATTGTATGAAAAAAACCTCTTGTTAAAGAATTTATCTATGGCCAGGCAGTTGTGGTACAAGCCTTTAATCCCAGCACTTGGGAGGCAGGTGGATCTCTTGAGTTTGAGGCCAGGACAGACTACAAAACTACACAGAGAAACTCTGTCTGGAAAAACCAAAGCAAAAAGGAAAAAAAAAAAAAAAAAAGAAAAGGATTTTATGTATGTTAGATTGGCATAGGGATCCTGCTGTTTCATCCATTTATCACTATGTTAGCTTGAACCCATCACAGATACTTACAATCTGTACATGTCAGATGACTGATTGAATTTTCTATACTTAACAGTGAAGCCACAGTACTTCATATTTATTAATTTTCAAATCATGTGGAAGACGACAGCAATGTCATAAGATATACCCACTTCCCCCAATTTCCAGGTTATTGACTTATCCCCCAAAGCGCACTGCATATGATGAGGTAAGCACAGGGAGAGCCGAGCAGCTGCAGATAACATCAATGTTAGAAAATTTTCAAGGGGAGCTCTGAAGTTTAAATTGAAAGGATATGTGTGATTGGAAGAAATAATGGCTAAAAATAATTAAAAATAACAATCATTTAATGCAAATAGGGCAGTTAGATGTGGTCAGTGTAGTAAATAAAGAAGGAAGAAGGCTAAAGCTACAAAAGTGATAAAAAAGCTGCTTGTATATTAGGGAGGGAGTCTTAGCTCTTAGGAAGCTGCTTGCAGTGTAAAGTGTATAATATACTAGAGCACAGATCTTTGCACTTCACACTGCCTAGGTGACACTACTAGTCATAAAGAGCTTTAAGGATTGAGTTTAGCCCATTTTAGTATTCTTCTCCCATCGCTAGGGAGTGATCGAAGGGCTTTATGTGAGGTAGGTAACAACTCCAGCAAAAGGCAGCTTAGTTCTCCAAGGGAAGGGAAAGATTCATCAGGAATATATCACTTCAATATAGCACTATAACAGTGAAGAAAGAGTCAAGGAAATACATTTAGAGAAAAAAATTACACAAGTTCTGGGAAATCTATTACATTCAAGTGAAAAGTTAGTAAAAAACCCACAGTAAAAACTGTTATAGACACAATTATGAATTTACTTATTAGTTTCCTATTGTCATAGCATAAGGAATGCTAGAAGACAGATGGGAAACATTTTAAACATAATGGCAAAGAATACAGAGAGTATTAAAAATTAATTCCTAGTTTAAGATCCTACAATGTTGTAGGCTGGGGTTTCGGTTATTCAGGTTTGCCAGCACTGCCAAAATGCTCAAGAAAACACAACACCAATGTGATCACCATTTCCTAGAACACCACATACCATATAAAATCGATTCTTTTTGAAAGACGTACAGACGATTGTTGGGTCAGCTTGAACATTCTGAAGAACAGGGTTTTCAGAAGCTTTCATTTCTATAGTAGTTGCAGCTCGATGCTTTTTGGCTATTCCTTGAAACAATGCCAGTTGCATCACTCTAATATTTTCTTGCTTGCCTAAGATTCGTACACATCTGGAAAAATTAAAAAAAAATAGTTAATATAATACAATTGCCAGAATTAGGCTAAGAAGATAGCTCAATGGATAAAGTGATTAGTAAGACCAAGGACACACAAGAATGGACACACACACACACACACACACACACACACACACACACACACACACACACACACACACACCGACCCAAATCATTAATACAATCACCCCTCTGTACTCATAGGTTCTGTATCTTAGATACAAACTTTCAACATTAAAAATGTTTTCTTTTAAATTGTCTGTACTGAACATGTATACTGTTTTTTATGAGTAATCTACACATAATTAAAATATAAAAGCATATGCATATTATATGAGGGAATACTTGATTGAGTATCCTTAGAGTTTGGAATCCACAAGTACCCTGCTACAACCATGGATACCAAAGGTTGAGTGTACCGTTTTTAACCTGTTCCTGTTATTCAAACCTTTTACAAGTTTTTAATGATTTTATACTACCAAGAACTATAAATCTGTGTATGTGTAGCAATGTACAACACAAGAATTTTCTCAAAATTCTTTTCTTTATATTCAGGCATATCATCAGATTTAGATATTCTGTACTAATACCAAATGGGCTATTTACACAAAAGAGTCACTGTGGTTTGTGCATTCTAGTTCTGCCTTTCTGTCTAGCATGATGTGATGCTGAATTCTGTGGTTGAAATATTTGGCAACATTTAACACAAGCCTGACTAATTTAAATAAGTAAGCAAAACAGACTGAAACTTATTAAAAAGAAAAAAAAAAAAAAAAAAAAAAACCACCCAAACCCTGAAACTAAGCATATCTTCTATTTCTTTTACAAATATGAGTGGAAACTTTTAACATAAGATTATAAATAACTAAGAGACCATAGAAAAGTTCAGTCAAAATATTGGTTAATTTTAGGTTTTTGGGACCTTTCCACTTTTCTCTGGAACAAACAAAACTCCCATTGTTTCCTGATGGATGAAATGGGCCCATATAAAATATATACAAGTTTAAAATGCATTTAAAATATATACAAGTCATGTTGAAACTTACCGATTTGTTTCTACATTTATAACTTTAATGCCCAGCATTGTTCCATATAGCACGAAGTGTCCAGTTTCATCAAATATGATATTAATTAATCTTACAGCATCCACCTTTTCCAGCTCACGTTCGACAGCCATTCGTCGTCCAAATTCCATGTCTGGTAGCTGTTGCCTCATCTGCTGCAGTTCAGTAAACATCTAGGAAATAAGCTATGAATTAACAAAAAAACTAAAATAAATTGAGACAGTGAGCACTGAATAGAAACAGAACCCTCTGAGAAGCACTGTGATCTTAAATATTCATATAACTTAAGAAACATAACCCTAAACCCTGTAAGCATATTAAAAAAGTTATTGGCAATAGTTCAAGGCCAACATGATTGTTCTCAGCAGTAATTCTAGCAGTCTGAAGGCAGAGGCAGCACTGTGAATGTTAGCCCAGCCTGGCCCACAGTATGAAACCTAGTCTCAAACAAAACAACATACAAATACAAATCTGTATTTTAGGGGTGTGAAGCTTATTTGTAAATTAAGTGTTAAGGTCCTGAGTTTGATTCCTGTTACCTCCCCCACTCCACCCCACATACTACAATAATAGTAATTTAAGAAACAAACACACTAAACCAGTTGATTTATATAACAAATGATTTCTTTACAGGACTCTAGCCTTTAAAAGCCTCAGAGTAGCACTTCCAATGAAATATAATGCAAGTCCCATAAGTAATTTAAAATTTTAGTAGGCATATTAAACAGTTTTTTAAAAAGCAGGTAGAATTTATTTTATTCAATCAAATACACAAATATTAACATTCTATAACAGCTTATAAAACTGGGAAGACTTAAGTTGTTGCTTTGGAATATTATGTGTATAGTACTTTTGGTGTAACTCTATTTGGTCTAAATACATTAAGGAAGGAGTCAAGTTACATGGCCTACACCTGTAGTCCCAACATTTGGGATGAGGCAGAGGAACTCCAGGCCAGCACAGATGACAGATGAAGCCACATCTCCTCACTTCTCCAAAACAAAAACTTGAGTCACATGAATAGCAGCTATTTATGTCAAGCAATACAGCTACACATAGCCTATGAAGTCCTGTATGAGGCTCATGAAAAAGTCATATGGCAAATATGAAATTTTGTCGCATGTGCGTGCAGGTGTCTGAGGGGCCAAAAGAAATGGAAGGCCTGGAGCTGCAGTTACAGGTATTGTGAAATGTCTAACAGCTATTGACAACTGAATATGGGTCCTGTGCCAGAACAGTAAAGGACTCTTGACCAATGAGTGATCTCTCAAAGTCCCTGGTTGAGTAACTCTTACTATCTTGCTATATCAAAATCATGACATCAGAAACTGTTTCAAATTATTTTGATAAGAGTATTTAAGATATTAGATAAATGTGTTTAAGAAGAAAATGGTTTTTATAGGTACCCTTTATAGTTTGGAAATTTGGCTTCTTTTGACATTTAAATTTTTCAAGGTTATAACATGAATACGTAGTGTGAGTACCTCCATGAGCCTTATAGAAGATAGGGTCTCATTATTTAGCGTTTCAGACGTGTAGGACAATGGAGAATTCAAAGTTAACTTTTTATTATGAATGGTAATAAGCTGAACTTACATAACACTTATTTATATATCTGTTTCATATTTGTTAACTAAAACCTTAACTTTTTCTTGAGAAAAAAAATATATAAAACTAGGAAAACAAGAGATATGTTAAAGTTTGAGGGATGAATGCACAATCTTACAGAACAGCTTTCTTGTCTCTGGTTACTGTTATTTATGTGTCCAAAATCGCCTAGAGTGCTGTACTACTTTTTAGTAGTGGGAAGGATTCATGGTTATTTTTGCTGAAGACTGAGCTTTTAAGATGTAAGTTCTACAGCTAGCCATCTATCCATATACATGAATTTCATAAATATATATCCAATTTGGTAAGCACCTCTAAAGAATCTTTTTTATAATATTCTGGCATTCAAGCATAGCCTTTCTGATGCACAACTGTATGGATACATGAAGAGACCCTGCTAATAAATACTAAAATAGAAAACTTCACATTTAATCTCTGTTTAACTACCAAAAAAAAAAAAAAAAAAAAAAAAAAAAAAGTACTCTTGTGGAATGTGGGATTCCAGTTATTCTACTTTCTGTACATACACTTATGTTTGGTATTGCAAGTACTTAGTTTAACTGATATGGGTCCTTCATTCTGAATCTCAATTTTTGTCATAGCTTTATTCCTGATCTCGTCACTTCCCTCTCGTCACCTCAACAAATGTTGGAGAATAATGGAGAAACATCACACAATGTGGGAAGAACATCAATCCAAGATTGTAGACAACTGAGTAGTAGCTTTAATGTGTAAGAGAAAATAGCCATCAAGACACATGTCTAGATAGAAAAATATCTTCTATGAAATAGCAAACACACAAAAACTATTAGAAAAGCAAAATTTGATTTAATCGCACTTACACTTAATGATTCATCAAAGACTCTCATGAGTTTTCCAGTTAAAAACCTGAAAATTCTAACTTTTCTATCTGACCCAATGGTTGCTATTTTCTTCCCATCAGGTGAAAAGCATATGCTGGTTGGATAAGCCTTACACTTGGCAAACTCATATAAATCTGTGTCAGTTTTATACTCCCAGTTCACATTTTTAGGGAATTTGTATTCATGAGGAGGTCCAGTCCAATACTCGATCATTCCAGATTTGTCTGAAGAAACCACTGCTTTATAAACTGGGTTTAGTCTTATTTGAGTAAGAGGTGATACATGGAGTTTGTCAAAAATATGAAGTGGTTGGTTATCTCCTCGACCATCATAAATGAAAATTTTTCCTGTACTCTTCTCAGAAGCAGCAACTGAAGATATGGCATCTCCTGGGCAATATATCCACTCACACTGTCCAGGCAAATAGCTAAAGCAGTGAAAAGTTGAGGAGGAGAAAAGAAAGGTCAATACAACGAGCACTGCTCCCTATACCATTACTAAACTCAAAATGTCCCAGTCAACCAGTTGGCAGAGTGGGATTCTTGGCTTAAATGTATGTAGTAGAACAGCTATTAAACTTCTTTCTATTCTTTTCCCTACAGTGCTAGGACTGAATCTAGTATCTTTTGCATACTAAGTGCTCTATCTTTAACTAACCCTAGTACTTAATTTTCTCTTTATGTCATAATAATAATGTATGATGACACCAAATTACAAGAACAGAACTGCATAATTATTTCTGTTGAGTAGATAGGAAAATGTAATCATATCTTGGCCTTAAGGTGTTCTAAGCATTGGGTATCTGTAAAACAGTTTACGTATAGTTTGTCGATGGGCTCGCATTAAATCCATTCTTAAAACATAATCAAAATATTTAGGTTCTGACTATGCTCACAAGAAACTACTATCTATCTTCACATTAAAACTGTATGTAAGCACTGGGGATGTTATATAATGAACAATGTGCAAAAGAATTTGATTCATTTAATCTACATATCAAACTTATAATATGTGTTGTCTCCTGCAAAGTAGTCATTTTTATACCAACCACCATGGTGTTGAGGATCAAGACCTTTTTTGAATTCTTCATTTTAGAATTTCTATCAGTTCCTGAAATAGACTCTTTTGAGTATTCTCAAAGAGCTCATGTTCAAATATTTGTTATTTTTTAAAATAGCAAATGTCTGGGGAAACAAAGTGGGGAATAAAAAATAAGATCAAATTAGGTAATGACATTTATAACCAAAAAGAAAGAAAAGAAATCTAACCAAATAAAGTAATACTGTTTTCTTGTGTGGCTCATAAAATCTGATTTCAAAAGAAATTCCAAACTTTAGATTTGAATTATAGACATAATACATAGTATTATGTAGAACTTTTTGGATAGTCTTTAGGAGTCAATTAAATTTAAATATAAGATTATAAGGGTGGGGTCTTAATCTGACAAGCCCATGGCCTTCTCGGAAGAAGACAGGCCCCACTCCTTCTTTAACTGAGTGAGGAAACAGTAAGAAGCCAGGAAGAGCCCTCATAAGAAATGAAACTGCTGGCATTGGACCTTGGGTTTCCAAGACTACAGCTGAAGAGGAAAGCTTGTTTTTTTAAAAGTTGCCTAACTTAAGTTCTTTTGTTATTATCACTCAAGCAAAGCAAGTCCTCATTCTGATATGGTATGACTTTTAAGCTGACATTTACTTAGATATGTATAATTTAGCATGTTATCTTTTAAAAAGCCATGCATAAAACAAAGCACGGATCTAAATACTGTGCCATTCAATCACATTGCTTGCACATCAGTATTGCAATTTAAACACTCTGAAGTTTAAAATTCCAGCAAATTCTTTTTTTATTAATTAATTAATTAATTTTTATTTTACATGTCGATCACAGTTCCTTCTCTCTCCCTCCCTCTTACCCAATACCAGCAAATTCTATACTTATCTATAAACTATATAAAAACACAATTTTGTATCTTCAAAGTAAGTATGATATAGCAAGAAGTTATTCTAACCATCAATAGTTGGACATGATGAGTCTGTCAACTTAGTATGTGGTATTAGCTGGATATGGTGATACTATTTGAAAATTTGTGTTAATGAGAAAAACCTGAGTAGAAGCCTCCAAATGTTACAAAGATTTTCCCATGTAAAACCCCAAATAGTGAAGTAATTTATTCTGTTCAAAAGTAACCTATGAAATGGTGGAGTTTTGTTTACAATTATTTTACTAAGTTAAATACACACACACACACACACACACACACACACACACACACACACACACAAAATATATACTTCATAGGAAACTTACCCAAGCTTCAGCATATTGATCATGTCAAAGTTCACTACATCAAACACCTTCATTGCTTTATCATCACCCACAGAACAGAACAATGCTCCCTCAGAGCTAACAGCAATACTCTCAATTATTCCTATTTAAAAAAATCAAATTAAACATTTGAATAAATACAAACAAAATAATTGTGCCTGACTAAAAAAAAACACCCCCACAATATTTTGAAGGAAATTTTAATTAGTACAGTTTATACAGGAGCTACAAAAAAATATGAAACTCTTACCAAGATGACTACGAAAATGTTTAACAAACTCAATCCCTTCTTCTATTTTTTTCCAAAACTTAACATGTCCATCATGACTGGCAGTGATAATAAAATCTGTCCTGTATATATAAAAATTTTGAAGTTAATTTCCAAAATAAATCTCTGAGAAATTTTAAAGCAGATTCACTGACAGTAATTGACTACTTCAATAATAGGTTTTTTGCTTTGCTTTTTTAAAAGACAAGTTCTCACGACATGACACACTAATAACTTCCTATTATGTACAGTGCATGCTAGTCTTGAATTTGTGAGCCTTCTGCCTGCCTCTGCCTCTTAGTGCCAGGTTTATAGGTGTATCCAACCACATCTAGTTTAAGGTTTTATTGTTTTCACGGTGCTTAAACTGTCCTTTACACAGACCATTCTAGGAATAATAGCAACTAATATTAATTTCAAGAGGCGAGTTTATACTTGAATGAGGACTTAACATTAGATAAATAAACAGACAGACAGCTGTGCCTGGTGCAGAAATGAAGGAGGATCCCACACTACTTTCACATATAGAAAAAGTCCAACATAATTTTGGTTAAGAATGAAAAAGATTTTGAACAGAATTTTTTCCTATCAACCATATATAAAAATGAAACAATTTGCTGAGTTCACACTATACTGCATCCATGGTGAATGGCTTCAGATTTACTTAACCACAAAACCACATACACACACATAAACAAAACTGTACTGTTAAACTCGACAGCTTTGGGCTAAAAAGCAAGTCTAATTTAGAAGAAAATCAATGCCAGTATCTATAAATTTCTTTATACATCAACAAATTTGAACTGTACTTGGTCAGAATTATTCTATTGCAATTTGTTCTAAGAAATCATGAGTAGAATGTTCTGAAGTATTTCATCCACTTTTGACCACTGTCAATATCATCCAAGTCCCAATTACAGCTCACTCAAATTTCTATATGTGCCTCCTATTCTCCTGTACCCATTTTTGTCCTATTTTAAATCATCTGAGTACAGGTTCAAAATCCAAATAAGGAATAGAAATCTGGAATTTAGCCTATCATTTTTTTCTTTAGTTTCTTCTGTCACTTAACCTTTTTATTCTGCAGATCTCTCACCTATAAAATGAAAATTTTATGACTTTTAAAACTGTTAAAGATAAATCAGGTAATGAATGAAATAAATTACAAGAGTATCTAGACACAGAATGAGTCTGGTTCATCCATTACTCATTTTTATCACCACATGTACATTACATATACTAGGATGTTCTATTTGATAGGATGTTTTCTTTTTTATAAGAAAACATACAGGGTGTGTTCAAATACTATGGAGCTTGCAGAATTAAATCTATAAAACCCCCAAATTCTGTAAATCCACTCATAATTAAGCTTTAGATTTTTTTTTCTGAGAATATATAATATGAATTATTGGAGAGATAGTTCAGTAGTAAAGAGCAGTGGCTGCTGTTTCAGAGGACCGGGGTTCAATTCCCAGCACCTATATGGTGGTTTACAAGGGTCTATAAGTCCAGTTCCCAAGAGATTAAATGCCCTTTTTAAATTCTGTAGGAACCAGGTGGAACAGACATATGCAAAACACTCATACACATATAATAAAATTAAAACATTAAAAATAAAGATGATACACTTACTTGGTGCATACCACATGTGTGATCACATCTCTGTGCATGTAACTGCGCTCATACATGGATGCACTGGGGAGATTATCAAGATAGACTCTTTCAAACTCTAGAACTGGGGGAGGGGGTAAAAATTATACTTAATGAATGAAATTAACATGCTATTTAGAATTTTCTAAACTTGGTATTCTCTTCTAAATTTTAATTTTTCAATCAACAAATGAGATAAAATACAGTATTAGTTATATCATTATTTCACAGATTACTATGATAGGTTCTCAGGGATTATATGGATACTGTTTCAAGATTTTGCCACTGTACAACCTGTGTGTACAAGTATGCAGCGAAGCCAAAAGAGGGTGCCGGATTCATCTGAGCTAGAATTACAGGTGGTTTATGAGCTGCCTCATGTGGGTGCTAGGAATCAAACAGGTCTGGAAGAGCAGCAAATGCTTCTAATGACTGAGCTATACTTCTAGCTCCTATTTCAAAGGTTTTGATAATTGTGAATGGTTCTGGCTTAATATAAAGGTTCAGAGACCTAAAGCCTTATGAATATATCACAATCTCCATAATCACATGGATTCCAGTTACTTTTTAACTAAAAAGTTAACGATGTTTGTAAGATGTGTATTTGTGTATTTATTTTTAAGGCAGCAACCCCCTATTGCCAGTGAATAGGAATGAAACATGAATAAAAAACTAAATGCTTAGACATTTAGAGCTGAGGAAATCCTAGCAAATCTAGTTGGGTGCACCTGAGGTATTTTCTAGCAGTACAACACCTGGGAAAATGGAAAATTAGGAATATTTAAAACATATTGATTTTGAGCCAGGACCAATTTTACTGGTAAAATCAATTTTAAAAAAGCATTGTTTCCAACTGATCAAACATTCCTATATAAAGTTGGTAAATTAAACATGACAAACCATTAGATTCTTGTACTGCTACATAGCACACTCAAGATTTTATGTCTGGTAAACTACTTTCTATTAACTTTTTGAGTAACAGAATCCCCATTTTTATGTGTGCCTATTAACATTCGGTTAAAAGGTCTTTATCACATTCCTCTGTAGTGACCACTACTTATGTAGTGGGCTACATAAGGGGATCAGGTCCAAGTGTTTTGTGATAATAAGAAAATGTCCTTAAAATGTTTCCTTTTCTACCTTCAGCTTGGAGCTAGACTATTACTGCTGTAATTCTAAGAACTCAGGACAATGAAAATGAGGGTCATGCACTTGTCGAGTTTGGGCAAAAGGTGCCTAGGAACTCTTGGAGCCTCACACGAATCCTGGGTTGCTTATTTTGGCACTTTTCAACATAAAAGTAGTATTCCATTATCGTTTTAATGCCACTGTTGGAGCATTCTGTAATAAATTTTATCCTATCTGTTCCACATAACTTTCATTGTTTGTTAATTCCTTTGAATATATTCAAGGGAACTTGGACATAAAGAAGAGAAAGATAGGTGACTCTCCTCAGACAGTAAAGGTGCTTGCCCATGTCTGGTACCCTGAGTTCAATCCCTGGAACCCATACAAAGGGAGAAGTAGAGAAGTAACTCCACAGGGCTGGTCTCTGGCCTCCACTCTTATACCATGGTGTGTGTGTTCCTACCTCTCTGACCCCACAGGCACACACAGTAACAAATAAAAATTTAAATGCAGCTTAATTCGGGGCAAGACAGAAGGCTCAGAGGTTAAGAGTTCTGGCTGCTATTCCATCTGTAACTTCAGTTCCAGGATATCTGACGCCCTCTTCTGGACTCCCTGGGCCCCAGACACTCACACGGTGTATGCACAGGCAAAACATCCTTACACATAAAATAATAATAATAAAAAAAATGTTTTTATGAAATAGCTTAACTTAAAGAAGTGTCATACAAGCATATATTACTGTGAAAGCATTGAGACAAAAGTCCAATCGCAGGTCCATTACTATAAGTTTAAAAACTTTAAACACTTGGAATTTTAGATAACATGTCGTATTTTTGGTAACAATTCTCTGGTTTGTAGTTTCAGATGTAAAAAAAAAAAGTATTTGGCTAAGGGTAAAGGTTTTTCTGTCCAAACTGAATTGTTTATAAGACTTGTGTTTCCTATGTCAGTATTTCAGTACTTGGTTTCTTTCCTTCCTAGTTATCCCCATTTCTTCCATTAAGTAGTATAAATAGCAATATTTAAGTAAAATAAGAGCATAAACATAATAAAATATTCATTAATGTTTTATGCAAAGCACGGTACCAAGGGTTGGAGCAAAAGAGCGCATGATCCATGTCCTTACACGTTTAGTTCAGTAGTGTTAAGAAAGTCACATGACTAAATATACAACTACAAAAAGTAGTAAGTGCCATGAAGGCAAAGTTGCTGTGGTAAATCCTTTAACTGCAGGGAAAAATAAGGAACTAAAAAGTTGTCATTAGACAATACTCAACAATCACTGCACCTAAAACCTAGAAGGCTGTGTGTTAAAAAGCTACTGACACACACACACACAAAATCAAATCCAGCAAACATAAGAAACTTTCCCTACGTCCTAAAAAGGCATTAGTAGAAGAGTCAGGGCTAAGAATTTAGGTTCTTATGATTCTGAGAAAGGCATACTCCTTCCCACACCTGCCCATCAAAATTTAGGGATTCCAACTTCACGCGGAGCTGCGAGGTCAACAGAAACACCCAAACAGACGTCGAAATTCGACTTGTGGCACCTACGGCAGCCGGTCAGGGACCAGCGGCGTTAGCTACTTTCGAAAACGCAGCTCCATCAAGGCCAGTTCAGGATGGCCCCGGGTGAGGCAGAGGCCGTGCGTCCCAAGCACACGAGCCCGCGACCTCACAGGCGCCGGCGCGGCCCCGGCTCGCTCTCGGCCGGCTCCGCAGCTACCTTTCCTCCTCTTGGCCAGGGTCGCCTCCACCGGTAAAGGCCCAACCCAGCGCTCTCCATCCTCGTCCTCGTTCTCTTCGCTCCCCGCCGCCGCCGCCGCCGCCGCCGCCGCCGCCGCCAGGTCCCGCTCGCCGGGCTCCGCTGTGTCTCGTTCCTCCTGCTCCCGGCGCCTCCGCCGCCTCTGCTGGGACTCGCTGCCGCTCTCCGCCGCCATGTTGCCCGACGCGTCAGAGAGGCGCGACGCCCGAGCGGCGGCGGCGGCGCAGCACTTCCGGCGGCGGCCGAGGCCGTTTCCTGATTGGCTGGGCTGGGCCGGCGCGGATCCAATCAGCAAGCAGCGCGCGCAAGCAGCGGTCCGGCTGCTTTGACGGGAGCGCCGGAGCCGGCGTGCGGTGACTCTGGCCCCGGCCGGGTGAGCGGGATCGGGGGCGGGCGCTGTGACAGCCCCAGTTTTCTGTCCAGGATGGTAGCTCGTGGGGTTGGGGGTCACAGTCCCTTCCCCAGATCGGATGCGTACAGCCTGGGAACCGGACGCGCGCTCCACTCAGCCTCCCGGGCCAGCGGCGTTCCAGAACCTACGCGGGTGTCCCAGAAGCCGCGGGGAGGGCGGGGTTGAAAGGAACGTTCATCAGCTAGAATGTATATTGGACTTACTCTAATTTGTAAGATGGACTCCCATTATTAGGACATTCTTTTTTACTTGCGTGTGTGTGTGTGTGTGTGTGTGTGTGTGTGTGTGTGTGTGTGCGCGCGCGCGCATATTGTGTTCCGTGTTGCAATTTGCCTGTTCATGAGCCGGTTCTAAATTTAACTGTATAGTATAGTTATATACAGCTGTTTTTGCTGTTTTGGGATCTCTATATTTGTGTATAGGTTTTAAAATTTACTCATCAGACCTTGTTTTTTTTGTCTCATTTTAGACTTTAAGATAGAATAGTTGAATTTGGGGAGAATTGACATCTTTACATTATTGACTTAGAGGACATAGGAACATGGTATAGTGTCTCATTTATTTAGAACCGTTTTACAACCGTGTTGGTAACTTATTGGTTAAACAATATAAAACTTATTTCAATGAGTAAAAAGTACTTTGGGGTGGTGTTTATTCTGATTTGCACTTGACATTGTAACCTAGAAGCCCTCCTTGTTGTTATTCCTCCATCTACATCCTTGAAATGACCTAAGTTTAAGTCTCATAATATACTGTCACTGCTATTCTTTGCAGCAGCCATCCACTTACCTTGTGTCACTTTTACTTGAAAAATGATGACTATCATCTTTTTAAATATGCTATCATTATTGTCTTTGTCTTTGTTTTTGTTTTTTTTGAGACATAGTTTCTCTGTGTAGCAGCTCTGGCTGTCCTGGAGAACTTTGTAGACCAGGCTGGCCTTGGACTCAACAGGGATCCAATTGCCTCTGCCTTCTGAGTGCTGGGATTAAAGGTGGGTGCCACTATTAAAGGTGGCTCATTATTGTTTTAATTGGATGACTAATTACTAACTTAAAAGTGGGCCACTATCCAAAACTATGGTAATATTCTTTAAGTTCTCTTATATAACCATTCCCCTGCTACTCTTAAATTGTTGGTTGTAAATCTCAGTCTTTAAGGGATAATCTATCTCTCTAGTTGCCCTCACCCCTGAAACAGGGTTTCTTCTTTTGAGTAGTCCTGGCTGTTCTGGAATTCCTTATTATACCAGGCTGCCCTTGAACTCACCGAGCTCCATCTGCCTCTGCCTCCCAAGTGCAGAGATTAATGGCATGGGCCAGCACACCTGGCTGTATCTGCTCTTGAATTTCAAATTCCTTCTCTCTACCCTTATAACTGATTACTTAGTTGTGATTCACTTAGTTGGAAGAAGTAATCCAAACAGGACTTCTACAAGCTCTCGCCAACACATCTATTCACCTACCAGTATCTTACAATCTTACTACACTACTGACCCTCCTATTACAATGGAAGAGTATTATTTTATTTATCAATTCTTCAGTTGGTGACACCTAATTGATTCCATATCCAGCTATTGTGAGTAGTGCTGTAGCAAACAAGAGATTACAGGTAGCTATCTTTTCAATAGTGGTTTCATTTTTGGTTATATGTCTAGTAGTAGAAATTCTGGATCCTGTAGTAGTTTTGTTTCTGCTTTTTGCTGTTCCATCTATATTCTTTCTTTTCTCTAATGGCTGTACTAAAATATTCCCTCCAACAGTATTGTGCTCATGTTTCTCAATGGATTTTTGTCTATTAGTCACTGCTACTTGCAGCAAATGGTTGTTAAATACATGTATCCTTTCTTTACTTTAGTTTTCTCACCAAGATGAAGAAAACTATAAAGGCTATGTCAGAGAATCAGCAAGAACCAGACCCAGATATTACTGCAGATACAGAAGTTACAGATACCGAGGAAGAACTTGTTAAACAATGTGAAGAAATGTGGAAAGACATGGAAGAAGTAAGCATCAATTGATAAAAGTTACAGATTAGTTAGTATAGTACACATCATAAACTTAGAAGCACATAGTGTTAGTTTCCTTGTAGTTATTATTTTATAAGTTACATGTATTTTATACCTAAGAGCTAAAAGTATTCTCTTAAGAATCTTTATACTAGATCAACTGTGGAAAGAAAAAAAATAAAAAGGTAGTTCTGGCTGTCAAGGAGATTATTTTTCTTATAGATACAATAGTCATTCATAATATTGTATATAATGTACCGTTAACAATATTATGGTGGTGGTACACACCTTTAATCCCAGTACTTGAGAGGCAGAGGCAGATGGAGTTCTGTGAGTTCAAGGCCAGCCTGGTCTACAAATCGAGTTCCAGGACAGCCAGGATTTTTACACAGAGAAGCCCTGTCTGGTGGCCGGGAGGAAATAAAATGTTTTAAGGAGGTTGGAACAAAAGAACACAGAAGTTAATGAATGTAAGATTAGAGGGAATCATAAATTATTTTAGTACCTGTTTTGGACCAGTAGAACATAGAAATAATATATAACTAAGAATTATGAGTAATATGGATACAAATGTTGAGCTTAAAGTTATATATGTTTTTATTTTAATGAACTAGAGACACTTGATACATTATGTTAATTTAGGAAACTTTCTCTTTAGCATGCCACAATATATGATAGAAATCACAGATACATGTAGTACTTCAGTAAAGTGTCAGAACAGGAGTGATGAATGCAATTTTTATGAATATAGCATCCTGTTCTTTCACCGAACTGTCAGAGCAAGAAAGATGACCTTTTAAAAAAGTCATATGGCAAAATCTTTGGTCCTGTATATTGTTAGTGTACATACTTATACGGCAGGTTTTTCCTACTCTCAGGCCTCCTGGTTCTGCCGCCATGGTCCCGCCGCCACGTGAGTCCCAAATAACATTCAGAGACTCTGTATTTGATATAATCCTGTTGGCCAATTACCATTATTGTTTATGGGCTAGCTCTGTCTTAATTATTAACCCATTTCTACTTATCTAAATATTTCCACGTGGCTCATCTTATCAGGAGCCGTGGCTGGCATCTTCCTTCCTCCCCAGTCTCCATCTTGACTCTTCCTTCTACTTCCTCTTTCCTCCTCCTAGTCTCCTAGCCTCGCCTATTTAGTTTTCTATTGGCCACAGTGCTTTATTAACCAGTATGAGAAATATATATACAGAATAACATCTCCCATCATCTCCTCTTTTCTGTCTAAAGTAAAAGAAGGGTTTAACCTTAACATAGCAAAATATATCATACAACATTTATCAAATAAGAAACACAGTAAACAATATTTAGTCCATTAAATTTTGTAAGACTTTAAGAAAATATCATTTATTCTATCTTTGTGAGTCTAAAGTCCTATATATAACTTATCTTTAATACTTACTAAGGAAACTATAACCAAAACTATCTGTCTTCAACTCCTTCAAAGACCATAGAAGGATAATATATAAACTCTAGAAATGACAGAGACAACTCATTGCCTGGTCAGTCACCTGAAGTTCTTCTGTAATATTCCATCTTCAGCCCATAGGCCATACTGTGTCTCCAGACTCCTCAACAAATCAGGAAACTTTAAACAATCCACCTGTATTGGCAGTTTGTCAGTCATTTTTCTCTGTGTCCTGTAGACTATCTGGCTGTCTGGCAGCCTCTTCCATGAAGCAGGAATCCTGTAGCAATGTCCATCTTGAATCAGCAGTCACTTTTTTATGGCTCCTGCATGTCCAGTTTCTACAACATTAAGTCAAACAGTCTAGAAGAGCAGTACCTTGCCCAAAAGGTAGTCTTGCCATATTAGAAGCAAACTTTGTAACAAGTTTCTTCAATGTCCATCTTCCTTTTTGATGCAGGTGGTGTTACCAGGAGCAGTTGTGCCTCCCTGTAAAGAAATACCCTAAACCATTTTAAATGCCATATTCTTTAGGTCTTTGAAAGGTTTGAAGAATGCCTATTCATCTCAAATGCATCTCTGCATATCTAGAAATCCTAACTAACTTACCTCCAAGTTTTGACTATCATAGGTAACTCTCTATAATCTGTACTAAATTATACATTACATTTTCCAATGAGCTATATAAACACAATACCTAAACAAGAGGAGAAATATACATATTACAAAATTGACCTTAAATTGTATCAATAAAAGAAAATCTATTTCAAAGCAAAGTATTCATATCTATACCATAATTCCCTTTTTACCTTTAAAAAGATTGTTTGTGGTTATAGCCATTTATAACCAAGTCTATTTAAATGAAAACAAACATTTATAAACAATATTTGGAAATTTGGGCGTCGTTCTTTCCAAACTACTTCCTGCTGGAAGAGGGCGCTGTCATGGGGGTCCAAAGAAGACGCAGAAATCTTGGCTGTAGTTTGCAAGGCTTTGTTTCAACTGCTTTGAATATTGGATCATCTGGGGCACTGTTTCAGGGGTCTGGCTTGATCAAACCACATAAGTCTGGAAAGAATCCACAGCTTTTCATTTTCTGTGAAAACAAAAATAGAAATCCTTTTCCCCAGTGACTTGTCCTTAGGCTTAAATTTTGGAGTCAAAGCATTTTTAAAATATATAAATTGAATTAATCCAGCAGCATTTCTTTTATTAGTAGTTGTTATTTTCTCAGCAATCAAATAATTTAAAGACAACAGAATCGTGTATAGTATCCAAAATTTCTCTGTGCTTTCCATGTTTACGTGGCTTTTTTATTACTCTATTTCTTCTACTTCTATTTTTACATATTTTTGAGACAGGGTTTCTCTGTGTAACTTTTATCTGTCCTGGAATTTCCTCTGTATACCAGGTATACTTTGAAATCACAGAGATCTACTTGCCTCTGTCTTCCCAGTGCTGGAGATTAAAGGCGTGTGTCACCATACCCAGCCACACTCTGTCTTTTTAAAACCATTTTATTTCTTTTCTTTTTCTCTCCCAAGCCTACGTAATTTTAAAACACAGTGTAAACCTCCATTGCACCTCTCGTACACACCAATGAATTGTTAGCAGAGCTCTTTAAAAGTAAGGTGTGTTTTTTTTTGCTGCTTATGCTAATTTTGGAAACCACCTTTAAAGGAGCTGCACAAATCTCTGTCTACAGCAAAACAAATCCAACCGAGAAAAATGCTGCTACCAAGAAGTCTTGCTAGTCTCTGTTCCTTTGTTTCTAAAACATTTCTTAAGCTTTTATTAGTTTTAATTGGAAGTTTTTATAGCCACGTTGGGCGTCAACTGTAGCATGTATGTTTCCGCCAGCCTCCAGCCCACCTGCCTGCCTGCCACTGGTCTGGGCCCACAGCTGCACCAGCCCCAAGTAACACTCTGAGACTCTGTACATACTAGATAATTTTTATAATTCTTTTTTGTTATTTTTTCTCTACTAAAAACTTGGATTTAACAATAACTTAAAATTTTGCAGAAAATTACTGCAACCAGAAATGAGGATAAATAAGAATTAAATTATTCATATTTTTACCTATCAAATACAATCATTAACATTGTTGGATGTTTTTAAAGTCAGGCAGACACTGTCTCTTGGAGGCTTATTTATGATCTTAATTACTTATTTTGTTTTTATTCTACAATACTTTCTTCTTCTCTTGCCTCCCATTTTTTCCCCATTATGTAGCTTATAATTCATGCTAGCTACTGGGTGTGTTATTTCTTTAATCTAGTAGTCACTATACTGTGGAGGGTGAGGTAGAGGAATCAAAGACTCTGTATAGGTGCTGTACCACTGAGCTAGATTCCTTTTTATAAACTCACTTGGGAACCTTTCTGACTGCCTTCCTCATCTTCTTAGGTGGAAACTTAAAAAATATAAATAGATTCATATCACATATTTATGTAGATATATGTATATATGTATTTTCAGAAGGGTGTTGTATAGAGCTAGTATAAAAAGGGAGGAGAAGGGAATTGTCTATAAGTGTGTTACTTATTTCTCTTTTCCTTTTAAATCAAGTGTCAGAATAAATTATCCCTCATTGGAACGGAGACACTCACTAACTCAGACGCTCAGGTATGAACTTGTATACTGTCCTAGAAAATGTAAGCAGACTTCATTCTTGTTTTGGAAAAAAGTTTGTCTGTTTATATTATTCCAACATAGCAGCTTTGTTAGTACATATATTCTTTTTTAATTAAAAATTACTTTGTGTGTATATGTGCATGTACATGCATGTGATGGGGGTGTGACAGGGGGTGGGGGTGGATGGAGGCCTGCATGCCACAATATGTGTGTGTAGGGGGAGGTCAGAGCACAACTGTAAAATCTGTTTCTCCTTCCACCTCTATAGGCTTCAGGGATTGAATTTAGCAGGCCAGGCTTATGCAGTAATCACTTTTACCTGCTGAGCCATCTCCCTGACTATCATACCTATATCTTGAAACAGTTGGAAAATTCTTCTGTTTCAAATTAATAATAAAAAACAATCTCAATGACCAACTATTTATTGTCTCTAAGAAACACATGCATTCAGCAGATGCCCCAAAACCTAATATCAAAGGATGGGAAAAAAATACCAAGGAAACAAAATGTAAACAGACATGCTATCCTTATACCTGGCAAGATTAAATTTCAAACCATAGCTAATTAGAAGATATGAAATAAGAAATGCTACATATTAATAAAATGATTAATTCATTAAAAGAAATAATTGTGACCTTTTATGCACCAAATACTGGAGCTTCTAATGTTGTTTTTTTGTATCCATAAAAATGTTTTAGAGTCTGTACATATACAATGTACTGTATACTATAAAAGGTCTAACTGAATATACCAGTTTTAAAATGCATTGTGTTAGTTACTATCATTTTCTTGGGAAAATATGGTTCCCTTAATGTAGGAATTGAGACCTTCCTGTCCTTACTGAACATGAATCACTGGACACTGGACCTACAAGGGAATACAAGTGGTTTCCATCCGGTTCACCAAAAACTGACTCTGAGAAGAGTGTTTATATACCTGTAAACATGTACTGTCCTAAGTTACAGATAGCCAAAGAATATCCTGTGGTTTCCTGTTGTGTTACAGGTCCTCAAGCTCATTTGTGAGTTTGATGCTTCTCAAAGAGGACCTCACACAATTCAGTTTATAGTCTGCTTGTGGCTAAGATTTATTACAGTGAAAGAATGCAGTCAAGTCTGCAAAGGGGAAGGATGCATGGATAAAGTTGAGAGGAGATGAGATATGAAGTTTTGAGGAGCTGTCTCACAATAGAATGATTTAACACTTTCTTAAATTAGCCTGTCAATTTAAGCATTGCCTAACGTTGGAGAAACTTAGTGCCCACAATTTTTAGTGTGAACTGGTGATATAGTCATACTCTTCCTGGCAGATGTCAAAATACCAAAAGATAAAACAGGTATTCAGCCAGAATAGTTTTGGCACTATAAGCCACTCTTAAAGAGTTATATGTTTGGAAACCATCTTGAAATCATTCCAAGTTCACAAATCCAAGTCAAAGGCTGATGCTGTGAGCAGGCCTTTTGAGAAGTAGCGGTTTCTGGTTTGCTTTGATACCTCACTTCTGCATGCATAGTTCCTTCATACCTGCATTCAAACTCAATTTTCTGTGTTCTGTTTGTTTTTAAAGGCAGGGTCTCATGCAGCCTGTTTTGGCTTAAACTTGGTTGAGTGCTGATTTGCAAGCTGTCACTCTACCCGGCTCAGTCTTTTTTTTCTGAAGCAAAAAGTTAGACATTTTTTGGATAAAACTTTTATCTTTTATTACTTTCAAAACATTACTGCTGTTTTATTATTAGAAAGGGTTGTTTAATTTTATTGCAGAATCAAATTTGACATTATCAAACCAAAACACCACCATAATTTGCCTCAGGATAAGGTATATACATTTTGTAAACTACTATTGTATTTTTAAAATGCTTTTTATACGTGGTTCTGGAACCAGTCTGATCATTATCTTCATGTGTATATTTGCATTTCTATTTTGCAGTACGAGTAAAAGCAGTTACAGTATTTTGAAAGATCACAGGGAGGAAATGAACATATTTAAGAAAAATTGGACTGAAATTTCTGGCAGGACTTAGCATCCTGTTTTTCTGTTTTTCGGCGGGGAAGATGTCTTGCTATGTTAGCATCTTTGTTTATTTGAGGTATATTTAGGAAATAAATGTTATGTGCTTAGGTTCTTTTAGTTTTGGTCAGAAAGCAGAATTCTTTTTTTTTTTTTTTTATTTCATGTGCATTGGTATTTTGCCTGCCTGTATGTTTGTGTGAGGGCATTAAATCCCCTGGAACGGGAGTTATATAGACAGTTGTAAGCTGCCACGTGAGTGCTGGGAATTAAACCCAGATCATCTGTGAGAACAGCTAGTGCTTTTAACCTCTGAACCATCTGTCCAGCTCCCAAATTTTTTATTTCAATAGCATAGTATATAATTTCTGAAAAAGTAATGAATGAGCTATAGTTAGTATGGTAGTAGAATCTGTTTGGTGATGCTGTTTCGATAACCACCTATTTTAGAATTACTATTATGGTATTGATTATATTTTCATCAATAGTCAATGAGAAATACTTGAAATATCCTTCTTTTCTTTTTTCTTTTTTTTTAAATAGCTCTCATTACTTATTATGCACGCGAAACATTTGACTGCTGAACTTGGTCATTGGAAAGAAAGAACACCTGAAAGTAAGATTCTTATTTTTAGGTTTATGTTTTTTGTAGACAAATTAATGGCATATTAAATTAATGGTCTCAATAATGAAATGATCTATCTGTCCTTGAAATTGCCCATGGTCATTGATACTAGGAACCACCCAGTTTTTCTTTATACACATATGTATAATAACCTGGACTATGACAACTTTATTATAGTGATTATTTTTCCCTCAAAAACCTTGTCTTGAATTCAGTAGAAACCATGAACTGTTAATGAGTGAAACTTGCACAGTGGAAAAACTATATGCTTTTAGAATAGGGAACATGTAGTTTTTATGCTATTTCTTGATTTGTTCAATGGAAGCCAAATATATTTTCTGCCTATATTTAAAGAATAGAAGATGGCGTAAAATGTTACAGTTGTAATTCCCAACTAGTAGATATTTTATTATTATCATTATTATTATTACTGTTATTATTATTATTATTATTATTACAAGCTCCCTGTAGCATGTACTTTTTGCATCTGGTTTTCTGTATTGCTCTGTCTTTTTACCACATCTATCTTCTGGTTTTCGTCCTCCCAATATTTTCCCTTTGACTCCTCCCACCACACCACTTCCAGTTTTAACCTCCCTTTTCTATGTTATTCTTTGTGTCAGTTTGGGGGATTCTCCAGGTAGCAGTCCTAGGCTGTCTTTTTTTCTTTAGATAAAGAACTATCTATATCTTTGGTTTCATTACTTTATTCATGCCAATTCTTTAATTGTTTCACATTCTCATTATTGCTTGTTAGCCTTTAATTTTAGTACTTCAGTTATAATTTTAAAATTTGCCTTAAACTGTATATATGTTTTCCATCTTAGGATTATATTAACTTCTTAGCAATATTTCCTTTTTTGAGCATCCCTTATGCACTGTTTAAAATGTTGGTATTCTTTAAAGTAGTGTACTCAGCTGTTATTGTTTTTTTTGTTTTTTCAGAGACAGGGTTTTGGCTGTGTAAACGTAGCCTAAGGCTAGTCTAGAACTTAGAGTGTTTGTCCTTCAGGCTCCCATGTACTAGGACTGCAGGTGTGTACCACTATTATACTTCGACTTATTCAGGTGTTATCTCACATGCTAAATCTGCATTACATTTTAGGCTTATGTGTTATATCTATAATAATGACTTGAATTAGTTTACTAAGGTTGTGACAAAGGATTTTATGAAGTATAATGGGATGTGTAGCTTAAACATTGGAAGCCCATTTTATCATAGTTCTGGATGCCTAGCAGTTCTGGATGCCTAACTATTTTATTGTTATACACCTGTCAAAAGCAACTTAAGGAAGGAAGGCTTTATTTTGCCTTAGAGTTCTAGGGAATATAGTCAGTTATGGCAGGGAAGGTAAGGTGGACAGAACAAGGATTGGTTGGTCACTTTGTGTCCAATTAGAAAGCAGAGAAAGATGGATGCATATGCTCAACTTGTTTTCTGCTTTTTTATTCACCTGGGATCCTAGCCCATGAAACAGTAATGCACACGTTTAGGGTGGACCTTTCTATTTCCATTAACCTTATATAGAAAAATCTGTCGCAATCATGCCCAGAGATTTACTTCCATGAGATTCTAAATCTTATACAATTGACAATAAAGATTAACCGTCACATAGTCTAAGATGAAGTTATCAGCAAAGTTGATTTCTTTGGGGGACTCTCCTTGACTTTAAATGGCCATTGTACTCAGCGTTCCATCACTGAAACAGTCCCTGAGATAAGTAACTTAGAAATGCCCTAGAAACTCTGACCTAAATTAGATGCACCTATTGCTTGGTGGCAATGGTGATGTACATGCAACAGAGCAAACTGTTCCAATCCTTAGCCCTGGAGCAGGGAAAAGAATACCAGGGTCCCACAGTCTTCTCCAGAGTTGTGCTACCTATGATCCAATGACTGTCCACAGTTCCTGTCTCCTTAAGGTTTACAGCATCTCCCCGTTAGATAGTCCTGGAGATTGATCCTTTAACACATGGATCTTCTCTGTGCCTCTCTCTGTCTTACTTTCATTGGATTAGGCTTCATTCCAGTGATAACAAGCTAGCTTAATTACTTAACAGTAAAGTCACATTTTGAGGTTTTGGGTATTAGATTTTAATCATGAATTTTGGGTCAGGAACATATTCCAGTGCATAATAACTTCCACATATATGTTCAAACTAGACTCTGGATCATTAGACTTAAATATCTTTGTACTTCCTAGATCTTAGCTAAGATATCCAACTCATAATATCCCTCATTCTTCAGGAACTGTTATTTGTTGAGTGATATATACATTTTAAATTTCTCCTGGATTCTTCATATTTCAAACATAACCAGTTACTAAATACTGAGCTCAGCTGCTGCTCCATTGTTTAACAATGATGCTTTCTCATTGAAACTTTTAAACCTACAAAGTAAGAGACTAGTTGAATGAACCTCAGACTTAAAGACTAGCTTCAAACTGTTATTACATTTTTTTAAGTTTTAGATTTTTTTCAAAGTTCTATAAAAGAACATCATTATTTCAATTTTTGTAGATCAAGAATCTGAGCATATTTATAATCTTAAAGTCCCTGTAAGTTAGGAATCAATACAGCTTAGCTCTGTCCTCTGTTTAATGATCTCAAGGTTAAAACAATAGATTCTTGTTGAAGCCTACCAAGAGGTTTAGATCTACTTCAAAGCTTTTCTCAAGTTGTGAGGATGATATATTTTCCAGTGATTGTAGAAAATCATGGTAGCTTCAGTGGTGTGTGTGTGTGTGTGTGTGTGTGTGTGTGTGTGTGTGTGTGTGTGTGTGTGTAGAGCACACACACGTGTGGTTGGGTATACCTATGTGCAAGTGCATGTAGAGGTCACTGCACAACCTTAGATGTCGTTCTTTGGATATTATCTACTTTTCTTTTTTGAGGCAGGGTTTCTTACTGGCTTAGAACTCACCAAGTAGACTAGGCTAGCTGACTAGTGGGCCCTGGGAATTTATCCGAGTCTCGCTGACACTGGTATAACTACATTCAACCATTCCCACCATGGTCAGCGGTTTTTTGTTTGTTTGTTTTGTTTTGTTTTTTACCTGGCTTCTGGGGATCAATCTTGTGTCCTAGTGCATGCATTTACTTTACTAACTGAGCTATTGTTCCAACCCTTATTCCATGTTCTTGAATTCCATCTGGTAGGACTGATGAAGGCTGTGATTTAGTATAGACAGTCGTGTCATGGTTTGTGAATCCTTACAGATTCAGCTTGGTTCTACAGTGTCTTTTCTTGGAGAGTACCTAATTTTGTTCCAATTTTCATCTGGAACCATTGGAGAATGGGAAGATTTTGCTTTGTTTTTTGGCCAAGAATCACTTGATTGTAGAAGTCTTATGAGAAGACATGGGAAAAAACAAATAAGGTCAGGCTTATGACCTCATTATTTTTGTTTCAAGTACTTCAGTCATTCTTTTTGATGGTTGGTAGTAAATAACAAATTCTGTTAATTTGTCCCTGTCTGTGAGTATCTTTATTCCTTCATCATTCTAAAAGAATATTTTCACTGACTATACAATCAGAATTCTCTTACTTGGCACTTGACCAGCATGCTGCTTTTGCCTTCCTTGTTTCTGATGAGGGACGCACTGTTACTCTCTTAGTTCTTCCCTTATAAGTAAGGCAAAATATTGTTTTCTTTTGTATGTTTTTGTTGCTTTAACTCGTGGCTGCTTTTAAGATTTTTTGTGTTGCCTTTTGTGTGGAATAGGTTTCTTTAGGTTTATCTTATCTGATGTTCACTTCCTTAAATATGTGGGATTATATTTTTTGCAAAATTTGAGAAACTTTCTGTCACTATTTCTCCATATTTTTCTAGTCTCCTCTTAACCCTTTTCTCCTTTACTGAAGTTCCAGCAATATGATATTGTATCTTTTATTACAGTCCTGTAGGTCTCCCCAAAGTTCTGTTTTCTAAATGTTTAATTATGGTAAAATACACATAAAATTTATTCTTTCACTAAGTATAGTGATAAGTGTATATTCACATTGTAAACAGTCTCCAGAACTCTTTACATTGCATTTGTCAAAATGGGTTAGTACTTGTGCTAGCCAGCTGTCACTGAAAACTGTCTGGAATAAATGAACAATTTTTAGACAGTCAAAGTTTATTTGACTCCTGATTTCAGAAGTTTCAGTCCTTGGTTGGTTGGCTCTATTGCTTTTGGACTTGTGGCAAGAGAAAATTTGGTAACTGTACAAGTTGGAGGAAATTGCTTAATTCATGTCAGCCAGGCTTCAGAGAGAAGCAAAAGGGTACCAGGTTCCAATGCCTTTGGGGCATCTCTCTATTGGCTTCATAACTCCTATCTACTATGTCCTACCTCAGAAATTCCTCTTAGGTCTAATCAGTATCAAAATTTGGCACCCAAACCTTCAACACATGGATCTTGGTTATATACACCTATCCAAACCATATTAGTCACTCTAGAACTACCTATAACCAATTCTAAAATTGGCTTTTAAAGTACATATAGGATGGCTTCCTTTTAGAAGGCTGTCTAAAATAGTAGACATGTTTTTAGTAATTTATCATTTGATAATTTAAAGTAGTACTTGTTTAAAAAGGAAAATTTATGGGTATCTTTTGAATAGTTTATTAATTTTTCTATGGGAAATTAAATATTTGCTTCTCCTGGCTGGCAAAAATTATAAGTGTGTAATTTGCTGTATGTAATTCATTGATTATAGGTGCATTTTTAGAAAGAAGTCTGATATGGCCTTAAAAAGTTTTATCTACATCTCATTCTGTATAATTCTATTTCTGGAAGAATACTCCTTGAAATTAAAAGCACTAGAACATAAAGACATAAAAAGATGTCTAGCACAGTATTAGTACTCAGTTTTGGAAATTACCATTGCATTATGATGCATACACATATAATAAATATGCAGTTATTCAATGATGAATTACTTTATACCATGGGAATTCTGCTGAGTGAAAGTAATGGTAATATATCTGATGTATTATAATAATACAATGACAGAAACCTTTTGTGTTTGTGTATGTTTGTTTCCATATATATGTCCATGTACATAGGATCATATGGACAGAGAAAAGTACCTTATTAGTCTATTTTCAGCATTGGGAATGCTTTTAAGTTCTTAGGAAGAAAAAGAAAAACAAAATGCATAGATACCAAATTTATCCAATGTTTGGGGTTATATGTGCAAAGATGTTAATCTAGAAGTCACAAAAATGAGTATATTTTACAAAAGTTTGGTACTACATAAGTAGAATGAAAAAGAGTTACTTTAGGAAAGCCACAAAGTCAAATTCTTGAAAGTAACTGACTGTTTTATTTTTGTAGTAACTCCCATGACTGAAGATGTTTTGGTAACATTAGGAAAAGAAGAGGTGAGTCATTTATGATTTGTAGTATTCCAAAATGACTTACAATTAGAACTATTTTAGATCAGTTTATGACATAAGAATTAGGCTGAACCACTCCAAAGACACATTAAAATTTGCATGTTTTATTGAACTAAATATTTTAAAGATTTGAATTTTCTTTATTTTTGCTGTTTGTTTTTTTTTGTTGTTGTTGTCGCTTTTGTTTTCTAAGACAGAGGTTTTGGAGGCTGTCTTGGAACTTACTCAGTAGATCAGGCTGGTCTTGAACTCACACAGCTCTGCCTGCCTCTGCCTCCCAAGTGCTGGGATTAAAGGTGGTACCACCATGCAGCTATTGTTTTTGCTGTTTGTGTATGTAGTTGTTCTGGTGTGAGAGAGAATGTGTGGTGTGCATGTGGAGGTCAGAGAACAATCTCGTTGTCCTAAACTTCTACCTTGTTTGAGACGGTTTGTCTGTTGTCTGTCACTGGATGTGCCCACTTTGCTATCTCATTAGCTTCTGGGGACTCTCCTGTTTCCACCTGCCATATTGCCCTCGGGATGCTGGGATTACAGGTTATGCTTTGGAGCTTTCTCCTCACCAGAAATTATTTCCTTGGCAGATTCTAGATGATTCTAGAGCAGGTGTCAATTTGGTGTCCTCTAATTCAGTTCAAAATTCAATTTTTTGATGGATCATTCATTTCATGAAGCTGTGTCTCACCAAAGATGACAATTACAGTAGTAAGTTTTCTGTTGTACTTCTGACCAATTAATTACCACCCAATTTGCTTGTCCCCCTCTTCAGGTGTGAGTAGTTTTCTAGAGAGACTCTAGAGATTTTCTTCAGAGAAATATGCTTACTTAATATAAAAGGCATCACACACACACACAAATACAGATGAATAGCCAAATGAAAGAGATGTGATATGTAGATTAAAGTGTATAGGAAAGGGTATGGAACTTCTGTGTTCTAAGTGTGAGGAGACCCCCACTCCTCCTTGCAGTTAGCTAATTAGAAGCTCCCTGAACCCAGTCCTTTTGATCTTATACTTTATTATGTAGGCATAATTGACCAAATAATTGGTCATTGATTAACTTAACTTTCAGCTCTTCTTCCCTTTCCAAAAATTGGAGGGTAGAGCTGAAAGTCCCAATCTTTTGGTCATGCCTTGGTTTTTTTCTAGTCTAGCCCTCATCTTAAGGCTGCCTAGGTTTTGCTTGTCATTCAGTAGTGTAAGAAAAGGTGCTTTCCATGCTGGAGATTCCTAGTGTATTAGGAATGATATGCCAGGGAAGAAAGGTATGAAGTATGTAGTTTGGCCTGGTGGCTTATACCTGTTGTTGGGAAGCTGAGACAGGGGTCATAGTTTTGGGCCAGTCTGGGTTACCTGTCTCAAAATAAGTGGGCGGTGGAGAAACTAAAGTATGTATTTTACAGCATAGTGCTGGACAGTACAACAAAGATTGTCTTTGTTAACAAGAAACAAAGACTGTGCTCAGGTCCTAGGGGTTTGTTAAAAGGTAGAAGCTTTGAAGCAATGAAGTCCATTTCTAAACAAAGTGTAGGTGTGTGTCAGCACTCTATAAATGGAAGAATCACTGATCAAAAAGGAGACACATTTAAAGGTTTGAAAAACTGAATCTGTCTATATCATGAAGATTGAGAGTGTGTGTTCACACAGGTCTGACACAGAGGGGTGGCACATGTTTTGGGTAGTTGGAGAAAGATGGACCCATGAGGTCTGTAATGAGTGGGGAAAAGTAAAGGAACCTGGTACTTGCCTGCTGGTCTCTGTGCTTCCAGACTCCCCCTGGCAAGAAACCACCCTGCTAGAGGATGGAATTGAGTGAGCCACTGAACGGGGGCTCAGAGCTTTCAGTCTTTGCCTCCTGAGGCCAAACAGTTGCTGTCTCTCGGCACCAAGCTCTTAACTTCCACGGTAAAACTAAAGTGTTGGCTTACTGCCTTCTACAAAAGTTGGGCCACCAAACACTTTCCCTGATGTCTACTCTAATCTCCCTTTCGACAAATGCTTTTTATGTGCATTTCCTAGATAGACACTCCAACAGGGTATGTGCTGTTGCCATGAGTGCCTAGTTGTAGCAGGATGAGGAAGGACAAAATGCATGTTCACTCTAGGTGTGGCCTGCTACTTAGGACTCAACTGCCTACCACTCCCATCCTGCTCCTCTACTCCCACACCTGAATTGAAAGTTTGTAGGAACTGTGGGCTTATTCTTTGACTAGGATTGCCAGTCTCTTGTCACCAGAGCTGCCTGGCTTGTGGTTTCCCTTCCTTTCTGTCAATATGCACCTTAAGCCCCCCACCATACTTTGGGCTTTGGAGGCCTCTCCTACTGTTCTCTGCATAGTCTTTTTGCTTTTATGTGCTTTTCAGCTTTTCTGTCATCTCTTTCATAGTATCTGTTCTCCTGGGGTTTTTGTTTTGTTTTTAAGACTGTATTTTAAATAATCTGCCTCTTATTAATTCCCAGAGTCCCAGAAGGGTAGTGATTCTCTTCATATCCAAAAAGGGATTTATTCCAGACCATCACTGGATAACTGAAATACAGTGGGCAAGAATGAGTAAAATAAAAATAAAAGGATGTTTTTAGTAGATTTATCATAGATGTTTTTAACTAGAAAGAGGAACATTCCTTCTATAACAGTTTCTGAAGAGTTTGTTTTTGTGATGTTAGAGAGCAAACCTAGGGAGGGCTCTGTGCGTGTTAGACAGGAGCTCTGCCAGTGAGCCCCATCTTAGCCTTAGTCTTGTAAAGGAAGGATTGCTAGTGAATACTGTCATGTTCTGAATCCATTGCAACAAACTTCTTTTAGTCTATGGAAACAGTGACTCAAGGTTTCTCACAGAGCTGGCTTTTGGCATTATTGCGTTCCCTTGGTCCTCCTCACCTCCTCATCTTTCTGGTCCTTTCACCCTCCTCACATTCATTGAGTTTTGTTCCTCATCATCATTTCTTTAACTTATTAAGAGTTTCCTTCCTTCCTTTCTTCCTTCCTTCCTTCCTTCCTTCCTTCCTTCCTTTCTTTCTTTCTTTCTTTCTTTCTTTCTTTCTTTCTTTCTTTCTTTCTGTTTATGATAGAAAACTAGACCATAGAGTGCGCCTTTGTTTTTAACAAAGTTTTAGAGCTACAAGTTATTCTCTAAATGTTTTTAAAAGGATTTTTAAAGGTTTATGTATTTTAAGTATGGGTTCATTATCTGCATGTACGCCTGCATACCACAAGAGGACATCAGATCCCATAGTGGCTATAAGCCACCATGTTGTTGCTGTGAATAGAACCCAGGAATTCTAGAAGAACAAAACAGTCAGTACTCTTAACCACTGAGCCATCTTTCCAGCCCCGCTCCTAGAAATTTTAATGTATTTTTATGTTTTAGTCACAGTAACTTATGACTGAAGTTAAAATTTCTCAATTTCCTACTTATTGCTTGTCTCATAGATTAGAGATTTTTCTTATTGTCCATATATTTATAGTTTCCTACTTTTCTGTGTTAATTTCTAATTTAATTACATTGTTAGACTGTACTTAACATAGAATCAGTGTGATATTGTTCAATTTGGCCTGTTATTCATCTTATTGATACAGTGATAAAATATCTATTCTTCCTTTTTTTAAAATTCCACTTTTCTGTGGTCTTATTTTCCTCCTTTTTTGGTTTAGTTTGCATTTTAAAAAGATTTATTGATGGATTTTTTTTTAAGATTTACTTATGTATATAGTATTCTGCCTGCAGGCCAGAAGAGGGCACCAGATCTCATCATAGATGGTTCTGAGCCATCCTGTGGTTGATAGGAATTGAACTTAGGACCTCTGGAAGAGCAGCCAGTGCTCTTAATCACTGAGCCATCTTTCCAGCCTCCTGTATTTTTTTTTAAGCCATTTTATTATAATATTAGATTACTAGTTATTAATAGTTATTACTATTTATTTTCTTATTTTTTCTTAAGTTACTTTGGAATTTATAATGCACATCTGTAACTTACAACTGATTTAAAGTTAGAAAAAAAGTTAGTGGAATCCCTTATAATCCAGAGAATACAATACTAGTTAATATAGTCTTCCTAGAAAAGAGTGTTAGATAAGAGGTCAAAGTTTATTGTAAGTCCATTTTACATGGCCTTCTGTGTTGGTTAGGTATCTCATATCCATGCCTCAGTACCTTTGAATTTAGCTTTTGCTCTGTCTGAAATTTTCTTTTACTAGATCTTTGTTTCTTTTTCTTTTCTTTTTTTCCTTTGGTCTTTTTGTTTTGTTTTGTTTTGTTTCCTTCTGGTACTTACAAGTTATCTGACCATGATTTCCAAATTATAGTGCCTTACAACAGCTCAGTCTTGCACCTTACAATTTCATTATTTTTTTTTCTTTTTTAAAATCTCTCTGGTATATACCAATGTTGCAGTTGTTTATTCTTTAATTTTTCTGGATATCGCTTTGTTTTCTTCACTCCTGCATTCTGGCCTCTTTCATCCTAGAGTGTTGAGTAACAGGCTGAACCAATACTGAAAGAATCACATTAATTTTGTTTGCCTTTAGTTTTAGATGTTCTTATTAGGGAAGAGGGGCTGGAGAGATGGCTCAGAAGTTAGTGCTTTTCCAGAGGACCCGGGTTCAGATCCCAGTACCGCATGGCAGCTCATAGCTGTCTGTGGCTTCAGTCCCAGAGAATCTGACAACCCTCACAGAGACAGCATGCTGGCACACACGAGTAAACATAAATAACAAAAGAAAAAAAATGAAATAACCTCACTAGAAAAGAGACCTAATCTACGAAAAACAGTTCACTAATTTAATTTCAGTTTGAAATTAAAATATTTGGCTTGAAACTCCTTATATTTTATATTATTATTGGTGTGTCAAAAAAACTTACCACCTGGGTGCTGTATATTTACCATTTTAAATTCTTTCTGGTAGCCATTTTTACATTGAGATATTGTAGATCAATTTCACTATCATTTGGGAATTAAACAATGTATAAGCCGAAAGGCTAAGCACTAACTTGCAGTTTTTTTTATTGTAGTTCCAGAATTTGAGATGTAATCTTGAAATGGTAGTATCTACTATTCAATCAAAGAACGAAAAGTTAAAGGAAGACTTAGACAGGTAAATTTATAATCTCTGTTAATCACTGGTACAGAGTTGGCACTGAAATTTTTATTTGACTGTATTGTTTTCCTTGTTTAAAGGGAACAGCAGTGGTTGGACGAACAGCAACAAATCCTGGAATCTCTTAATGTATTGCACAGCAATTTGAAAAGCCAAGTTGTGACATTTTCTGAATCAAGGTACTTAATATTGTGTTCCAGATTATTTCAAACAGATTTTTTGTTTTAGAAAATATTTGTCATATTAAAGTAGATTAAGGGTGGCCCAGTTCAAGCTGTCCCCTGCCCCTCATCTTCCATGTGGCGGTATGAACAAGGGGGAGATGTCCCCCCTCCCCCATATCCCTCAACACCTGTGGCAGCTGTAGCACTCTGGAAAGCGATCCCTGAACCTCACCTGGACAACTTAGAGCTGACCCTGCTGGTGATGGTGCAGGTGAGCCGACCCAGAGGGCGTAAGTGTGGGAAAGCTGGCACCATTTCTCATCTGTTGTTTGGGTGGGGCAGTGTTACGGCAGGTTCCTCCCCGCCGGCCTCCCGGTCCTGCCGCCACTCTGGGCCCTCAGCCGCATCAGCCCCAAATAACACTCAGAGACTCTGTATTTGATACAATCCTGTTGGCCAGTTACCATTATTGTTTATGGGCTAGCTCTGCCTTAATTATTAACCCATTTCTACTTATCTAAGTATTTCCACCTGGTCATCTTATCGGGGAGCCTCGGCGGGCATCTTCCTTCTTGCCTGGGCTACATCTTGACTCCTCCCTACTACTTCCTCTTTCCTCCTCCTGGTCTCCTAGTCCCGCCTATCTTGTTTCCTATTGGCCAAAGGGCTTTATTAACCAGGATGAGAAACATATATACAGAATAATATCTCCCATCATCTCCTCTTTTCTGTCTAAAGTAAAAGAAGGGGTTTAACCTTAACATTGCAAAATATACCATTCAACAGTTATCAAATAAGAATCACAGTTAACAATATTTAGGCCATTAACATTTTGTAAGACTTAAAGAAAATATCATCTATCCTATCTTTGTGAGTCTAAAGTCCCATATGTAACTTATCTTTAATCCTTACTAAGGAAAATTATAATCATAACTACCTGTCTTCAACTCCATCAAAGACCACAGAAGGTTAATATATAAACTCTAGAAATGACAGAGACAACTCATTGCCTGATCAGTCACCCGAAGTTCTTCTGTAATGTTCCATCTTCAGCCCATAGGCCATAGTGTGTGTCCAGACTCCTCAACAAGGCAGGAAACTTTTCTCTGTGTCCTGTAGACTGTCTGGCTGTCTGGCAGCCTTGTCCATGAAGCAGGAATCCTGTAGCAATGTCTATGTTGAATCAGCAGTCTCCTTTTTGTGGGTCCTGCATGTCCCGTTTCTACAACATATAGTCAAACAGTCTAGAAGAGCAGTACCTTGCCCAAATGGCTAGTCTTGCCATATTAGAAGCAAACTTCATAACGAGTTTCTTCAATATCCATCTTCCTTTTTGATGCAGGTGGTGTTACCAGTGCCTCCCTGTCAAGAAAATCCCTAAACCATTTTAAATGCCATATTCTGTAGGTCTTTGAAAGGTTTGAAGAATGCCTATTCATCTCAAATATATCTCTGCATATCTAGAAATCCTAACTAACTTAACTCCAAGTTTTGACTATCATAGGTAACTCTCTATAATCTGTACTAAATTATGCATTACATTTTCCAATGAGCTATATAAACACAATACCTAAACAAGAGGAGAAATATACATATCATAAAATTGACCTTAAATTGTATCAATAAAAGAAAATCTATTTCAAAGCAAAGTATTCATATCTATACCATAATTCCCTTTTTACCTTTAAAAAGATTGTTTGTGGTTATAGCCATTTATAACTAAGCTTATTTAAATGAAAACAAACATTTATAAACAATATTTGGAAATTTGGACGTCGTTCTTTCCAAACTACTTCCTGCTGGTAGAGGGCGCTGTCATGGGGGTCCAAAGAAGACGCAGAAATCTTGGCTGTAGTCTGCAAGGCTTTGTCTCAACTGCTTTGAATGTTGGATTTGGGGAGCTGTTTCAGGGGGTCTGGCTTGATCAAACCATATAAGTCTGGAAGAAATCCACAGCTTTTCATTTTCTGTGAAAACAAAAATAGAAATCCTTTTCCCCAGTAACTTGTCCTTAGGCTTAAATTTTGGAGTCAAAGCATTTTTAAAATATATAAATTGAATTAATCCAGCAGCATTTCTTTTATTAGTAGTTGTTATTTTCTCAGCAATCAAATAATTTAAAGACAACAGAAGCACGTATAGTATCCAAAATCTCTCTGTGTTTTCCATCTTTACGTGGCTTTTTTATTACTCTATTTATTCTACTTCTATGTTTACATATTTTGAGACAGGGTTTCTCTGTGTAACTTTTATCTGTCCTGGAATTCAGTGCATACCAGGTTTGCTTTGAAATCACAGAGATCTGCTTGCCTCTGTCTGCCCAGTGCTGGGCTTAATGGCGTGCATCACCACATTCTACTTCCTTTTTTCTTTTTTAAACCATTGTATCCTGTTTTCTTTTCTCTCCCAAGCCAGCGTATTTTTTAAAACACAGTGTAAACCTTCATTGCAGCTCTTGTACACATCAATGAATTGTTAGCAGAGCTCTTTAAAAGCAAGGTGGCTTTTTTGCCGCTTATGCTAATTTTGGAAACCTCCCTTAAAGGAGCCGCGCAAATCTCTGTCTACAACAAAACAAATCCAACTGAGAAAATGCTGCTACTAAGAAGTCTTGCTAGTCTCTGTTCCTTTGTTTCTAAAATATTTCTTAAGCTCTTACTAGTTTTAAGTGAAAGTTCTTATAGCCACGTTGGGTGCCATCTGCAGCTTGTTGTTTTCCGGCCAGCCCGCCTGCCGCTGGTCTGGCGTGCCGGCCCCCAATAACACGCAGGAGACTCTATATTTGATACAATCCTGTTGGCCAGTTACCATTATTGTTTATGGGCTAGCTCTGCCTTAATTATTAACCCATTTCTACTTACCTAAGTATTTCCACGTGGTCATCTTATCAGGGAGCCGTGGCGGGCATCTTCCTTCTTGCCCGGGCTACATCTCGACTCCTCCCTACTACTTCCTCTTTCCTCCTCCTGGTCTCCTAGCCCCGCCTATCTTGTTTCCTCTTGGCCACAGGGCTTTATTAACCAGTATGAGAAACATATATACAGAATAACATCTCCCATCAGGGCAGAGATGCGCCCTCCCCTATCTCATGCGTGGCTGCCTATAGCACTCAGAAGAGCAAACCCTGTGCCTCACCTGGGAACCATAGTTGTGCTAATCTTGCCTGCTGGTGGGGACACAGGTGAGCCTGCTCTGAGGTCATGAGAGTGGGAGAGCTGGTCTCACATCCTTTGTCTGCCATGTGCTGGTGAGGGAGAAGGAAAGCCCCCCCCCATGCCCTTTGTCATATGTGGAACTAGGAGAGTGGGCCCTGTACCTTACCTGGGCAACACAGTAGAGCTGGCCTCTCTTCTGCCATATGGTGGTGTGGGGCAAAGGAGGGAAGCCCCAGTGAGGACCCAGTATTGATGATGTAACACAACTGGAGACCTCAAACCACCGATGGCTCAATTCAGTGAACACTTGCACATAAGAGTATGTGTGTAAAGGACTGTGTGAGTCACAGTGCCTGCCACAGCTCCCACAGCAAGACTTTTCTTTTAAAGTTCATCTTGGGGGGTGGTGTTACAAGGGTAGAGGGCAGTGGGAAGAGATGGGGAGATGAGTGGGATCAAGAAGCATTATGTGAAATCCACAAAGAATCTATAAAAACTTAAATTTGAAAAAAAAGAAAGTGGCCCAGTTTACGAGGAATCATAACACTCACCCTAATTTTTGCCAGCTATTGGTTCTTTCTTGCTTTTTGAATATTTAACTTGCTATACTAGTTTCACTACATGTTATAAAGAATATTCTCTAATTATGTGGATCAAATGAAGTTTCAACAGCTTTGATCAGCTTCATGTATAAACAGAGGCATGCACTAATGTATTTTATCAGTTAAATGTTTGTCTTATTTTTTTATTGTTAGAATCTTTAATGAGCTGAAAGCTAAGATGCTTAGTATAAAAGAGTTTAAGGAGAAGCTCCTCTGTACCTTGGGTGAGTTTTTAGAAGACCATTTTCCTCTGCCTGATGGAACTATTAAAAAGAAAAAGGTAAGTTTTAGACAAGATATTCTTTTAGATTATTATCATTGTAACTGTTGTGTGTGTGTGTAAACAATAACAAAGGAATGAAGGCATAGTGAGACACACACAAATACACCTTTGTCCTATCATAGTTGTTAAAAGTTAGGGTCCTACTGTTTAATACAATGGAGCCAGTTAAAGGCACTCGTACAAGTGTTACATTTTATTTATTTGTATGGTGTGTGCACATGCTTGTGTTGCACAGCTTGTGTGTGGGATTCTCCTTTTCCTTTCACCACATCTGTTTACCTCTGTTTATTTCTGCTTCTCTTTATCTGGCTGGCATTGATACTGTTTTAGTGGGCTGCCATGACCAAATACCAGAACCCTGGCATAAAAATGAATTTTATTTTTCTCTAAAGTTAGAAGTATAAGCTCAAAGTACTGTCAGGATTAGTTCCTCTTGAGATCCATTCCTGCCTGGGAGTTGGCACCTTCTCTTTCTGCTCTGTGTGCAGGGAGAAAAAGAATTTTTGAAGTTCTCACTGTCTTCCTATTACAGGACACACACACACACACACACACACACACACACACACACACACACACACACACACACCTCATTTTGGGTTTGGCCCCTACCCTGATGACTTATTCCCTTATTATGGTTCTGTTTTCATACATAACTTCTTCTGAGGTTCAGCACAAACACCAATTATTTGAGTTAAATAATTCCACTTACAACAATGAACTGCACAACTTAATGATGAACACACAAAAGAAAGCTAAAAACTCTGCTGAGCATTAACATGTTACTGAGTCATTAACATGATTTTTACTGAGATGGAGTCATTGTTCTAAACACAGTATGTGTAGAAACAGATTGATGTCTAATAGGAGCAGTGGAATTTTATTCCTGTTAGTATACTGTGAATGATAAGTGTGACTTTAATTAACTTTGATGGAAGAACAATGAAGTTCAAATGTTAAACTTAGGTAAATATTTCTTTGCTTCAAATGATTTGAGCACTAAAGAGAGACTTCGAATAGAAAGAAAGCAAACTGTGAAAAATATGCAATATTCTAAGTTTGTGTAACTTCATCCTCCAATTTTAAGTAGTATGAATTTAATGATATGGAAATGAGAAAAGTCACATTCTTCATCTATACCACCATTAATTTTGTGTTGTTTTTTACTTCAGTATTTACATTGTCTCAAAAAACTATAAGTATGTGTATTTTAGCTTTTAGCCTATTTTATATTGGATTCACTACTTATTTCTTTATCATTTCATAAATTTCAGCCAGTAATAAAGCCTTTTTCTTTATTATTTATTAATTTTATGCATTTTGATATTTTGTCTACACATGTGAGTTACAGAAGGTTGTGGGCCACATGTGAGTGCTAGGAATTGAACCCAGGTCCTCTGGAAGAGCAGTCATAACTCCTAATCACTAAGCCATCTCCCCATCTCCTTAAACCAATAATTTTTAACCAAATGATTGTTTAAGAAGAATTTCTGGGGAGTGAAGAGGTGGCTCAGAGGTTAAGAGCAGTATCTGCTCTTCCAGAGGTCCTGAGTTCAATTCCCAGCAACCATATGGTGATTCACACCTTCTGTAATGAGATCTGCTGCCCTCTTCTGACCTGGAGAAATATATGCCAGCAGAATGCTGTATACATAATAAACAAATCAATCTTTAAAAAAGAAAAAGTAATTAAGAGAAAGCTAGCCAAAAAGAAGTATATAATTAAAAAAAAAAATTTCTGAGACTTCAGCAAAGCTATTTAAATTTAATCGTGTCTTGCTATTTGCTAGTCAGTTCTGTAACTGCTTTCTCCACTAATGGTATTTTAACTACTCTCTTTTACTTAACAAGGTGTTAGATTTTGAGATCCAGCTTTACTTAGTTATCTTTACTTCAAGAATAATTTTGTCAGGCAGATCTCAGTGAGTTAGAGGCCAGCCTGGTCTACAAAGTGAGTTCCAGGACAGCCAGGACTGTTACATAGAGAAATCCTGTTTCGAAAAAACAGCAACAAAAAAGGAGTAATTTTGTTTTGTTCTCTGCTCGTTTTCTCTCTCCATTTTCCTCCTCTTCCCCTTCACATTTTACTATGTAGTTTAGCCAGGCTAGCCTGAAACTCACAATATAGACCAGGATGGCTTCAAACTCATAAAGTTGTGACTGCTTCTTCCTCCCCAGTGTTGGGATTGATGGTACATGCCACTGCCATGGCTGGCCCAGTACTTTGGGATTGTAGGTAATATAATGCACAGCAGTTAGCAAGATTAAATAGATGTCCAGAAATGTAATGAATAGCATTTGCAGTTATCAAAGCAATTATTATTTTATTCTTGATGGGTAAATCACACCTAGATCATTTGGGAGACTAATTTTTAACCTTAATTATAGTTATGAGGGATTTCAAATCTATGTCATGAGAACTAAGGAGGATTAATATGAAAAACAATTGAGTATTATAGTCGCTGTTTTCCAATTTTTTAATGAGTTATTCCGTGTTATTCAAAGGGAAAAAATTTCAGTGAATTGAGTTAATGTTACGAACTGTTGAGATCTATGGAGAGGTTACAAGGAATGGAAGGCTCTTTTAGAAGCCTCCCTGAAATATAATAGAATACTATCTGCTTGGAGAATTTTTGTCTGGTTCAAACATATTACTTTATTTTATATTCTTATGTACAATATGTGTAATAAAATGTATGTTTGTGGATAGCTTGGATCATATCTTATAATAACTATAAAGGTTTTTCACTGTCTTAGAAGATTTTTCCCATTGTGTTTTTAAGGATCTAACTTGTACTATAAAGTTGTTTACTGTCAGAATTTGACTTAGTTCCCTTCTATAATTATAACTAAGAAATGGTTTTAAGTCTTGTAATACATAGTTCGACTTCTGCCAATGTTAATTATTATTTACATTTCTCAAAGAAAAACACTCAAGAATCAAATGCACAGCTGATAACACTAAATGAAATGATAGAGGTAAGTGTTTTTTTGTTAGAGCTGTCTCTTTGGTGAACAATTAGACTTAAAGACAAAAAATGTTACTTAGATTTTCTATTAAGAATATTTGATTCTTGATGATTGTGGTGGCGTACACCAGTAGGTTTGCTGAAGGAGGCAGAGGCAGGAAGATCACAAATTTGAGGCCAGCCTTGTCTACAGAGCTAGTTCCAGGACAAGTAGGACTGTTTCATAGAGAAATCTGTCTTGAAAAACCAAAACAAACAAACAAAAAAACAAAATCAAAAAACCAAAGAATATTTGATTCTTTAATAGAGTTTCTTACTTCATTTACTATTTGCAGCCTAATGTCTTGTGCTATTATACTGACAGAATTTTAGTTTACAACTCAGTCCTATACCTAAAATATAAATGAATATAAAACCCTTTTCTTATATAAAATGCTTCCTTTATTACAGTGGAAAGACTAAGTCTAACCTTTTTCGTTTGACATTTATTTTGTTATATAAATAGATATCTTTGGCATTGCAAAAATGAATTTGAACTTTGACCAGGTTATTAAATATATGAATTAGTTTAGAAAACCTTAGGCAGAGAAGTCTATGAAAAGCAAGTAGTGTGTGCTTTGTAATTGTTTTCTTTTGCTGGGCCATGGTGAGGCACGTCTTTAATCCCGAAGGCATGTAGTTCTCTGTGAGTTCAAGGCTAGCCTGGTCTACAAAGTGAGTTCCAGGACAGCCAGGTCGCTACACAGAGAATTCCTGTCTCTAAAAACTGAAAAGAAAAAATATTATCTGAAATATATGGTTATAAATTTTAATGATATGGATACAATATAAAACTTAGAAAATGAAATATGTCTCTTCAGTTCATATTATTAGTGGAAAAAGTAAATAATAGATAAGCTACAATTTAGTGGAAAAATTAACATACTCATTTTAAATGAATATTCAGCATATTTCTGCTGTCATATTAGAATTTTAATTAATGTAATCTAATAAAAACTAGAATGTAAAATATTTGTTTGGTTTCTGTGGTATTGGGATGGAATGCAAATCCTTACCATCGACAAATGCTGTAACACTGAGTACAGCTTATATGACCTTTTAAACTGTATTAAAACAAACAACTACTCTAAAATATGAAAATATTTCTTTATCATGATACTTCAAGGAGATTCTGAGCTTTTCATTCCCTAGGATTTTTATTTCATTTTTAAATTTGATATGATATGTGATTAAGATTAGAATTTGAAAGTTTACTTTAGTCACTTTTATAAAACTATATTTGTATAAATTATGCCTTTTCATAATCCTTAAAATAATAATATCTAATTAGACTTTTTTACCTGGCAGTTAATGATTGGTCATGAATTCTGTGTACCTAAGCAATTCCTAACCCCTCTAAGCTCTAATTTCATAAATTGTTAAAGCACTGGGAGGTAGATGAAGAAGCAAAATAATAAAAGACATATAACATTTTTACCATATTTTATGAGGCAGTAGTTTTCAAATAATTGAATGTTACTGCTTCATGAAATATCTCTGCAAATTCTGGTAGGTTTGCAGAAGACCATTGATTCTTAGATCCCATTAGCTCGCTTCTTTTAACTTTCTGGTGATGAAAAAAAAACTTGTTTTTCTTTTCTCTTATTTTTTAATTAAGATTGGTGATAACATACAAAATAACAAGTTTGAGTATGATATTTTCACATACATGTATCATTGTGCCTTGCTTATTTTTGCCCCAATTACTGTTTTCTTTTTTTTCTCCTTTGCACCAAATAGTCTTCCTTATTTTGTCTTTCTTGCCCTCATCAACTCTCTTGTTCTGTCCTCTTCTCCATGCTTCTTTCTTTTCAGTATAGTTTTCCCTGCGCTGCTGTCACACCATTCATAGTCACACACATCCATACACATATGCTCCTTTTAAATCTAGATTCTGCATAAAGGAAACAGGATTTTTGTCTGTCCAAGTTGGGCTTATTTCATTTAACATGATATTCTCTAGTTTTATTTTTCTGAAAATGACATAATCTCATTTATTATAGATGAATAAAATTACATTGTATGTATATATATTAAATTTCCTTTATTAACTTATCTGTTGATGTTCACGTAGGGGTAAAATCCTGTTTTTCAATACCTTAGAACCCAATAAGGGACACCACTTCATGTGGGATATGGTTTGGGAAAAGGTGCCCTTTAACACTCACAAGTTTTTCAAATTTGGTTGTAAGCTCTTGACTTTTTGTTGTTGTTTTGTTTGTCTTCAAGACGGGGACTTCTCTAGCTATGGGGCCTGTCCTGGAACTCACTCTGCATACCAGGCTGGCCTCAAATTCACAGAAATCTGCCTGTCTCTGCCTCCCTAGTTTGGGGATTAAAGGTGTGCACCATGACCTGGTGGAATTCTTGACATTCTTCATGAAGCAATGAGACATAAACGGAGAGAGTAAAGAGAATAATGATGGCTAACTTAATTATTTTGAAGATTTATCAAAAGAATAGATGTTTTAAGGGGTTGAATTGAAGACTTCTTTTCTCCTCCATATATTGACTGTTGCTAGCTTTCTTTTGAAATTTGTTGTGCTATTTGTCAAATTTTAATATTTTTCCCCTTCAGTGACAGGGATAAAACCCAGGGCCTTCCTTACATAGCTAGCTAAGTTTTCTATACTTCATCTATATAAATTTTAATTCTTATGATTTTTGCCCTTGTGCTAAGGGAATTCTACTAAGAGCAGTAGGAAAGTTGTAAATATTCTTAGGCAAGTTTTAGGAAATGTTTTCATTTCATACATATTCCATCAAACAATGTAGTCTTTAACATTAGATATTGCTTAAGTACATGAAAGTAATGTTTATGAAAAGTGGTTCAAGGAGAAGAATAGTGTGTTTTGGTAGATACTTGAATGTTTTATAAAAGTATGTAGACTTTTTCCCACAAAAAGTTCACTTTTAATAACTTTTTTCTTAGATGCTTATAAATAGAATGTTTGATGTTCCACATGATCCATATGTTAAAATTAGTGATTCCTTTTGGCCACCATATATTGAGCTGCTTCTGCGGAATGGAATTGCTTTGCGACATCCAGAAGATCCAACACGGATAAGATTAGAAGCCTTTCATCAGTGAACGGTGCTCTGTTTTCACACAATATGGAATCTTGTTATCCATGGATAAAGAAAACACACAACTATTTAAATAAAGAATAATGTTTGCAAAACAAAGGCATAGTGTATCTTCCTTTTTTGGTTCAAAATACAGTCTAATGAATCCCAGCTGGCATTGGGCTTTCTGAGTCCTGACCAGGTTTACAAGCCTTCACCACCATACCCTGTCCGTCTTTGTTTTGTGAAATGACTTATGTTGCCGTTGTACATGTTCAAAATGAGACTTTTCAATTCATTCAGTATGTGGAAGTTTTAAACTGTGTGGGTAAGAATGCAAGTAAAAATACTCTAGACTTTTAAAGTATTTAATGTACCTTAGCTCTGAATGTATGATTTTGAAATAACAAAAAAAAAAAAAAAAAAAAAAAATCTGAAGAAATAACCCTAGCAAAATAAAACAAAATTTATAATTTTGCTAATGTAACATTTTTCTTTATAAACTTGTTTCATTATCATTTAAGCTTTTTGAGTTCATTTGATATTTAATATTATGTGAAGTTATTTAATTTGGAGTTTTTTCCCTTGTAGTGAGGATTGAACTCTGGACCTCATGCATGCTAGGTAAGCAATCTGATAGAGTAAATGGTAAATTTGCAAATCTGTTTTTATGTATAGGCTTTATTTCTAGATGTGTTCTAAGTTGGACTATATTCAGCTGGGCATGGTGGTACATGCCTTTAGTCTTAGCTCTTGAGAGGCAAAGGCAGGCAGATTGCTGTGAGTTTGAGGCCAGCCTGATCTACATAGTGAATTCCAGGACAGCAGGGTTATGTAGAGAGACTGTCTCAAAATACCAAAACATACAAACCTATAAACAACTAATGTTTAAAGTTGGCTTGAATTTTTATTTTTCTTTCTTGAGGTAGGTCTCCTGTAGCCCTGGCTGTCCTTGCTAACCCTCCAGCTTCCTAGGTACCTGGACAGCAGGTGTGCTGTGTGTGGATCGGAGCACATAGCCTTACTCATGCTAAGCAAGCACTCTGCTAACAGAGCTACATCTTCAGCCCTGAAAACGATTTTAATAAGTATTTACTAGATAACTGATCATTAAAGCTGAATATTCTATAGTTTTCTAGGTACCTAGCTATTGATAGTGTGATAATTTTATAAATATATAATAATTTTCCCAGACAGATAAGATAGTCTAAGGACTCAGGATTGTATAGACTCTAAGCTAGGAAATTCTAAACTTAGTTTATGTCAGGTTTTCTCAGAGCCTGTGTGTGCTTTTGTTCTCTGTATTCTACTTTCTGTAAGTCACACTTTCCTTGTTTACTATATTTACTCCTGTTTTTAAAAGCAAGCAAGTAATATTCTAAGTGTGATAGCGCACTCTAAAAAATAGAAATACTTTTACTTCTTTAAGTTGTTGGGGTGCTGAGGCTATAACTCAGTTGATAGAGTCCTTGCCTAGAGAAGAGCCCTGGAATCCTTAGCACGGAATAAACCAGCTTGTGCTCTTGGTGTTTTTGTTTGTTTGTTTATTGGTTTTTGAGACAGTCTCACTCTATAGTTCAAGTTGGCCTAGAAATCAGTCATATTCCTCACTTAGCCTTTCTTCTGTGTTGGGAGTACTGACATGTGACACTAGGCCTAGCTTAGGATGCTTGCTGTTTAAGCTACCAGAAAAGATTGTGCCAGGACAGACAGAGATACACAGAGAAAATCTGTTTACAAAAAACAACAAAAAAGTGTGTGTGTGTAATTTGTTCATTGACTCAGATATGATATAGATTGGGTATCCTGTATTTGAAACCTTGCTTTTTTTTTTATTGTTTTTTTTGTTTTGTTTTGTTTTTTTTCAGATTTGAAAACTGGGGTTTTTGTAGTACCCGGGATTGAGAAATGTTGGGTATTTATTTGCTCTGGAATATTTGAGTAGACTTTACTGTAGATTTTTACTCTACAATCTTAAATATGAACTTTTTTGGTTACCAGAGTATTTTAGGTTAAAAATACCAATATATTTGTGTTGGGAATATTTTCCCCATAAGTGATAATTTACAAACAAAATTTGTTTTAGTGTGCCACAGTCTATCTGGTTAGAAACTAAGCTCCAGGGATTAATAAATACTGTTGACTATTTTATTTGATGTGCTTTTACATTAAGACTTCTTACTCCATTACTTGACTTAGTTTTCTGGTTATACATCAGTAACTGGCCAAATATCTGAGAAAAATAACTCGAGGAAATATTTGCTTGGGCTCAAGAGTTTTAGAGATCAGTTCATGCATGGTTGATCAGCTACAAAAGACCCAGGCATGTGCATTGTTTAAAGATCCTGCTAATGACAGTTTTGTGACCTTCCACTGGTGATACTCAGTTGGTGTGGGAAAATTGACTCCAGTTGCAATTGCCAATCAAATCTACAAAGTGAATACTATGCATGTCCCCAAGGCAGGGGTTCTATGACTTGGTCCATAATTATCATAAAAGTTAGGACTAATTAAATGATCTGCTCTCTTCAGTAACTCTGAGCTCATTAAAAAGTAACACCCTCACTACCATCTGCATGTCCCCAAAGGTAATTGTTGACGTTGTTCCCAATATATCTGGTTTTGCTTTCTCAACTATTTTCTCTATGAATAAAACTTTTACTTGCTTACTTTGCATGTCTGTTTATAACTTTTGATTAATGAGAACAAAAACCTGACCAAATCTCCCCAGTCAACCGCCCCAAAAGTGAGGCAGAAAAGTCTTATAGTCACACAAAAAGATAAAGAAAATAATTTTGCCAAGATCCAACATATATCTGTATAAAATTTATGAGCAGTTTGTAACCGGGGGGTGCTAGAGGCTTAGTGGTTAAAAATGCTTCCTGTTCTTCTAGGGGATTGAAGTTCAGTTCTCAGTCCATGTTGGGTGGCTCACAGCCACCTAGCGTATCTATGTCCAGGGGATCTGACACCTTCTGGCTTCCAAGAACATGCACCTCTCAGAAAGGTATTTTAGACTTGAGAAAAAATATATGCAAAATCATATAAATTTAGTAGGGAGAATGGAGATGTTTTCTCTAATATCCAGAGCAAGGCAAATGTATCCCCTTATGATGGGAGATGTTATTCTGTATATATGTTTCTCATACTTGTTAATAAAGCACCGTTGGGCCAATGAGATAGCAAGATAGGTGGGGCTAGGAGACAAGGAGGAAAGAGGAAGTAGGGGGGAGGAGTCGAGATGTAGCCGGGGAGGAAGGAAGACGCCCACCGGGGCTCCCCGATAAGACCACCACGCGGAAATACTTAGATAAGTAGAAATGGGTTAATAATTAAGGCAGAGCTAGCCCATAAACAATAATGGTAACTGGCCAACAGGATTGTATCAAATACAGAGTTTCTGAGTGTTATTTGGGGCTGGCGCGGCTGTGGGCCCAGACTGGCGGGTTGGTGGGCTGGCGGAAACATACATGCTACACCCTTATCATTCAGTGTCATATTTAATGCACTAAGACAAAAATCCTGGGAATCAAGAAAAAAAAATCTCTTTGAGCATTCATAGTAAGGTTGTAAGGTACACAATTTCCTAGTGTCCAATGATTAATTCCCTGTGTATCATCAGTTAATACTTAGGATTTTAAAATGGAAAAGATTTTATTAGCACTCCACAAGGAAAATAAGTGATATGATGATTAATTTCAGTGACCTGGAGATTCTGAATCACCTATAGTTTGTAATCCTGTGGGGAATGTCTTAGTTAGATTACTTGAGGTACCACTGTTTGCAGCACCATTGCTTCCAATGAAATCCTGTACTATACAAAAAGGAGGGAATGGGGGCCAGTGGGATGGATCCGTGGGTAAAAGTGCTGACTGTCAAACCTGAGGACCTGAGTCTGATCCCTGGATCCCACATGGTGGAAGAGGGAACCAACTTCTGAAAGCTGTCCCCTGACTTCAGTGAGTCATGTTAGGTCAAGTGCATGCTCCCATACAGAAATAAATGTAAGAAAAAAAGGGGCCATGCCGAGCATAAGCACTCATCTCTGTTTCTTGACAGGATGTAATTTAAATAGCTTCCTCAAGCTCCTGCTTCTGTGTCTTCCCCACAGCGATGGACTTTCTTAAACTGTGAGACAATTTCTTTCTTACATTGCTTTTTTCCCCAGGGTATTTTTCCCACAGGAGCTAAAAAAAAAAAAAAAAAAAAAAAAGCAAAAAACAAAACAGATTAGTACTGGGAGAAGACTTACTGTGATAAACATGACCATATGACTTTTAGACCTTTGACACTGGTTTGTGAGAGGATTGTGGAATAGTTTGGGATTTTGACCAGAAGAGCCCAAGTATGCTGGAAGAAGAACGTAATGAACTACTGTGGAAGCTTGGGGGACAAGACTGTTGAGAGAAGTGTGTATGGTGGAGGCCCAGCTCAGGCCATGGAGGGATGCTGCTTACTTGCTCCCCATGGCTTACTTATCCAGCTTTCTTACAGAACCCAGGATCATCAATCCAAGGGTGGCACCACCCACAGTAGGCTGGTTCCTCCCCCATCAATCACTAAAAAGATGTGCCCTTACAAAATTGCATATAGCCTGGTCTTATGGAGGCGTTTTCTCAATTGAAGCTTCTTCCGCTCTAATGACTATACCTTGTGTCAAGTTAACAAGACTAGCCAGTACAACCCTGAAGAAAAATCTGTACTGCACTGGCCCAATAAGAGATATTTTGAGGGCAAAATCCTATCCACTGGACACTCCATCTTGTGAAAATCCAAACCTATTTGCTTCTAAAAAATGATTACTAAGGAGAGTGTTTCCCCAACATCAGCATATAGAAACTGACAGTATAGTCCTAGAGGCCAGGCTACATACTCTTAAAACCCTCCCCCAGTGACATATTTCTAACAAGGCCATACACATTTTGAACCTTCCCCCAAACACTACTACCAACTGGAGACCAATGTTCGCATACCTGAGCCTATGGGGCGCATTTCTCATAGACAGCACCACAGTAAGCATGCAGTCACAGTAAACTGAAATGCCATGATTTCAGAAGAACTGGGACCAGGCAATGTGTGGCAGAGTCAGTTCTGAAAGAAGGTTCTGAGGAGCTGTTTTGTGAACAGGAAGCTAAATTATAATAGAGGAATGCATTCCACCCCTCCCACCCCCACCTCCAACCCCAAAGATCTGCAGAGGAGAGCTTCGGTACAGTACAGCTGATCAGATTCTGTACTGTCAACCGAGGAGCCTGCATGGGACTGAACTAGGCCCTCTGAATGTGGGTGGCAGTTGTGTGGCTTGGTCTGTTTGTGGGACCCTGACTGAGGGACCAGGAACTTTACCTGGTGCATGAGCTGGCTTTTTGGAGCCTATTTCCTATGGTGGGATGCCTTGCTTTGCCTTGATGGAGGGGACTTGGTCCAGCCTCAACTTAATGTGCTAGGGCTTTGTTGACTCCAGGTGGGAGAATATACCCTTTCTGGGGAGTAGATGTGAGGGAGGGGGGAAGGTAGGATAGGAGGGAGGGGAAACTATGGTTGGTATGAGAAATATCACCCTTTACAGTAGCTGCAAACAGCAAAAAGTATCTTCGGGTAACTAAACAGGTAAAAGACCTGTATGACAAGAACTTTGAGTCCTCAAAGAAAGAAGTTAAGGAAGACACCAGAAAATGGAAAGATCTCCCATGCTCTTGGATAGATGGGGTCAACATAGTAAAAATGGCAATCTTGCCAAAAGCAATCTACAGATTCAATGCAATCCTGATCAAAATCCCAGCACAATTGTTCACAGACCTTGAAAGGACAATACTCAACTTTATATAGAAAAACAACAAACAAACAAACAAACAAAAAACCAGGATAGACAAAACAACACTATACAATAAAGGTACTTCTGGAGGCATCACCACCCCTGACTTCAAGCTCTACTATAGAGCTATAGTCCTGAAAACAGCTTGGTAGTGACACAAAATAAACAAGTAGGTCAATGAAATAAAATTGTAGACCCTGATATTAACCCACACACCTACAAGCACCTGATTTTTGACAAAGAAGCTAAAACTATACAATGGAAGAAAAAAAAAAGCATCTTCAACAAATGTGCAGGCACAACTGGATGCGGACATGTAGATCTATATTACAGATAGATCCATGTCTATCACCATGCACAAAACTTAAGTCAAAATGGATCAAAGGCCTCAACATAAATCCAGCCACACTGAACCTCTTAGAAGAGAAAGTGGGAGGTACCCTTGAACAAATTGGCATAGCAGACCGCTTCCTGAACCTGTAGCACAGACACAGAGATGACAATAAAATGGGACATCCTGAAACTGAGAAGCTTCTGTAAGGCAAAGGACACAGTCAACAAGTCAACAAAGGACACAGCAACCTACAGACTGGGAAAAGATCTTCACCAACCCCACATCTGACAGAGGACTGATTTCCAAAATTTACAAAGAACTCAAGAACCTAATTACTAAAACATCAAATAATTCAATTAAAAAGTGGGGTCCAGAACTAAACAGAATCCTCAATAGAGGAATTAATATGGCTGAAAGACACTTAAGAAATTGCTCAACATCTTTAGCCATCAGGAAAATGCAAATCAAAATTACTCTGAGATAATTACATCTTACGCCCATCAGAATGGCTAAATGAAAAACACCAATGACAGTTTATGCCAGGGAGGAATGTGGAGAAAGGCGAATACTTTTCCATTGGTGATGGGAGTGCAAATTCAAAATCACTTTGGAAATCAGTATGGGAGTTCCTCTGGAAAATGGGAATCAGTCTATCTCAAGATCCAGCAATTCCACTCTTAGGCATATACTCAAAGGATGCATAGTCATACAACAAGGACACCTGTTCAACTATGTTCATAGCATTATTTGTAATAGCCAGAACCTGGAAGCAACCTAAACTCCATTGGTACATGTACACAATGGAGTACTATTCAGTAGAAAAAAAATAATGGAATCTTGAAATTCACAGGCAAATGGATGGAACTAGAACAAACCATTCTAAGTGAGGTAACCCAGTCACAGAAACACAAACATAGATATTAGACATAGAACAAAGGTTTACCAGAATAGAATCCACACCTCCAGAGAAGCTAGGAAACAATGAGGACCATAGGAGAGACACAGTCCCCTGGTGAAGGGGAAAGGGACAAGAACTCCTGAACATATTGGGAGCATGGGGGTAGCGGGGAAGGAGGTAGGAGGAAGAGGAGGGGAGGAGAACATAAGGGAACATGAAGATTGAATGGGGAGATGAATAGAGGAGAGCAAGAAAAGAGGCATATCAATAGAGGGAGCCATTATAGGTTTAAATCGAAAACTGGCACTTGAAAAATGTCTAGAGACCTACAAGGATGACCCCAACTAACAATCTAAGCAATAGTGGAGAGGCTACCTTAAACACTCTTCCCCTATAATGAGATTGATGACTACCTTATATGTCATCCTAGAGCCTTCATCCAGTAGCTGATGGAAGCAGAAGCAGAGATCCATAGGTAAACCCTGAGCCAAACTCCTGGAATCCAGTTTCAGAGAGGAAGGAGTAAGGAACTAAAGGGTCAAGTTCATGCTGGGAAAACCCACAGAAACAGCTGAGCTGAGCAAGTTGGAACTCAGGGATCTTAGTCTGACAAGTGGGGAATCAACATAGGACCAGATCAGGCCCCTTTGAATGTGGTGTCAGCAGTCTATGGGGCCTCTGGCAGTGGAACCAGGATATATCCCTAGTGCATGAACAGACTTTGGGAGCCCATTTCCCATGGAGGGATACTCCTTTAGCCTAGAGAGGGCTTAGACTCTACCCTAGCTGATTTGACAGATTTTGATGATCCCTCATGAAAGGCATCACCCTCCCTGGAGAGTGGATGGGTGATGGGATGGGGGTGCCGGTGGGGGGCATGGGAGGATGGGAGGGAACTGGAATTGATATGTAAAATAAAAATATTAATTAATAATAATAAAAAATTTTAAAATAAAAAAACTTAAAAACAAAAATAAATAAAACCAAATTCTAGGAAAAGTCAGACCAGAGGAAACCAAGACCAAGGAAAATACTGAGCCCCATACCTCTGTGTCTAACATCTAGGGCTCATGGAAGCATTATTTGGGGTACAATAGGTTTGAGTATCTCTGTCAATCTGACCCTCCATTTGTAAGCATATATGCATTCTCTTAAGTTGACTCCACTCAGTGCCTACAGCTTTTCTTGGTAAATAGCCTACATTCTTGACATCTCCAACATTCTGTGGTTTGTACTGCAACTTATATTTCACCTTTAAAGTGTCTCTTAAGGACTCCTTTCAGGGAATCTGACTCTGTGACACATTGCTTGGCCTCAGTAGTTTCTGGAACCTTGGTGGAAGTTTCTCTTCTATTCTACACTTTCCAAAACCAGCACCATATGGATAACAGCATGTTTTGCTATCAGTTCAAGATGTTGTCTAGGCTTCTTGGAACTTGTTCACAACAGACTAAGCAGTTTTCTGGCTGAACTAGGTAACAATCCCTCTAGGAAGTCCTGTTTGAGCCTCACGAAGTCTCTCATTTTAGGAACTTTCAATACTTGTTTTAAAAATAAATTCCCATTTTACAATTGAGTCATGATGTACAAATTCTTGCCTTCCAAGTATTTTTCTTATTGTTCCTCTGCAAAAATTCCTATGTTTTCCTTAGTTGTGCAAATCTTTTTTAACAACTACAATTGATTTAAAAAACACAACCTGTGTGGATCTTTATATACATTTATGTTCTTTCACATTTACTACATATTTCTGTAGTAGGAATAATAAAAACCCAGAGACAGATACTGAGGTACCAGCTGAAGTTCAGAAAAATAAAGCAGCCAAGCTACCAGAGAGTTCTTATCTATACTGGGGAGATCCTGTCCTCACTGTGCCTGGAGACTAATTGCCAGTGCCTGAATACCGAATGCTTCCCGAGACCCTGGGCTCCTCCTTATATACCCATCTAGTGCTGGGATTAAAGGTGTGAGCTCTGTTCCTCTTTTAGACTGATTCATGTAGCCCTGGGTGGCCTTGATCTCACAGAGATCCAGGGATTAATGAGTCCTTGGATTAATGATGTTTCCACCACTGCCCAGCTTCTATGGCTATGGCTAGCTTTGTATTCTGATCTTCAGTGGTTTTATTAGATCATAAACTATATCATCTCATATTTAATTCTACTTTCTGTTCTTTCCACTGTGTATCTCGCTAAAAAGCAATGGGCATTACCTATTCACAGCCTGAATGCTATGCGGTCTTGAAATTTATGCTGCCAAACAGTTTAATTTATTACATTATAATTTAGTTGTATGCAGATTTTCAAGATGTGAGTGGAATGTAGCCGGCTTCTTTGTCAGAATGTAACCAACCCTAAGGGCCTCCAGTCCAATTTCTGTTAGACTTGCTCACTGCTAAAAGCTTATGAGCACAGACTTTATTATCTTCGTTTCTTTTGGCTTTCTCACCAGAAGCACTGATTGTGTTCTTTGTTATAGTATTTTAGGGTTACTGTAGTTTATGGCCTTAAACTCTTCCTCCTGGAAATCATTTTTGAAGTCCTATGACCATATAGATTTATCATAATAATGTTCCATGCTCATTGCTAATTTATATATTAGTTACTTTTCCCATAATTGTGACAAAATACCACACAAGAAACAATTTGACGGAGTTTTCTTTGGCTCATGGTTTGAGATGATACGATCTATCATGGTGACAAAGTCCTGACACTGGGAGCTGCTTCCAGCTGGGGAGGTAGGGCTGGGGGAAGCTCGTCAGAAAGCACATAGCAAAGTAACCTTTCCTAATCAATGCTAATCTACAGTCAGGTTCTAACCATGGAAACATTAGATAAATATAAATGCACATCGTCCTAAAAATAGCTTATAAAATAGCTATTACTCTTCAAATGTGTCAAGAGGATGAAATACAGTGAGAGGATGATAAAGTATTAGAATTAGGAGGAAATAAAGAGTTGGAAGTGTGTTGATAACACGTGGTGTTCAACCATTAGTGAAGGGTGCTTGGGGTTTGCTGAGTGGAAGTTGTTTCTCTTAGCCTGTTGTCCTTTGTTGGCCACTCTGCTGATGTCTCTGACTGCTCAGCCTCATTTGGCACATTGGGGCATTGAGACCATTGATACTGAGTGATATCTGTGATCAATGATTGTTGATTCCTGTTATTTTGTTGTGGCTGTTGTTAGTGTGTGTGTGTGTGTGTGTGTGTGTGTGTGTGTGTGTGTGTGTGTTAGCCTTCCTTGGTTTTCATGGTCTGAAATGATTTATTCTGTGTATTTTCAATGTTGTGATTGACCACCTTAGATTGAAGTTTTCTTTCTAGTACCCTCTGTAGGGCTGCTTGGCTTAAATCTGGTTTTATCAGGAACTATCTTATTTTCTCCAACAATGGCGATTGAAAATTTTGCTGGGTATAGTAGTCTGGGCTGGCATCCATGAACTATTTGAAGCAGAAGTAGAATCTTCAGGTCTTGAACAGTTAATTCCTGGCACTGTTTATTTGTGTTTTCCTAGATTTCTTTAATGGATTTATTCATTTCTCTTTAAGGGCCTCTATAATCTTCATACAGGCTGTTTGAAAGTCCTTTTTTCTTAGGCTTCATCCATGTTGGAATATGCAAGGTCTGCTGCAGTAGGTTTGCTGGGTTCCAGTGGAGATAAGTTGTGCTGGCTGTTACTGTGTTTCTGTGCTGATGTCCAGGCATCTAGGATTGGGATGATTATAGGTCTGGGTGATGATACCTGGTTTTGTTTCTGTTGGGTGAGAGTTACTGCTTCCTCACCAGACTTTAGGATGTAGTGGCTGTGTGCTGCCAGGTAGGAAATTTTCTATGGACCTGTTTCCCTGGTCTGCTCAGCTAGTGTGTCCCAGTGAATGCCTGTGAGTGTTAGAGGCTGGGATAATACAATGATGTCCTAGTTAGGGATTCTATTGCTGTGAAGAGGTAGGTCTTATACAGAAAACATTTAATTGGGGTGGCTAAAGTTTCAGAGGTTTAGACCATTGTCACCATGGTGTCATCATGCAAATCAACATGGTGATGGAGAAGGAGCTGAGAGTTCTACATTTTGATCCACAGACAACAGGAAGTGAATTGTATCACTGGGTGTAGCTTGAGCATAGAAAACCTCAAAACCTAACCCCCTACTTCCTCAAACAAGGTCATACCTACTGCAATTTCCCAATACTGTCACTCCCTATAGGGGCCATTTTATTTTTCGTTTTTTAATAATTTATTTTTATTTTATGTGCATTGGTATGAAATGTCTCAGATCCCATGGAACCAGAGTTACAGTTTTAAACTGCCGTGTGGGTGCTGGGATTTGAACCTGGGTCCTCACAGTCACTGTTCTTAACCACTGAGCCACCTCTCCAGAGCCCCCCTGCATGACCACAGATGAGTTGGGGGAAGTAAGGCTGGAGGGGAAGGTATTTGTGATCTGAGCAGATGAGGTCAGAGAAGAAAGGGAGACCACAGTAGTTTTCTGCTATAGAACTGGGGATAAGAGTGGGGCATTGGATCTGGTGGAACAGGAAGAAAGGTGTGGGTCTATGGACAACTTACTGCTCTGGCAGGAGTGACCCATGAGTTAGCAATGGGTGCCTGCTGAGGTTGGGGGCTGGAGACTGGAACAAAGCAACAAGTCAGTAGAGGGAGGTAAAAAGGAGATCTGTGGATTCTACAGGAGATAGGAATAGGAGTGGGGTTTCGAGATGGAGAGGTGGAGGGGTTGTAGATAAGGCTGCCATAGGTGTTCTGCTGTAGAGCTGGGGATGATACCAGAGGATTGAATTCGAGAGGACAGAGAACTGTGTTTTGATATTTTAAGGATTTCATTAAGTTTTTGAGAAACCAATAGTGCTGCGATTTGGTGTTTTGCTTTACTATACTATTTCTAGCATTATTTAAATGTACTCAAATATGCTTTTCAATTTGAAAATTCAAGGCCACTATCTCTGCAAATATTTTTCTCCCCATTTTTTTCTTCTCCTTATGGGAAAACCAATTTCATGTTAGTCCTTATGAAACTTAGATTTCTTCTTTAGATTTGGGTCTAAATGTTTCCTGGTTTATTTTTTTTTTCAGAATTCTTAATGAAGTTTCCCTTGCTTCTCCCTGCCTGGGAACTAGGTTCTATAAACACTTGTAATACAATTGCTGCCAAGGGAAGCACACTCACCCTGGTTGTGGTTCAGGCCTTGAGGTGGTAAGTGACCCATGATTTGTTCATATTTTACTAAATTTCTGAATATAATGGGGGAGTCTGATATTTCCCAAAATGGAGAGGAGTGACTACTGGATAAGGTGGTTTGTCTCAGATACTATTGAAGGGCCTCTGAATGAATTAACACCTAAATTAAGGCATAGTTGATTCGAAGTATCAAACATGTCAGAATTCTTAGGAAGAACAATACAAGAGAAGGACTTGACTTATTTAAAGATGAGGGAGAAGAGGTAGAGGAGTAGGAAGACCACCACTGTCACCAAAAGCCAAAAGTTGTATGAGACAAACTTAGGTCATCACTAAGATCAGAGAGGTGGGCCCTACACCATAAAAAGACATCTTGGCTTTATTTTCTCTTCCATGCTGCATGATACTTGTGTAGTATACTCAGAAGCCATAGTCTATACTCACTGTTTCTTCTCAAGCTTTTCTTCTTTTCTTTTCTTTTTGATATTATATTCCAAGAAAGGAAATAATCAATGCAAGAGTTTAAAATGCAACTACATTTTTGTAGTGATCTGTGGTTTAAATATTAAATATTTATACCTAAATATTAGGTATAAAGACTGGAATTATTAGTTCACTCTAACACATGGATTTCACTTACTTATTTTTTTATAGATTAATTTATTTATTCAATTTACATCCTGGCTGCAGTTTCCCCTTCCTCCTCTCCTCCCAGTCCTTTCCCCCACCACACCACCTGTTTCCACCTCCAATCCAATCCTCCTCTGTTTCTGTTTAGAAAAGAGCAGGTCTCCCACGAGTATCAACAAAACATGGACTATTGCATTGCAGGAAGACTAAGCACCTCCCCAAGTATTAAGGCTGGGCAAGGCAAGCCAGTATGAGAAGTAGTATCCCCAAAGCCAGTAAAAGTGCTGGAGAGAGCCCCTGTTCCCACTGTTAGGAGTCCCACAAAAGGACCAAGCTACACAACTGTCACATATATATTGAGTGCCTGGGTCAGTCCCGTGCAGGCTCCGTTGTCATTTCAGTCTCTGTGAGCCCCTGTGAGCCAGGTTAGTTGATTCTAAGTTTTCTTGTGGTGTCCTTGACCCCTCTGGTTCCTACAGTCCTTAACCCCATCTTCTGCAGGATTCCCTGAATTCACCAAATGACTGTGGGTCTGCATGTGTTTCCATCAGTTGTTGGATGAAGCCTCTCTGATGACAATTGGGCTAGTTACCAGTAAGGTCACAGGAGATGGCCAGGTCAGGCTGTGCTTCCACTGTTGCCATGAATCTTAGCTGGAGTCACCCTTGTAGATTCCTTTGTGCCAGGTTTTTTCTGGACCCTGGAGTCTCGCTACTCTCTCCTTCTGCCTCCCCACCCCACCTGATGCTCACATTCTCATTCCCACCCACCCTCAGTCCACTTACAAAATCTCTTCTATTGTCCCTTCCCAGGGAGGTCTGGGCGACCCTCCATGAATCCTCCTCATTACCTAGTCTCTCTGGGTCTATGGTTGTCCTTCATTTTACAGCTAATATCCACTTATGAGTGAGTACATGCCATGTTTGTCTTGGTCTGGGCTACCTCACTCAGGATGAGTTTTTTTTTCTAGTTCCATCCATTTTCCTTTACATTTCCTGGTGTCTTTGTTTTTAACAGCTGAGTAATACTCCATTGTGGGAATGTTCTACATTTTCTTTATCTATTCTTCAGTTAAGGAACATCTAGGTTGTTTGCAGGTTCTGGCTATTACAGATAAAGCTTCTATGAACATAGTTGAGCAAGTGTCCTTGTAGTATGATTGAGCACCTTTGGGTATATGCACATCAGTGGGATAGATGGGTCTTGTGGAAGATTGATTTCGAGTTTTCAGAAAAACTGAAACACTGACTTTCAAAGTGGCTGTCCAATTTGCACTCCCACCAGAGTGGAGGGGTGTTCCCCTTGCTCTGCATCTTCTCAGACATGAACAGTTGCTTGTGTTTTTGATCTTAGCTATTCTGACAGTATAAAATGGTATCTCAGAGCCATTTTGATTTCATTTCTCTGATGGCTAAAGATATTGAACACCTCCTTAAGTGTTTCTTGACCATTTGAGATTCTTTTGTTCAGAATTCTCTGTTTAGATCTGTACCCCATTTTTTAAAATTGGATTATTTGGTTTGTTGATATCGCATTTCTTGAGTTCTTTATATATTTTGTTACTCAGCCCTCTGTCAGATGTGGGGTTGGTAAAGATCTTTTCCCATCCTGTAGGCTGCTATATTGTCCTATTGATTATGTCCTTTGCCTTCATTAGGTGCCATTTATTAATTTTCAATTCCAGTGTATGCTATTGATGTTTTATTCAGGAAGTTGCCTCCTGTGCCAGTGTGTTTGAGATTATTTTCCACTTTTTCTTCTATCAGGTTCAGTGTATCTAGATTTATGTTGAGGTCTTTGATCCACTTCATCTTGAGTTTTGTACAAGGTGATAGATATGGATCTATTTATATTTTTCTATATGCCAACATCCAGTTACACCAGCATTTGTTGAACATGCTCTCTCTCTCTCTCTCTCTCTCTCTCTCTCTCTCTCTCTCTCTCTCTCTCTCTCTCTCTCCATTATATAATTTTGACTTCTTTGTGAAAAACCAGGTGTCCACAGGAGTGTGTATTTCTGTCTGGGTCTTTGATTTAATTCCATTGATCCACCTGTCTGTTTTTATGCCAATACCATATAGAGCTTGAAATCAGGGATGGTAATAGCTCTGCAAGGTCTTTTATTGTACAGGATTGTTTTTAGCTATCTTGGGTTTTTTGTTTTTCCATATGAAATTGAGTATTATTCTTACAAATTTGTAAAGAATTGTGTTGGGATTTTAATGGGAATTGCAGTGAATTTGTAGATTGTTTTTGGTAAAATGGCCATTTTTTACTATGTCAATCCTACCAATCCATGAACATGTGAGATCTTTCCATCTTCTGATATCTTCTTCAATTTTTTCAAAGACTTGTTATACAGGTCTTTCAATTGCTTGGCTAGAGTTACACCAAGATATTTTATATTATTGAGGCTATTGTAAAGGGTGTTGCTTCTTTGATTTCTTTGTCAGCCCATTTATTAATTTGTATACAGGAGGGCTACTGATCTTTTTTTTTTTTTTTGAGTTAATCTTGTATCGGCTGTAAGAGTTCCCTGGTAGAATTTTGGGGCTGCTTATGTATTTATCATATCATCTATGAATAATGATACTTTGACTTCTTCCATTCCAATTCATATCCCCCTTGATTGCTTTTAGTTGTCTTACTGTTCTAGCTAGAACTTCAAGTACTATATTGAATAGTATGGAGAGAGTGAACAATCTTGTGTTGTTCCTGATTGTAGTGGAATTTAATTTGATGTTGGCAAATGGCTTGCTGTATATTGCCTTTATTAGGTTTAGGAATGTCCCTTGTTTCCCTGATCTATATAAAACTTTTAGCATGAAAGAGTGTTGGATTTTGTCAGATTTTTCAGCATCTAACTAGATGATCATGTGTTTTCTTCTCTTTCAGTCTATTTATATGATGAATTACATTGACAGATTTTTTGTATGTTGAAGCATCCCTCCATCTCTAGGATGAAGTCTACTTGGTCATGAGTGCTGATATATTATTTATGATTTATTAAAGCTTGCCTGAGGATTCAGAAAGCAAAGTTCATTGCATTAAAGGTGACACACACCTTTAATCCTAGGACTCAGGATTAAGAGGTAGACAGATCTCTGTTAGTTTAAGGCCACACTGAGCTACACAAAATTGACCCAGTACTAAAGAGAAATAGCTTACACAAAGATGATCTTAGCACTTGCGATCACAAGCCTTTAATCCCAGAACTCATGAGTGGTATTTAAGACAGGATCTCAGAGCTGGCATTCATTCTCCAGCCACACTGAAGATAGGAGTTTCAGGATTCTCCAGCCATGCTTGGGAGAGGCAGCAGTCTGAGGCTTGGTGAGAACTCGTTGAGACAGGATCAGCACTTTCAGCCTGAGCTAGAGGTAAGAGCTAGTGCCCAGCTACTTTGTTTTCTGATCTTCAGCTTGCAGCTTGAATCCCAGTATCAGTCTCTGGGTCTTTTATTTATCTGGTTACAGTCATGGTGAATGATCTTTTTGATGTGTTTTTGGACTTGGTTTGCCAGTATTTTTGCATCAATGTTCATGAGTGAAATTGGTCTGTAATTCTCTTTCTTTGCTTAGTCTTTGTGTGGTTTAAATATCACAGTGACTGTGACCTCGTAAAGAGAGTTTGGCAATGTTCCTTCTGTTTCTATTGTGTGGAACACTTTGAGAAGTATTGGTATGGTTTTAGTTCTTCTTTGAAATTCTGGTAGAATTCTGTGCTGAAACTCCTGGGCTTTTTTTGGTTGGGAGTCTTTTGATGACTGTTTCTATTTCCTTATTGGCTACAGATCTATTTAGTTTGTTTTTGGTCTTGATTTAACTTTGGTATGTGGTACTTATCCAGAAAATTGTCTATTTCCTTTAAATTTTCCAATTTTGTGGAGTACAGGTTTTTGAAGTATGACCTGATGATTCTCTGGATTTCCTCAGTGTCTGTTGTTGTGTCCTTTTTTCATTTCTGATTTTGTTAATTTGGGTATTCCCTCTTTGCCTTTTGGTTAGTTTAAATAAAGGTTTGTCTATCCTGTTGACTTTCTCAAAGAACCAACTCTTTTTCTCACTGATTCTTTGTATTGTTTTCTTTGTTTTTATTTTATTGATTTCAACCCCTTAATTCAATTGTTTCCAGCCATCTACTCCTCCTGGCTGAGTTTGCTTCTTTTTGTTCTAGAGCTTTCAGTTGTTCTGTTAGTTCACCCGCGTGGGATTTCTCCAGCTTCTTTATGCATTTAGGACTATGAATTTTCTCTTATCATTACTTTCATTATGTCCCATAAATTTGGGTACGTTGTGCTGCCATTTTTATTGAATTTTAGGAAATCTTTATCCCCCCCCCCAAACCCAGTGGTGATTTGATTGAGCATTGTTCAACTTCTGTGAGTTTGTGGGCTTTATACCATTAGTGTTGTTGCTGAATTTGAAATTTAAGCTATGGTGGTCTGATAAGGTACAGGAGGTTATTCCTCTTTTTTTTTTTTTTTTTTTTTAATCTGTGGAGGTTTGCTTTGTTACTGAGTATGTGTTCAGTTTTGGAGAAGGTTCCAAGGGGTGCTGGGGAGAATATATATTCTTTTGTGTTTGGGTGGAATGTTCTATAAATGATAGACGTCTGTTAAGCCCATTTGAGTCATAACATCTGTTAGTTCTTTTATTTCTTTGTTAAGTTTCTGTCTGGTAGACCTGTCCAGTGGTAAGAGTAGGGTGTTGAAGTTCCCCACTATTAGTGTGTGGGGTTTGATGTACGATTTAAACTTTAGTAATGTTTTTTTACAGATGTGGGTGTCCTTGCATTTGGGGCATAGATGTTCGGAATTGAGATGTCATCTTGTTGGATTTTTCCTTCAATGAATCTGAAATGTTCTCTTTTGATTACTGTTAGTTTGAAGTCTATTTTGTTAGATATTAGAATAACTACACCAGCTGGTTTCTTAGGTTCATTTGATTGGAAAATGTTTTCCCAGCCTTTTACTCTGAGGTAACATCTGTCTTTGAAGTTGAGGTGTGTTTCTTGTATGCAGTAGAAGGATGGATGCTGGCATCATATCCATTTTTTTAGCCTGTGTCTTTTTAAAGGGAATTGAGTCCATCGATATTAAGGATAGTAATGACTAGTGATTGCTAGTTCCTATTATATTTGCTTTTGTTGTTGTTGGTATTGTGTGTGCATTTCCCTTTGGGATTTTCTTGTGTGGGATTATCTGTTGCCTACATTTTTGTGGCTGTAGTTACCTTTTTTGAGTAGGAGTTTTCCTTCCAGTACTTTTTGTAGGGCTGGATTAGTAGGTATTGTTTAAATCTGTTTTTGTCTTGGAATATCTTGTTTTCTTTGTCTATGGTGATTGAAAGCTTTGCTGAGTATAGTAGTCTGGGCCAGCATCTGTGGGCTTTTAGTGTGTGCATAATGCCTGTTTAGGACCTTCTGTCTTTCATTGTTTCCACTGAGAAGTTGGGTGTAATTCTGAGATGTCTGCCTTTAATATGTTACTTGGCCTTTTCCTTTGCAGCTCTTAATATTCTTTCTTTATTCTGTATGTTTAGTGTTTTGATTATTATGTGGTGAGGGGACTTTTTCCTTTTTGGTCCAGTCTATTTGGTGCTCTGTAAGTTTCTTATATTTTCATAGGCATGTCCTTTAGGTGGGGAAAGTTTTCTTCTATGATTTTGTTGAATACATTTCCTGTGCCTTTGAGCTGGACTTCTTCTAATTCTATTCCTATTATTTTAGATTCTGTCTTTTCATGGTGTCCTAGATTTCCTGGCTATTTCATGTTAAGATTTTGGTGGAGCAGGGTGTTGGTGGAACATGCCTTTAATCCTAGTACTAGGGAGGCAGAGGCAGGTGGATCTCTGTGAGTTCAAGGCCAGTCTATTCTACAGAGAGAGTTCCAGGACAGGCTCCAAAGCAATACAGAGAAACCCTGTCTCAAGAAAACAAAAAAAGTATTTGTTGGATTAAACATTTTCTTTTACTGAAGAATCTATTTCCTATATTTTATCTTCAACACCTGAGAGTCTGTCTTCCATCCCTTCCTTGTATTCTGTTGTTTATGCTTACCTCTGTCATTCCTGACCATTTACCCAGATTTTCCATTTCCACATCCCCCTAGGTTTTTGTTTTCTTTATTGCCTCTATTTCAGTTTTTAAGTCTTGAATAGTTTCCTTCACCTGTATGATTGCTTATTCTTGACTTTCTTTTAGGAATCGAGTTCTTCCAATTTCTTGTTTCTTTTCCTAAATTTCTTTAAGGGATTTTTTTTTTCATATTCTCTTTAAGGATCTCTGTCATCTTCATAAAGTCATTTTTAAGGTGGTTTTCTTGTGTTTCAGTTATGTTGGGTTGTTCAGGTCTTGCTGACACAGTACAGCTGGACTCTGGAGCTGCCGTACTGCCTTTTCTTTTACTGTTTTAAAATGGCATTTAGGCTTCTGTAATATATGGTTATAGGCCTAGGTGTTGATTCCTCCATTTGTCTTTGTTGGATGAGCGTTGTGTTCCTTGGTTTCTCTTTCTTCTCTGCCCTCTGACCTAAATGGTTAGGAGTTCTGGTGACTAGCATGTCTTTTGGTCCAGTAAGGTGTCCCCTCTGAGGTTTTGGAAACTAGAGGTCGCTAGATTCATCCTTCCCTCTGGTAAAGCTGAAGTCTTCTCCAGAAGTATACCAGGATATCTGGAGTCCCTAGATCTGGTCTGACCTCCAGTGCAGCTGGTAGGGCTGGGATCCCTCCATCTGCCCTGTGCTCAAGTAAAGCTGAAGTCTTCTTCTGAAGTTGTAGACCTGGATATAGAGCTAGGACTGGTGTGTGTGTGTGTGTGTGTGTGTGTGTGTGTGTGTGTGTGTGTGTGTGCAGCCTCAGGTTGTTGATTAGGCTTAAATTTTGTGGGCAGTGGTTGGTGTCTTACCTAGGATTTCTAGGACCAGCCTGGCTTTCTGTAAAGCCAGGTGTACTCTTCAAAATTTCAAAGTAATAGCATATATACATCTAATTTCAAGTTCTATTAAAATTTATTTGGAGATTGAACTCAGTAAGGCTTGGTGGAACATGGCTTTACCTCCTGGGCCATCTCACTTGCCTCTAACACATGGAATTTAATTTACTTCATTTACCCATTTCATATAAATATGTAGTTATGCACTTGAAATTACTAAGTGAATAATTTTTAGTGTTTTGCCAATAAAGAAATGTAAGTATGCATATTAATACATATGATCAATATCTTAATTTGTCGTTTTTGCTGTCCTGTGGATCAAACTTAGAAGCTCATACATTAGGCAGATATCCTACCATCGAGCCGCACCCCCAACTCTTAAGTAGTTTGTTTTAGTCGTCTACCATGTATAGGTATGTCTGTTTAAATACCATAAATATGTATGATTTTATTACTCAATTAAAATATAAGTAATAAAAAGGGAACATTCCCATTGTAAAATGCTTTTAGACAGAACACAGCAACAAGGTATGGACTTGTCTACTTCTCTGTATAACTTTTCTGGTTTAACAGAAGATTTATTAGTAGAGCCTAGTGTAGAGGCACATATATGTATCAGCCCTTGGGAGACTGAGGAAGGTAGATCACAAGTTTGATGCAGCTCAAGATCCGTGGACTGCTCTAGGCCATCCTGGGCTACACTGGGAGACTGTGTCTCACGAAACAGAAAAACAGTTTACTGGGATCAGCAGAGTAGAGTATACTTGTTCATGGTTGTAATCCTAGCACCTATGGGGCTAAGGTGTTGGGATTGCCATGAGTTCAAAGCAAGTCTGGGCAACCCAAGGGAGACCCTGTCTCAGAACACAGGGGTGTGTATTTGGCATCAGTACCATGCATTGTATGCCTATAATTCAACTAAAGAGATGACTTTGTGATGAGAAATTTGAGTATTGTATTTGGTTACACAAAGAAGTTATCATTATTTTAAGAGTAACAGTATTGTACTAGTTTTAAAAAATTTAGTCCTTCCCGACCAAGTGAGAGCACCCAGACCCCAGTCGTAAAGCTGGGGAACCAGCATTGGACAAAACTAAGTCCTCTGACTGTGGGTGCCAGTTAGGAGACTTGGGCAGGCTATGGGGTGTCTAGTGCATAAATGAACCTTGGGAGCCCATTCCCTATGGAGGGATACTCTCTCAGCCCAGATACATGGAGGAGGGCCTGTCCTCTTCCAAATGATGTGACAGACTTTGATGACTCCACGGAAGGCCTCAAGGTCCTTGGGGAGTGGTTGGGTGGTGGGATGGGAGAGTGGGAGGCATGGGAGGACAGGAGGGAGAGGGAACTGGGATTGATAGGTAAACTAAGATTGTTTCTAAATTAAATAAATAAAAATTTAAAAATTTAGTCTTTATATTTTAGAAATGCAGGAGTATTTACTGGAGGCAATGAAGAATCTTGGGTTGGTTTTAAAATGGTCCATTGGGGTGGAATGAGTAATGAGGATATAGGGTTAGTAAGATGACTTGTACTTCATTCAACACTTGTTACAACTGGATGATGGCTATGTTGGGGATTACTGTGCTATGTTTTTCTGATGTTTGATAGTTTCTGTAATAAAGTTAAAAGGTCCTAAACATATATAAACTTCGACCCTCCATTTTTTACCCTAGTAAGAAACTACTACCTAGTAGTAGTTTTTCAGTTCTACTCATTATAGTTTCAGTTCCAGCATTTGAAGGAGGCAAGGGAAATTAGAAACTTTTCATTACTCTGTTTAGACGCAGGATGGCACTCTTTGAATAAGTAATTAGCGGAGGTCCAGTTCTCACTGAAAAAGCTGCTTTCCAGTACAGCTACTTCCTAGGGCAGCCTAACTTAACAGAGCAAATGCTTTTCAGGTAGGCAACATAGGCCACACCTATGTCTATCTATACCTTCACTATTTTTCTGTGTTGCTGTATCTATCTTATACCAGGCTTGTAATATTGAGGAAGATTGAAGTTCATACATATTAACGGGTGATTTTATGTAAGGGCAGCTCGCTAGCTCTGTGCCTCGTTTATTTTTTGGTGTTTGCTAGTATTGCTGTGAGGTCTGGCGGCCTCAATGTATTTTACACACACACATAGCTCAATGAATCATCTTTATTTCGAACTGTCAGTACAAACCTCATATGTGTTTCTATGTTTACTATGCACTGAGTTAGATAGTGAGGAGGATTAAGGTCAAAACGAGAGCTATCAACTGGACAAATACTATTGCCTTCCACCCCTTGAGGAGGTGTTGAAGGAAATGTATTGCTCCACACTCCCTGTCTGACCTATGCCTCCTTTAAGCCAAGGGTTTCTAGAATAATTACACCTACCACCTCCGGTGTAGGAAAGGGGGGAAAAAAATCAAATGGACAGCAACGTTAGCAGAAGCTAGAAATTTAAGAACTGGCATTTAGAAAGTGCCTCTTCCTTATTCTCCTCCCTTAGGTCCAATTCTGTTTTCTGGTTCTGGCCATAGGAAATTGACTTAGTGTTAATTAAAGACTGGAATTCCAAAGCTTAATTTCCCCTCCCCCAACCTTGGCAACCATTAAACTCCTGACTCCACACTCCACGGGACAGATAAATGATGCAGCAGATTACACCGCTGAAAGGCATCGTTTGTCCTCAGCTATTTTCGATTTTTTTTTTTTTTTTTCCTGCTTCTGATACTTGCGCCAGACATTGTTTGCTTGCTTAGGACCGGGAAAGGGCTTTTTTATTTTTATTTTTTCCTCTACAGTTTAATGCCAGGGGCTTTCTCCCAGCAAATGAAAGTGAAAGGGCTGCATCGATGTGGTATTTCACCCTTAAAGGCTGGACTGGCAGCTGGTGTGGAGGGGGAGGTGGGATAGGAAAGCTAGAAGAACCAGTTCTAAGGTTTTGTTTGTTTATCTTGAGATCTCAGCAGGGTTCCTGTGTCTTAGCCCCCTCCCCCTCACGGTTTTAGGGGGCTGACTTTGGATTTATTTTCCTTTGAGCAGTCGTTGAAGTTTCATTCAATGTACTGCTAAAAAAATACACCTCACTTGTTGCTTTCCCGGCTGCAGTTTAAAACACCATCCAGTCTCTCATCTGGAAATAATGCACCCCCCCCTTTCCTTTTAAAGCTCCACATAACCCGAAGTCGACAATCACATGGAAAATGTGCAGGGCTCGGTTTTGTTTAGCTTTCATTCTTTTGGTGGAAACCTCATTTGTTAAAGTATGTACTCAACACACAGACAAATGTACACAGGTTGCTTTCAAGTCTTGAAATTTGCGTGCTCCACAGATCTGACTGCTCACACGAATTTTAGGAGTACCGTTTAAACGCTTTTATTGTACAGATTAAGGAAAACAGAGAATGACACCGAAAATTCTAACAGTGACATTAGTATATCTAAAGTCACCCACTCTTTTTACCCCTCTTCCCCTTTCCCAAGAAACAGTAATGACAAACCAGACAAGACTCTCAAAGAGGTTAAGGGGGAGGAAGGAGGCGGAGTGGGTTGGGGAGAGAGGTTAGAGGGCCAGTTTCTCTCATTCACTGGGCGGAAAAGTTGACATTGTCTAAGCCCTTCTGAATGGCTGGTAGTCGGATACCCCGATTGTACCTCTACTTCCCCTCCCCCTCCACGTGACGACCCAGGACACATGCGCACCCGACGCAGCCCAGGCACATCTGCAGACTGACGTCAGTTTGTTCTGCCTCTGAGGAAAGCTGCCAAAAGTTTCTTCTGCTGCAATTGAAGTTGGCCGGGGGCCGGCAGTGAGCTCGAGGGCTACTTCAACAAAACTTATCCTGCCCTTCCTGCTCCTCTTGTCTTCTCTCTCTCCTGATACCTTTTGATGCTCTGCACATGTTATTTGCATAGCAAAGGCACTAAGCTGTCCAGGAAGAGAGGGCACCACTTCCACCCCCAATAAGCCTTTCCCCTCTTTTCTTTCTTTTTTTCCTTTTTCTTTTTTTTGGGGGGGTGGGTGGGCGGGGGGGAGGGAGAGAGTGGGGGGTTTGCAAAGCACGTCTCAGGTTGATAGTCTTGGATATATTAAAAGCATTTTTTTCTTTTTTCTTTCTTTCTTTCTTCTTCTTCTTCTTTTTTTTTTTTTAACTGCCAAATCGGCAGTCTGTTCCCTAAAGCTCCGGTTAGCCAGACTATAGGGTTTTATTCTGGCTGCAGAATAACTGGCTGGTGTGTCTTTGCAAAGGGGGGCAAAAAGAAAAGAGAAAGAGGAGGGAGTACGTGAGTCGTCCAGTGCAATCTCTATTGTTTGAAATTTACTTTTTATCAGAATTTGAAGATGAAAACGGTAAGGAAGATTTCATAATATTCAATGAAACCTTAAAAAAAAAAGCCTGTGCTTTGCTTTTCTTACGAATAACGCTTAGATCTCAGTCTCTCTCTCTCTCTCTCTCTCTCTCTCTCTCTCTCTCTCTCTCTCTCTCGTGTGTGTGTGTGTGTGTGTGTGTGTGTGTGTGTGTTTGTGTGTGTTTGTGTGTGTGCGCGCGCGTGTGCTTTATGGCAAAGAATGAGTTTAACTAAATTCATTTTACAGACAAATCTTTAAAACTCTAGACTACTCGCGAATTCCGGGGCTTACAGGTATTTTATGATGTGAAAAATACACGCTCATTGTATGAATTTACATGTTGTGTGAGGTAGTAGACTTGATTATGATCATCATGCTCGTTTAACCCATCACCGAATAGTGCTGGAGAATGTAAGGATGATGTGTGTTTTTAATCGATTTCCAGATTTATGCTATTGCCTTCTGCAAATCCGTTTCATGTCAGTGTCTTTAGTATTCAGACAAGTGCATATTTCATGCCTGTGTTCTCTGGCCGGCAGAAGTGTGCTGGTTGTAGTGCTGATGCTCTAGAATATGGTAAGCTCTTAATAGGCTAATCAGAGATGAAAGCGTGTGGTTTTGATTTACTTTTGCCCACTTGGGCCAAGCTAGACTCAACCCTCTGGAGCCTTGTTTATCAGGGTATGTCTGAATACATGGTATATGAGACTAAAGTTTAGGGATTGAGGAGCGAGAACAAGAGTGCTGGAGGAAGTATTGGAAAATCTTTCTGATAATATGTGCTATAATTTCTGTCTTTGGTAAGTTTTCCACTTGTGCTAGGAGCAGAGAAAGCAAGCCAGAGTAAGAAAGCACCCTGAGAGGGAACAAGAGAGTAAGTTTCTTACTCTTGTTTTTATTTGAGCTGCTGGTGCAACGCGTTTGGGCCAAATGCCAACTGTCTGGGTCACACGCGTTTTATCCAAATAGATTTAGCGCTGCTGTCTGGAAATGGGCTGCTGAATGTTAACTTTAGGATCAACTCAACCAGGGCAGCTCAGACTGTTACCCTCTGTCTGGATGAAGTGGAATGGGAAGGGGGGTGGTGTTGAGGGTGTGCAAAGCTGGGGGCTATGGGGGGGAGGGGGACGACGACGACAAACTATTGATTAGAACTTTAAAAAGCATACACCAATATAATTTTCAATTTACTGTTATGTTTAGAATTTTTTAAAACTATTTTTTCCTCTTTTCTTTCTTCATGTTCTTTTCTTAAGCTTATATTGATTAGACTGAAACATTTAGTGGTGAATTGGCCGCCCTTTAAATTCGTGACAGGAAAGGAAGAAAAGCAATGAAAAACTGGTGCATTTGAAGGCAACTAAGAAAATTAATTTTGAAGATAATTATTTTCACCAAAGTGGTAATGCAGTCTTGTTTATATTAATTGGTGCTTAAACATGAGCACTAGTGATCTTTTTGGAAGAATACTATATTGAAATATGTAAGTTGTTTTCAAACAAATCAGCAAATCATTCACTTGCCACAAATGGCAGCAGATTATTCTGTGTAGTTGTATGAATATTTTTGTGATTCCCCAGAGGAAAATCTTCTCATCATTAAGACTTGAAATGCTGTAAATAATTTTTAGTTTGGTCTAAAACCTGCAAATTAATCTCTATTCTTGTCTGTTGTTACTACTTCCTCTTCGTTTCTTTAGCAACCAAAAGTAGCTATTAGTGGCTTAGGGTGGAACTGTGTGCCAAATCTTTCTGTTTGTGATCTTAGTGACAGATGAATTGAGTTATCATATTAAGGAAAGTTAGTAGCATATTTGGAATTTGTGGGAAGGGAGAGAAAAAAGATGTGGATAATTTGTCACAGTTAAAACAACAAAAACAAAACAAAGTTGGTTATCTAAAATTTTATACTAATATTAAGAAAGAAAAAGCATCTTTTTAAAAGGAGAAGTGTTATAATACAGGTAGCATTAGTAGGATTATATAACTTGGGGCTTTATTTTTGGGAAATTTCATTTTGAATTTTTGCTTTTCTCAATAAGTTTTGACTAAGTTATATATTTGATTATACTTTTTGTTGACTAATCTTACAAAGATTGTAATATTTTGTCCTTAGAACCTAACTGTGTCTTTAGCATACAGTAGTCAACAAATATTTGTTGAGAGAAAAGACTGGAAAATGAAAGGAAAAGTTTTTCATGTATAAATAAAGGATCTGAAGGGTTTGGGATTTTGTTGCTTTTTCCATAGAGACCAAATCAGCTTGAAAATAAATAACCAGGTTAAAATGGACAAAAAAAAAAAAAAAAAGCCAAGAAGGATGTGAACCATGTTCTCTACCTTCATAATGACAACTAATGAGAGGAAATTACTACTTTAGCTACTTCTACACCACTTGAGTGGGAAGTCAAACCATAAAGAAAAATCAAGTAACAGGCGTCAGCTAGGGCAGACTACTGAGGGACTGAATCACTGTAGTGCAAGTTGTCTGGTCTTATTTCTCTTACATAGCTAGTGTAGCTTTGATCCATGGAAACAGTTCCGTTACTCTAACTTTGCCAGCTGGTGCATGTATACTATGAATAAAAATCATACACAAAAGTTAAAATGAACTGGACATTTTGCTTGCATTTTTAAAGTTAAAACTTATAAGTGTAATTATCGTAGTCCAAGTTCTTCAGCTCTGCTTTAAAAGAGAAGACAGCTTCCATATTGGCCCTATGATATCCTACTACTCCACATTTTTCTAGGGAAGGAGGAATATGAAACTATTTTTTGAAGGAAAAGTTTTAAAAAGTGATGTGTAGTAAGAATGGAGGGGTCCCTTTTATGTAGCCACTCCAATGAAGTATCAGATGCAATCTATTCTGTTCTCTCAAAAAGTCTCTGTAAGGTTTTGTCTCAATTTTATAGTTGAGACAACAGATCTAGGGAAGGTTTTAACCTGACGTCACACCATGAGTAACAAGCCTTTGTGTTTCCCACAACATAATAATGCTGCTGTTCTTACACAACTTCAAGATTTATTAATGCATTGTGATTTCCAAGCAATTATCTAGCATTTTAGTGTTAGTTGAACTTTGGAAACTATTTTTTTCTACGCATACTTTATTCTGGCATCTAGATTAACTTTCCCAGCAGGTGTCAGAAAGTAGGTTAACACAATTCACTTGTACTATGTGGGTGACTAAGAGTGATTTAGAAATGCTGCTTACAATTTTATTGGGTTCTGGCCAACTGAACAGTAATACAGGGTTAAGTTTGTTCTCTGAGCATAGGACGTTTAAAAGATAATGAGGAGGGGAGGAGAAAGGCATTTAATTTATTGAGTGCATATATACCAGATACTGTATCCTCCAGTCTGTTTAATTCTGGAACTTCAGTTCTTTCTATTAAGTACCAGTGACTTTCTTACTAAATGAGTCACTTTAGCTTACTTACCCTATGAATGCTACTGGCTTAGTTAGCTTAGATGTTTGAAGGACAGTGTTAGAAAGGGTTGGAGGGAAGATTGCAAAACTGATGATCAAGACATTTCTCAAGGGGGATAATTGTTTTGTAAATCAAACCCATTATATTGTAAGTTTGCCATTAGTTTCAGTGTCCAAGACAACAAAGGAAAGGTGTGGATGATTTAATACAAATCTATCATGACTGCTAGAAAATGAACTCAAATGTGCTAATTATAAAGTTCTCCTTAAAAGAAGATTTACAATTACAGTAAATGGAGGACCGATTTGGTATCAGATGTTATTACTGAAAGCATTCTAGTGATTTGAAATAAACTAAGGATGAGTGCTGTTCATGAAGCAGTAATTATACATTGATATTTCATGGTTCAGTTTGGAGTATGGAACCATGTCTGAGAAGGTTGCAAACCAAGAATGTGTGTTCTTTTCTTTATTGTGATTGAATACTAGTGGGACTTAGTATTTTCATAGATTTTTTTAAACCTGAGAATATTTATATAGTTTTTGTCTTGCCTAAATAGAAATAGAAATTGTGACATAAAACAATTGTGTCCAGAGGTGCTTAAAAAAAAGCTGTTCATTTGTGAACATATTGCACAACATGATTGTAGAAAACTAATACTGAGTATTCAGAAGAGTACCTCAAGCTAGAAGTGTGAAAAAATGCACAAAACTTAGACTTTTGAGCCAGATAGCTACATGTAAGAATGTGGACTCACTTATTTTCTAGCTTCCTGATCTCTGTAAATGCCAACTTCTTCATGTGTTAATTGGTGGCTGTATTAGTTATCAATTGCATAACAAATTGCCACAGAGTAAATAATTTAGCACTCATTCGCTATGCCAGTTTTTGTGAATCCAGCTATGACTAACTATGTCCTTCTGAGGACATTATAATCGAACAGTTGGCAAAGACTGAGTTCTCTCCAGGAACCCTCACTGTGGAAGAATGAACTTCTAAGTTCATGTATCCTAGAACAGGATTCAGTAACTTGCTATTGGATGGAGCCCCAGTTTCTTGCCAGTACTATGTGGAAGTTCCTCTGGTTTCCTTTTTGTGAGCATCTAAGTATTAAGTTGCTTCATCTGAGCCAATAAAACAAAGCCTAGTACCAAGTTGTAAGCCTGGATCTTTGTAGTCAAATCATGGGAATGGCATCCTCTCAACATTGAGATATTTTCTTGACTAGAATTAATCATTCAGGGATGAGGATGACAGAAAAATGTGCATGTTAAGAGGCAGGTCAATGAATTGCCAGACTCTGCCTAACCACAGGGATGCTATTATTTTGTGAGTGAAGATTAAAGGAAGTAAGCTGTACTTTAAATACTTTATTTTTAGTTTGACCTTAAACTACTTTTCTATATAATGCTAATTATGCTTCTGCACAGGAACCAAATTTACTCTTTCTATTATTACTAACAGTAGTGCATATTCCCACCATCTCCATCCCCTTGCCATCTAGACCTTTTGGAGTGAATTTCTTGTATTCATAATAATTATTATATTCAACAGTTTGATGCGAAATTCCACTCATTTCCAAGATCCCGAGATGCTGTTTTGCACTTGCTTTCCTCAATTCATCTTCAGTGATTAGAGGATTATTTCCTTCATTGGATTACCTGTAACACACTTTTAGCTTCACTTGGGCATTTACCCATCTGCTTTAAATTTTTCTGTTATTTAGATTATGAATTCCTCATCATGGTCAAGGATTGTGTTTTAATCTTTTCTATATTCTACCGTTGGCATAATGTCATTTTTAAGCATGGTAAGACAATATTGGCTGATTAATGAACTAGCTTTCCAAGGTCATCAGTTTGACCACTTGTAGAGATGAATGTGAGGCATTCATTCCAGGTAGTTATAATAACCAATATTTCTAGCTCCAAAGGGAACAAAGTATTTCACAGACTTCAATTTTCTAGTTATCCCTTTATATGCCTAACCGATTATATTTTATTCAATATTGATTTATTTACTCATTTATTTTTAAAACCAAGAAATATGGCAAATGTTTATTATGTGATTATTATGTATGTTAGGAATTTGAAATATTTTTTTCTAATATCCTCTACATATTTCTTTATCTAATTTTATTAATATAGCTTAAAGAAGTGTTTTAACTTTTATTCCAAAGTCTAATATCATATTATAAAAATCGGATAGTGAGCTACGGCATGTTTGTGTACACAACAGGAACTGTTAAGCTACATAAAGATGGTTTACCTTTATCCCAAGCTTTATTCCTTTGGGGTTCAAAAATTACATTTGAACTTTTTGTCCTTTTTAATCACTGTTTTGCTGTTAATGAGCTAGTTTTTAATCCTTTAGTTCTTTTTTTCTTCTGATGTGTTATCTGTTGGAGAACCAGGTGGCCACATATATAAATACTTTGAATCCATGTATTCTGAACGAGGTTGTTAGCCAGGAGTAAGGCATATGAGACAGGAGTTGAGGACTGTTGTGGTATTTGGAATGAAGTTGTAAAGACTTCTTTTCAAGTACATTATACAGAGTTGAAATCACTGTATTTGAATTGTCTAATAAGACTTCTAGATTTTCTGTTCTACCACAAATTAGTTCAACTTTTTAGAAGTTTAGGTTGTGATGCTATCTTAAGTGTTCCTAGACATTTGATAAATCTCAATGTGTATTTGTCGATCTGCTTTGTCAGAACAAAACTCAGGTACCCCCAAAAGCAGCATGGCTGTCTTGGATATGAATGGGCTTAAAACGTTTTGTTAAGGAATGAAATCACATACTATTTGTTCAATTCATATGATGGACTTAGATTATGCAGTTTCTCTGTTTTTATCTTACTAAAAGGAGATTGGCATACCATGCCTATCCATTGTTATCTTCAGGGTTTCATTATTTTAAAAAGAATTATTGGTCTCCTCTTCAGAGTCCTTCCCATGACCTTTCTCTTCTCCTCCCTCCCCTCCCTCTTTTTTCTTTCTTGATTTCTAAAATATTGTACATGCTCAACAAGTATTCTATGATTTCTACCTCCAAGGTTCTTTATTTTTTTTTTTTTTTTTGATTATTTAGTAGTTGTGGAATTATCCTATTAGCCATTTCAGTTTCTTATTATGTGTGTAACTGTGTTAAGTTCTTTTGAATTTATGTTCTTTGGCAAGTATTCATTCATCTGTAGTAAATATGTCCATTCATGGTATTTTTCAGTTAACTTACATTTTTCTCTCTAGGTTAAAAAATGGCCATACTTAAATGACCAATCACTCTGAGCTTTGATTATGAAAAATTTTATCATCATTGCTTTCTTCATTTTTGGATGGAGAAAATGAATCCAGACATAGAAGAAAGTACAAGATATTGGGGGGAAGTACCTGTTCAACAGAGGAGCATCTAACAACTCATTTGCAAGAAGATTTAAGAAATTAAAATTGTTATGCTTCGATATTGGTATGATATTGACTCTCTAGCTCATAGGTAGCCCTCCAAAAAACAATTCAGTTTTCCAAATTATGGAAATTTCGTGGAAAACGTTGACTTGGATTTTGAGCCTCATCATGGCTTCTTCGGAATTTTATAGTGACCACAGACTTTCATACAGTTCTCAAGGTAGGATATCTGATTTTGAAATTTGACAGAAATGATCACAAAATAAAAACTTTGAATATATAGTTTGGTAAATAGTGTCTGGGGGATTTTTAGTTGTATGGACTAGAAAAAAAGGTACTAAGAGGATGTTTAGCTTGTCTCTTGGAGATAACTCTTCAGTGGATTTTAGAGTTGACTGGTTTTAGAGAGTGATACACTCTAAGCTGCTGCTTTTCCTATAATTTAAATTAATAGACTCATTCCTTGCTAGCGTTTTGAGCCATTTTCCAACAGAACCCAAATTTTATTTTGTAGAAGATGAAGAAACCAGATAAATTTTGATACAGACTGTTTAAAACATGAACCCTTCATTTAAAACACAAAAATAACAAAATACTTTTCAAACATAGATTCTCACTCTTACAATTTTAACTCAGAAAATCAAACTTTATGTCATAGAAATATCCTCAATAAAGAAGCCCCAGGAGGAAATGTTATATTGTAGTCCATGGACTGATCCACCTCTCATTGATTATCATAGACATATCTTTTGGATTTTCCTCCCATGAATACCCAGTAACAAACATTTTTTTTTTTTTTCGGTAGTGATGAAGGTGTTACAAACTGCTATATATTTGGAAGTCTGTGTGTGAAGATCATTCATGTGCTACAGCACCTATCAGTGCTGCTTTCCTTTTATTGGCGAATAGTATTCTCTGGCTTAACACAGAATCTTCATCAGTCGATGGGGAGTTGCTTTATTCCTTTTCTTGTGCTGTGATGAACAGTCCTTCTGATAAGAGCATTCACACATAGATTTTTACCCATAGATTATTTCTTTTTTGTATGTACCTGGGAGTGGAATTATTGCTAACGATCTGGTAATTCATGCTTAACATTGTGACGAGCTGTCAGATTGGCCTCTAAAGTGCTCATCGTATTTTACGTTCATAGTGATGATTTGTTTTTTGAAGATAGTTTCTTCAGAGCCATAGAGATCCTCCATGAACGGTCTTGGTTAGCTTACAAAAGTTAACTTTATCTGAGCTAAACATTTTAAAAAATGTATATGTAACTTTTGTCTCATTTTCATGTAAGATTTTCATACTTCTAGAAGAACTTTTTAAATTTAAATTTAAAATTAAATTTAGAAAAGAAGACTAGGCCCTCATAAATACTTTTTAAAAATGATACTGCTTTGAGGAATTAAACAATTGAAACTTTTTTTTTTTATTTTCTGTCTTCACTCTTAATATAACATTTTCATCCACACCTCACACATAATGGTGTATAGTTTTAATTGACATCATTTTTTATAGTGCTACTTCTTTGTTCTGTTAAATTTTCTTTTCTTCCATGTGCTTTTCTGGATTCTCTGCCTTGTGATTACAAAGAGGAATTCCTGACTTACCTTGAACACTACCAGCTAACTATTCCAATAAGAGTCGATCAAAATGGAGCTTTCCTCAGCTTTACTGTGAAGGATGATAAACACTCAAGGAGAAGAAGGAGCATGGACCTTACTGAACCACAGCAGGCAGTGTCTAAATTATTTTTCAAACTTTCAGCCTATGGCAAGCACTTTCACCTAAACTTGACTCTCAATACAGATTTTGTGTCTAAACATTTTACAGTAGAATACTGGGGGAAAGATGGACCCCAATGGAAACACGATTTTTTAGACAACTGTCACTACACAGGATACTTGCAAGATCAACGCAGTACAACTAAAGTGGCTTTAAGCAACTGTGTTGGATTGGTAAGTAGATATGATTGTACTTTTCTGACGGGAAGATACGTTCACAATATAAATTTCTTTCCTTGGGCTAAAATATATGTGTAAATGGTTTAAGTAGAAAGGTCCTTATTTCTGCTGCTTTTGCTTTTTACCTTAATTTGTTATAATGCTTGTAATGATTTTCACAGGACGGCTTTTTAAACTCATTTAGAAGTCGAGACTGAGTGGCTTCTTAGGCACTCTTTTATACTCACAATTTCCTGTTAAAATAGCAAAGCTTCATCATTCATGAACAGTTTCAAGGTATATTTGGATTTAGGAAACCACAACACTAACCACCCTTTAGGTTTTTCCACATTTGTCTCTGTTAGGTAATACAACTTTAAAGTAAGTTGTGATCTACTTATGGTTATTGAGTTCTTAGAGCAAAATTTTATACAAGTGTACCATTTTATACAAGTACCATTTCCTTACTGTTTATATGAAGCTATTATTTTGAAAGTGATTTCAAGAGAGCAGGGTACTCTTAAATGCTGTGCATCTGAGTCTATTATAGTAAAATGGTAACTACACAGCTCACAGCTTCACATAGCAGTGATGTCAGATAAAACCATGCTCCCCCACTTCCTCTTCTTCTTCAGGCTAAATACAGATTTTCCATGAAAACTTTATGTGTAAGGAATACAAAAATTTTTATGTCTTAGTTCTCCTATAGAATTTAAATGAGTTTTAAATTAGAAAAAAAACCTATGTAATTGGGAAATAAATGTCACTATTTTTGCTCTGGTTTTCTTTTTTTCTTACAACTGCTAAGTAAAATGGGCTAATACAATTACTAAGATTTTAATACTCAGGTTTAATTTCCATAAAAACATGTGTTTTATTGCAAACTTCCTTATAAATAATGTTAGGACTTTATGTGAAAAATACTTAATTTTAAATGTTTTGTTTGTTTGTTTTTGCTAGTATATAACATAATGGATTCTGTAATGGAATATTCATACAATATTGTCACTACAATTTTTTCTAATTCATTTCCCTCCTTGACAACCTTCCTTAGAGCTTTCTCCCCACCCAGCTGATGCCACTCCCCGACCCTTCAGTTTTCTCCTTTCTGATTTCCTATTACATGTATTATTCTGCTACCCAGTAGTAGTCTTTCCTTCTCTTCTCAGGATCCCATTTGTAGTTTTCTGACCTATAAACACACATAAACAAATAAACACATACATGCACACACACACTCATATACATAATTTTAAATTTAGGTTCTGCATGAAAATATGGCATTTCTGAACATGGCTTATTTAATTTAATATAGTGTTTTCCAGTTGTATCTATTTCCTTGAAAATGTCAGAATTTCATTTTTCTTTATGACTAAAGAAAATTCCATCATACATATTTACCACAATTTCTTTTTCTTTAACCTTTCATCACTTGATGGAAATCTAGGCCGGTTTTATCTTTTGGTTGTTTTGAACAGTGAAGCTACAAATGTGGACATGAAAGTATCTTTGTGGTATGTTGACTTAATATATCCATGAATAATATAGCTGGGTCATATTGGTAGGTTTTTGAGGGTCCATCATACTGATTTGTTAGTGGGAATCCACAAGTTTACATTCTTACCAGCAGTGTATAAGGTTCCTGTTTGCCTGTGTCAGCATTGCTTTTCAGGGTGATAGTTATTCTAATTGGGATCAGTGAATCTTAAAGAAGTTCTCATTTGCATTTCCAATGGCTAAGGTTGTTAAACTCTTTTTCAAATATTTATTGGTCATTTGCATTTCTTCTTTTGAGAACTGTCTATTCAGTTTATTATGCCATTTGTTGATTAGATGATTTATGGGCTAGATACTAACTCCCTGTGTGATGTATATTGGTAAATCATTATTCATTAACATTCTGTACATTGTCTTTTGATTCTGGTGATTGTTTACTTTGTTGTATAGAAGATTCTTAATTTCATTTGTCAGTTCTGGGAATTATTTCTTGTGTCCTTGGGATTCTATTCAGAAAATCATTGCTTCTACTTATTTCATAAAGTATTTTCCCTATGTTTTTCTCCACCAATTTCAGTTTCAGGTCTTATGTTAATTAAGGTGTTTGATCCATTTTAAATGGGTGTTTGGGTAAACTGAGAGATATGGGTTTATTTTCATTCTCAAATGGAAATTTCATTTTCCTGATACAGTTTGTTAAAAAGACTATCCTTTCCTTAATCCATTTGTGCTTGTTTTTTATTGTTTGTTTGTTTTTGTTGTTGTTGTTGGTTTTTTTTTGTCAGCTTGAGACAAGCTAATGTCATTTCAGAAGAGGAACTTTCAATTGAGAGAAAATGATTTCATTAGATATGCCTGTAAACACAATTGTATGGTATTTTTGGTAATGATTGATGCAGAAGGGTCCAGACTACTGTGGGTAGTTCACTCCCTTCACCTCCTGACAGGTTGCCTTGGGTTGTATAAAAAAGCAAGCTGAGCAAGCCAGTAAGCAGTGTTCCTCCATGGCCTCAGGTTCAGTTCCTGCCTCTGGGTTCCTGTCTTGAGTTTCTGTGCTGGCTTCCATGAATGATAACCTATAAGTTGTAAGCTGAAGTAATTCCTTTCTGCCCTAAGTTGCTTTTGGTCATGCTGTTTTACCACAGCATATGTGGCTGTAGCTGTGAGAGTTGACTTTTGGGTCCTCTGTTCAATTTCACTGATATATGGGCCTATTTTGTGCCAGTACTGTGATTTTTGTTGTTGCTACTCACTATGTCTTTTTAATATAATTTGAGGTTGGGTGTTGTGACACCTCCAGCATTACTCTTTCTATTGAGCTATAGGTTGCCCTTTGTCCTTCTATGTACCGTTTATGATTGCTTTTTTTTTTTTCTTCTTCTTCTGTTAACAATGCCATTAGAATTTTGATGTGGATTGCATTGAATAGATTGCTTTTGGTGAAATAGCAGAGACATTTTCACAATATTCTTCCAATCCTTGAACAAATGAAGTCTTTCTATTTTCAGGTGTCTTAATTTTTATATTTACTATTTTAAAGTTTTCATTGTAGAAGTTTTTCAGTTCCTTGGTTAGGTTTTCTAAGACACATTTTAGTTTGGGAGGCAGATTTGTGAACAGTTTTTTTTTTTTTTGTTTGTTTGTTTTTTGTTTTTTGTTTTTTTCTTGGTCATGCCTATTTGAGGGTCTGTGCTATGTTTGGTTATTTTTTTCTTTCTCTAGTTTTCTCTAGTTTTGTGACATTTTCTGTTATAATTTTATTGAAGAAAGTTTATATCTAATCTCTTTTGCTCTCTGGATCGCATCCTAGAGTTCTATTTATTCTTCTCTCAAACATTAAATCCCGACTGCGGTTTCTCTTTCCTTCACTCATCCTAAGGCCGACCTCCTTTCACTCTCCCCAGATTAATTCCTTCTTAATTCCTTCTCTGTTTCCCTTCAGAAAAGGGAGGCTTCTAGGGATACCAATCAAACATAGCATAAAGTTACAACAAGACTAGACACAAACCCTCATATCAAGATTGAATGAGGCAAGGAGGGAAAGGGACCCAAGAGCAGGCGAAGAGTCAGAGAAACCCTTGCTCTCACTGTTAGGAGTCCCACAAAGGCTCACAGCTGCACTGTTTTTTTATCTCCTGCACAGTGGCTACAACTGAATCTACTTCTTCAGCCAATAATTGCAGCTCTGCAGTTGATGGCCTGCTTCTGTAGTAGCCACACAGTGGGACTTTTATGCCTCCTGCCCTTGCACCAAATGTAGTTTTAACTAAATCTCTACCATTCTACTTATCCATAAGACTTGGGAGTCAGAGGCTGGGGCTAAAATCTGCTAGCTGTGAGAGGTTGAGGAGTAACTAGCAGAACTTCTGTCTTCACCACATCTCGGAAAGAGTGCGGTTCTGCTCTACCAAACAAACAAAAAAAGTCACACTCTAAGTCCCTCCCTTCTACTTCCTGTGCATTTCTCTATCCATTCAGAAGCCCTCTGACTCTGATTATTTTCTGTCAACTAGTTGCTAGCTCTGCCTCCTGACCCAATGTTGATTTTATTAATGCAAACGGGGTTCACAGTGTTATCATTTATCCATGTGTAAATGCCCTTTTAAAATGCAGTCTTCTAGTCTTGGTTTTGGATTGGAGAATTGATTGTTATTGATATTGAGAGTTATTACTGAAAAGTATGTGTTAATTCCTGTCATTTTGTTAGTTTTATTGTGTTTGGTGCTTTTCTATTCCTCAGTTACTGTTCTAGTGTGGTTCATTCTTTCATATAGCTTTATAAATATGTTTATATTTTTTGTCAGTTGCAAGGATTCTTTCAAGTATCTTCTGCAGATCTGTTTTAGTGGTCATCAATTCCTTTAGCCTGGCTTTATCATGGAATGTTTTTCTTTCTCTTTTCATTGTGACAGATAGTTTTATGGATGTAGTATTCTAGAATGGCAGTTGTCTTTTAGAGCTTGTAATAATCATTGAATCATAATGGGTTTTAAAGTTTTTGTGGATGGTTATACCCTTTTATAAGTGACTTGGTGTTTTTCTCCTGCAGCTTTCAATGTACTTTCTTTTCTCTGTGTTTTTTGTATTTTAACTGTACTAGATATGGGGATGTTCCTCTATGGAAATACTTCTTATACTTGAATTGGCATCTCATTCCTTGGATTTAGGACACTTTCTGTTGTGATTTTCTTGAAAGTATTTTTCTATGCCTTTAGCATGAAATTCTTCTATTATGCCCACAGATTCCCTGGAAATGTAGTTGAGGGCAGTTGTGAGCCACAATGTGGATTTTGGGAATTGAACCTGGGTCCTCTGGAAGAGCAGCCAGTGTCTTAACCATGGAGTTAACTCCCCAGCTCTCCTTCTTTCATGGTGGGCAGACTTATACAAAGTCAGATTACTAATGCTAGTTCTTACAGTCACTTACAGATCTAGTCACAGATATTGATCATATTTCTGAGTAGTTCATGATTTGGGCTGTGAAAGCTGTTCTCACCTCTGGGCCATCCTTTGTGGGAATGGGTGACATGTTAGTTGCACCAGTGAGCAGTCCTTCACACATTAGATCACAGATGCGGGCTATATCATTGGGTCCATTGGGAGTCCAGCTGAATGCCAGACAGACCCCTGGGCTGCCCCTTTTGATGTTGGGTGCACTGCCTGGAATCTGTCTCTTTGCACACTCTAGCTCTGACCAGGTTTTCACCTTGCTGAAAGCCATGTGCAGTTCTGGAGTAAAGTTTCTCAGTACCGTCTAGAAGTGATTTTCTGCCAGCTCTCACAATCTAGTCCATGACATTTACTGATTTTCTTGAGTGTGTAGTTCACTAAGGGTCTAGAGCCAGCAAGTTGCCAACTCAGAAGGAGTCTATTTGAAACCACACTAGTTCTTAACTAAAAAATGAATTTCCTTTAATGACAAAACAATATAAGCACAGTATCTGTGCTTTTAATATGAAGTAATTATATTCATATTGTATCATGTTACAATTTCTTTTATACTATTATTATCAAAGTATTGGCATTATTATAGAGCCACTGAAAATATTCTTAACTGTTATACAATTTACTTAATTTATTTAAAATACTTTGATGACTTTTTTCCACCATAGTAAGTTTTGTTGATAATTCTATATTTTGATCTCTGAGTAAGATATTCTGAAAAGTGTCCATTAATCTTGTCTTCTAGTTATCAAAAGATATGGTTGAAGAATTTGGGCACATGTATACACATAACAAAATTTAAGAATTATGATATTAAAAATTGAAACCAGTGATTATTTGAGAAATGCTATTGCAGAAACTAACAGTGATTCAGGGAATTAAAACGTTTAATTAGTGACTAGGTCACATAACTGTAACTGAAAAGGAAAATTCTGCCATGAGAAGCTGGTGTTTCTCATAGAAAGGAAGGAAGGAAGAAAGGAAGAAAGGAAGGAAGGAAGGGAGAAAGACAGACAGACAGACTTTGGAATGCTAGTGACCTGCAAGAAACTAGAGAATGACAGAATGACCACCATTTCAGATTACTACACCAAGTCATGTAGAGAGTTTCGATTCTTTTTTTTTTTTATTCAGTATTTTTTTAAATTTTACATATCGATTCAGTTCCTTTTCCCTCCCTCCCTTCCCCTCCCCCTGTCCCTCTTTCCCTCCCCCCATCACATGCATCCTGACCATCCTTGCCTCCCATCTCCCCCCTCCCACTCCACATGTGGGGTGATGCCATCCAGGAGGGGGTCATGTAAATCTGTCAAGTCATTTGAAGTAGGGACTAGGACTTCTCTCCTGTCTCTAGGTTAAGGTAGTATCCCTCCATGGGGAATGTGCTCCCAAAGTCCTTTTGTGCACTAGGAATACATCCTGGTTCCACTGTCAGAGGTCCCTTAGACTGCTCAGTCCTTCTAGCTAAGACCCATGTTCAGGGGGTCTGAGTCAATCCCATGCTGGATTCCCAGCTATTAGTCTGGGGGCCCATTAGCTCCTCCTTGTTCAGGTCTCCTGTCTCTATGTGTTTCTGCAGCCTGGTCTTGTCCTCTCTCTCTGCATCTGGATTCTAGTTCGGCTCAGTGTTTAGCTGTGGGTGTCTGCTTCTGTTTCCATCAGCTACTAGATGAAGGCTCCATGATGGTGGATAAGTTAGTTGTTGATCTCATTATCAGGGAAGGGCATTTATGGTAGCCTTTCCACTGTTGCTCAAATTGTTAGTTGGGGTCAGCTTTGTAGGTCTCTGGACATTTCTTTAGGTTTAGTTTTCTCTTCAATCCTATAATGGCTCCCTCTTTTATGTTCTCTCTCTCTCTCTCTCTCTCTCTCTCTCTCTCTCTCTCTCTCTCTCTCTCTCTCTCTCTCTTTGTTTTCTGTCTTCTATTCTATTCCTTCCCTGACTCATTCTTCCTAGACCCACATGCTTTCCTCTTCTCCCCTTCTCTTTCTCCTAGTTCCCTCTCCACTCACTGCCCCCCCCCACTCCCCATGTGCTCTGGAGAACTTGTCCCTTCCTCCTTCTGTGAGGGACCTTATATGAATCTCTTAGAATCCACCTTGTATCCTAGTTTCTCTGGTGGTGTGAATTATAGGCTGGTGATTCTTTGCTCTAGGTCTAAAATCCATATATGAGCAAGTACATACCATGTTCCTCTTTTTGTGACTGGGTTACCTCATTCAAGATGGTTTCTTCAAGTTCCATCATCCATTTGCCTGCGAATTTCAAGATACCATTTTTTTCCCCACAGAGTAGTATTCCATTGTGTAAATGTGCCACATCTCCTTTATTCGTTCTTCAGTTGAGGGGCATCTAGGTTGCTTCCAGGTTCTTGCTATTACATATAATGCTGCTATGAACATAGTTGAACAGATGTCTTTGTTGCATGGATGTGGGATGTGGATCACTTGGGTATATGCCTAAGAGGGGGATTGCCAGGGCCTGTGGTAAACTAATTCCCATTATCCTAAGGAACTGCTATACTGATCTCCAAAATGGCTGTACAAGTTTGTACTCCCACCAGCAGTGGAGGAGTGTTCCCCTTTCTCCACATCCCCTCCAGCATAAGTTGTCATTGGTGTTTCGAGTTTCAGGTTCTTTTAGAACATTCACAGATGAGACTGGAGATGTAGGAAGTTTGATTAAACTTTGAGTTTGGCAAAGAATACTGGGAAGAGTCTAAGATGATGGGTAAAAGAGTAGGTCATAGAATCAGAATGAATGATGTACATAACATATGGGATATACAGTTCAGGAAGTGCATCTTGACTTTCTTGTAGAAACCCAGCAGTGAGGATATGATGTTATTCCTCATGATCCTGATATAGTTACAATAAGCATGAATAGGGATGCTGAGGGAAGTAAGAGTGGTGCTTTTGCCAGACAGACACAATTTGTTTTGGGATTTCACTTATCCAGGTGTCCCTCTTATCTTATGATAATTTTCCCTCCTTCCCCCAGTCAGTCATTGTAGCTACTTGCTGTTTCTTCAATAATACATTGTAGCTTGTCTTTCCTGTGGGTTCATTAGTCCCAAAATAACGACCTGAAGACTTATTATTAATTATGAAAGCTTGCCTTTAAGCTTAGACTTGTTCCCAATTAGCCTTTGTAACTAAAATTAACCAGTTTCTATTGACCTAAGCTCTGCCCCATGTCCTTTACCTTTCTCCCTTCTGTATATCTGAGTTGCTCCAGTTTTGCTGGCGTCTCTTGTGTGCCTAGATTCTAGCCCCCTGAGTTCCTCTCTCTGCCCGAAGTCCTGCCTAACCTCTCCTGCTTAGCTACTGGCTGTTTGGTTCGTTATTAAACCAATCAGGTGCCTTAGGCAGGTGAGGCAAAACAGACACATCATCATGTAATGTAAACAAATATCCCACAACACCTCATTTTCTTTGTGGTAGGTCTTTTAATCAGTACATCTTTTTTTCATGTCCATATTTACTTTGTTCAGGCTTCTGTTCAAATACCACTATATTTTATGTGTGTGTGCAGATGTGCATGCGTGTTTTCATGCATGTGCACACCCGTAGTCAGCCTCAGGTGATGTTCCTTTGGTACCATACGCTTTGGTTTTTGAGACAGAATCCCTCGTTGACTAGGGCAACGTAAGTTAGACTAGCTGGCTATTGAACCTCAGTGATCCATCTCTATCCATCTCCCTAGACCTGGGATTATTCTAGAGAGTAATATTGCAAGAGTGTGACACCTGCACTTGTGAGTGGTTTCTAGGGCTTCACTTCACTAACTGAGTTATCTCTACAGTCCAAATAGTGCACCAGAGAGGATATTTCCAAATTTTCTAAATAGCTTGTATAACCTTCTTGTAATTCTTCTCTGTCTCTTTTCACTACCCTTTCTTAACATCATGATCTGATGTCATTTACATATGTCATTAATTAACTACCTTTTCCTACTTTTCCTGCTAGAATGACATCCTTTGATTCACTGTTCTACCTCCACCAATAGTATAGTTTTCATACTACCATAGGCACTCAATAGGAAATAACCCTTAGATGATGAGATAATTACAGTATAGTGGTTAGCTGTCTGACTCTGAACTCAGTCAAATGAGTTTGCTGCTAAATTTTGTAGAGTAGAGCTGATCATTTTGTTTATTTCACAGAGCTATTAAGATTAAGTGAGAAATGTAGAAACATTTTATCGGATACATACTACATAAAACCTCTGAAATGCCATTTCAGAATTTATGCATTCTTACAGGGTTTCTTCTTCTTTCTTACTTACTAGCCTTCTGAATCTGTTTTTCCTCAATAACCTGAGGTTTTTTTTTTTTTTTTTTTTTTTTTTGTTAGAGGCTTTTTAGCTTAATACTGATGACAGACCAGTGTGGCTTAATTGTCCTAGCCTTGGTGGGTCAAACCCTAGATTGTTGTACCAAATTTTCTTCTAATCGGTCTTAACAAAACTTGCCTGTTTTTTTTTATAAACACTGTGCTCAGTTTTCTAGTACATTGTTAAACTGCCTGATAAACTCATTTTTACATAGATACTGGAGTTTCTTAACAGTGTATTGAGTTATTCCTCAGGGTTTGCATTTAACATAGGGATTGTTACCCTTACAAATATAAACAGTCATAAAAATAACATGAAGTTACTAAGGGCTCCTCTCCTTTTGTTTTTATTCCTCGCCTCATTTCATGCTGGTTGTGGATGAATGATAACCTTCTCTGTAAGTTATATCTGATTATGTCCTATCTATCTAAGCATGTAGTATTAGAGAAAATGAATTTCTCTAAATAGAATCATAGAAGTTTAGAAATCAAAGGGACATTAATGATTATTTGGACCAGAAGGCCAGATATTTCATTTTTTTTCCCCTTTTAGAGAAGGAAACCCTTTTCTCATATGAACTATTATTTGGACACTTAGTACACTGATTAATAATAACAGTTGATTCTGAGTCCTGGAATCCAAGTCATGTAGGTCTCCCTTTGTTGTCTGGGACAATCCCTCCAGGGTACTTCATGGAACCCTTAGGGCTCCCCAGAGTCCTGTTTTAAAATGAGTAATTTAGACCAATTCTTTCATTTTTCTCAGCGGAGGAAGTAAGTTCAGAGAAGTTGTATTTTAGCTGGTGTTAAAGTCTAGTTGGATGAAGAGCCATCCTTTCATAGCCATAATTAGGAAAACAAGATTAGAATACTTATACATTCATTTTGTGGAGTCCTTATTTTTCATACAGGTAACTTTTTCCATCTTATTTCTTTTGTACTAGCAAACTATTTGAACCTACTGCATATGAGACATTCTGGGGCTGACACACAGAAATAGAAGGCAATGCTTTTCTTGAAGAAAGCAAGTGGTTTAGTTAACAGTTAAAATATGCAGTAGGAGCATATGGGTGAACTTAATTAGCTTTAAGATTTGTGCTGCAACAGTGTGAATTTACTGAAATTAAATGAATTTTTAATTTAGCTCAGAGGAAAGTGATGCCACTCTGTTTAAACCCAAGAAGCTCTCAGGAGCTGTATGACAGTTGAGTAGGAGGTGACTAAACAGGCACACAGTGATGTCATACTGTGGGAATCAGAGGCACTTTTCTTAAAGTACAGGGAATTCCTTTTCCTTCCTCTATATATACAGTATTGGACAATTTCTGAGCCTGTTCCTTCATATCCAAAAGGGAACATATGTTAAATAAAAAGCATACTAATCAGTGTATCACAAACCTCAAATGTCCATGGTTATCACTGAAGAAGTTCATTTCTCCCTTGTGGTTTTATAAGGGGCCATTCAGGGACCTAGCCTTTGTTTGTTTGTTTTGTTTTTTTTTTTTTTTGTTTCTTTCCTTTCTTCCTTCCTTCCTTCTTCCCTCCCTCCCTCCCTCCCTTCCTTCCTTCTTTCCTTCCCCCCCTCTTTCTCTCTTTCTTTCTTTCAGCTTCTACTGCCCCTAAATTTGGGAGTCCCTCCATTCAGTTGGCAGGGAATAGAGAAACCCTCTGGAATGGTATTTAGAGACTGATTCTGAAGGTGATTTACAGCTCCTTGCCCTTTTGTATTGGGTAAAACTCAATAATAACGAAGTTGTACCTAAGCACACAAAATGAGTTATGCACAATTTGGAAAGGAAATAGGTTTTTTAAGCTGTCTCTGCTAACTCAGACAGTTTTTGAGGAAATGTGCATTTGACATATTTAGTACAGTGCAGAACATGTGCAGGCATTTAATTCCCTTTCTCACAATGTGAAGAAATTCACATAATGTTCTACTTAACATAGAAAATAAACAAATTTTAAATTAACATATATTTTAACCTCTGTTTGGGTGAGATACTGAGTTATCTTTTAATCTTGGTAATAAAGATATTTAAAATGACCCTTCTAGGTAAATCCTTTGTTGCTCCTTCTTTTAGCATGGTATTATTGCTACAGAAGATGAAGAATATTTTATTGAGCCTCTAAAGAATACCACAGAGGATTCTAAACATTTTAGTTATGAAAATGGCCATCCTCATGTTATTTACAAAAAGTCTACACTCCAGCAACGACATATCTATGATCATTCTCATTGTGGGGTTTCAGGTGAGTGCAAGCTTTTGGAAACATTGTGTAATGCTGATGCCTTTTTATTTTTTTCTGGAAAGTAAAATATTATTAATAGTAAAACTATACATACAAACATGAGTGGTTAGATTTATATTGTCCAGACCTATCTTAAAAAGTATTACCTAGTAATAGTCTTAAGTCAATTTGGAGGCTGTTTAAGAAATTCTTAAAGTGTGTCCATATGAAATTTGACATTTTTTCTTTGAAGAGAAGAGCGATGTCTTATTTTACTTACAACTTGCATCCACAGGTCTTCCACAGCACCTTGTACTGTTGGGTTAACCTGACATTTTCATGCCAGTATCAGGAATAAACATCCTTGGAGGCCTTCAAGAGCATTTAGGGAGTATTCACAGGCTGTGTTAGCATCGAATACAGCAGGGTCAACAAATCCAGGGTTCAGTGGTCAAGGAAAGTTTCATGGCAGGTAGGGATTTTCAGCTGAGACCTGAGGGGGAGAGGAACATATTTGAGCCAAAGAGGAAGATCCGCTGCTACAGTGTTCCACAGAGAGGAGGCAGGAGTCCTGAGCCAAAAGAGACCGTCACATTCTATAAATTCATAATCAATATATTAGGTGTGAGAATGGAGATTGGGGATACAGAGATGAAATTGTGGTGGTCTAGGGGAGTGGTTGTGAGAAATGAAATTAGACTGGAAGGGACCAACAGCTAGAGGTCATGCACCGTATTACAGAGTTCACTGTGTATTGGAAACACTGAAAGGGTTTGCCTTTTTTCCCTTTGGTTTTTTGAGACAAGGTTTCTCTATGGTTTTGGAGGCTGTCCTAAAACTAGCACTGTAGACCAGGCTGGCCTTGAACTCAGAGATCTGCCTGCTTCTGCCTCCCTAGTGCTGGGATTAAAGGTGTGCACCACCAACGCCCAGCACAAATGCAAATTTTACATAAATTTTTTCTTCTGTTTTTGGATTTCAGGTTAATTAGTGAGTGCATCATCCTTTGGTTTCAGTCCATATTCCTCACAGGGTCATTTTCTTCTTTCATAGGTGTTTATGTGATCTCTGGAGTTCTTTGCTCATTCTGTATACTTTCTTATTCAGTAAGTTTTAAATCTCCCAGACTTTTAATTATGTAAAGTTGTTGGTCAAGAATTGGTATTAGAAAAAGACTATCTAAAGTAAGTACATGTAAAACATGTCAAACATGAAACACGATTCCTTAGTAAGCACTGGAAAGGTTTGATTTGATCTTTAAATTAAGTAATAAAACTAGAGATATCTGTTTTATATTTAAGAAAATTTAGGCTGTAATTATAACTCTATAAACATTTTTTGAAACTAGATTCCAGACATTCATTTTGTTATGACTTTCCTTTGTTTTCCATGATATAATTATAAAGGAAATAACTGAAACACACTTCTGAACCTTTGATTTTTACATTATGTTCCTTTTGCCTTTTTGGTTGTGAGCCTTGATTTTAATGACTGAGTCCTGTCTGCAGCCCACGTTATTCTTTTAATGTCCTATTGTTTTAATTCAGTGACAGTTTTATTTTGCAGTGGTTTTAGCATCAAACACCTTCAAACTTATTTCTATTGTTATCAAAAAATGTTCCTCTGGAAGAGCCAGGTATGGTGGTACATGCCTTTAATTGTAGCACTTGTCAAGTAGAGGCAGGTGAATCTCTGATTCAGTTTCTCATCTCTTTCCTAACATTGCCCTGATGTTCTAAATACATTTCCTGTGTACAGGTTTAATCTCTCTAACTTCAGTCAAATCTGTCACCCCAATATGTATCTTAGTTAGGATTACTGTTGCTGTGAAGAGACACCATGGGCATGGTGACACTTATTTTTTCTTTTATTTAAATAACACCTTTCCCCCCATTTATTTATATACCCACCACAGTTTCCCCTCTCTCCTCTCCTCCTGGTAATTTCTTTCCACCCTTTCCTATCTATCCACCCACCCCTTCCACTTCTCCTCCATCTCTGTTCAGGAAGGGGCAGGGCTTCCATGCGATTGAGCAAAGCATGGCACATCAAGTTGAGGCAGGACAGAGCTCCTCCCTTTACATCAAGGCGCAGCAAGGTAATCCAGCATGGGGAACAGGTTACCAAAAGCCAGCTAAGTGCCAGGGACAGGTCCTGATCTCATTGCTAGGAACCTTACAAACAGATCAAGCTACACAACTGTCACATGCATGCAGAGGGCTTAGGTCAGTTCCTTGGAGGCTCCCTAACTGTTGGCCCAGAGACCATGAGATCCTATGAACTCAGGCCAACTGTCTCTGTGGGTTTCCCATCATGACCCCCCTGATTGGTGCAATCCCTCCTCCCTTTCTTCAGCAAGACTCCTGGAACTCAACTCAGTGCTTGGCTATGGATCTCTGCATCTGTTTCCATCAGTTGCTGGGCAGAGTATCTCTGATGACAATTAGGGTAGTCAGCAATCTGATTACAAGAGAAGGCCAGTTCAGGCACCCTCCCCACTGTTGCTAGGAGTTGTAGCTGGGGTCATCCTTGTGGGTTCCTGGGGTTTCCCCTGGTGCCAGGTTTCTCTCTAACCCTGAAATGTCCCCTCATCAAGATATCTCTTTTGTTACTCTCCCCCTCCATCCAGCCTTCAACCTGTCTCCCACCCTCCATCCACCTCCTGCACCCAGCCTGCCCAAGCCACTCCCTTAAGTTCCCATCTCTCCATCCCCCTCCCAACCTCATCCCAGTTTACCCAGGAGATTCCTTCTATTCCCCGTCCCAGGGAAATCCATGCATCCCTCTTTGGGCTCTTATTATCTAGTCTCACTGGGCTAGATAATGGATTGTAGGTTGGTTATCCTGTGCTTTACTCCCACTCAACTGTGACTGAGTACATATTATGTCTTTCTGGGTCTGGTAACCTCTCTCAGAATGATTTTTTTTTTTTCTAGTTTCAACCATTTGCTTGCAAATTTCATGAGATCATCTTTTTTTTTTTTTTTTTTTTTTTTTTTACAGCTGAATAGTTCTCCATTGTGTAAACACACCACCTTTTCTTTATCCATTCTTTAGTTGAGGAACATTTAGGTTGTTTCCAGGTTCTAGCTATTACAAATAATGTTGCTATGAACATAGTTGAGCAAATGACCTTGTGATGTGAATGTGCCTCCTTTGGGTATGTGCCCAAGATTGCTCTAGCTGGATCTGGAGGTAGATTTCTGAGAAACCACCATGTTGATTTCCAAAGTGGCTGCACAAGTTGGAAGTCACACCAGCAGTGGAGGAGTGTGCCCCTTACTTCACATCCTCTCCAATATAAGCTGTCATCAGTGTTTTTGATCTTAGTGATTCTGACAGTTATAAGATGGTATCTCATAGTCGTTTTGATTTACAATTCCCTGTGTTGAGCAATTCCTTACTGTCTTTTGGCCATTTGAGATTCTTTTGTTGTGAATTCTCTGTTTATATCTGTCCCCATTTTTAAATTGGATTATTTGGTATTTTGATGTATAATTTCTTGAGTTCTTTGTATATTTTGGAGATCAGCCCTCTGTCAGATGTGGGATTGGTGGTGATCTCTTCCCATTCTGTGGGCTGCCGTTTTGTCTTGTTGACTGTGTCCTTTGCCTTACAGAAGCTTCTCAGTTTCAGGTGGTTCCACTTATTTATTGTCAATCTCAGTATCAGGAGCACAGCAACTCTTATAAAGGAAAGCATTTCATTGAGGCTGTTAGAGGTTTAGTCCATTGCCATGGTGGGAGGCGTGGCGGTGTGCAGATAGATGCAGTGTGAAAAGGGAGCTGAGAGTTCTCCTTCTGGATTCACAAGCAGCAGAAAGAGAGACACTGGGCCTCGCTTGAGCAAAGCCCTCCTTCAGTGACTCATTTCCTCCAACAAGGCCACACCTCCTATAGTGCCAGTCCCTGATGATCAAGCATTCAATCATATGAGCCTATGGGGCCGTTCCTATTCAAACCCACACAATATGGCTACATCACATTTTCAAATACATTATTGGCTTCCAATGAGTGGGAATATTTTAGTAGAATTCTGTGTTTCAGAAATGTTACTAGCTCTTATCAAGTTAAAAACATTTTGTGCTTAGTAAGTTTGGAAAATGTCTGACCAAGAACTAAATCACAATATATTTCAATAGCACAAGTCAAGTGGCAGATGTGAATTTATAGACATGTATAGCCAGCTAGCTTGCTGCAAGGAACTTAAGTTTATGTCAGAATATAAGGTATAAAACATTTTGGTTTTGGGCATATTTATGCCATACTCACTCAGTTCTAAATTATTTACAATTTAGTTATTAAAAATATGAGTTAAAAAATTAGAGGCAATTTCTGTCTACTTTACTAACTTTAGAGAATCCAGGAAAATGAAAAAATATGAAAAATAAATCACTGTTATTCTTGTACCCATGGATAGTGAGGTATCTTTCCAACCCATTGATAGATAATATTGTGTCTCTATATTTCCATTATTGAGTCATATATTTGTAAACTAAATCCTTATTTGCAGCCTGTGCAATGCTTTTAGAAATTGAATGGCTCAGAGAAGTAAAACTGACCAAATTAATGGGATTTAAATTCAATATTTAGACAGTAGGCTGTCTAGCAAGAGGATTGAATAATAGGCATAACATATATTAATGTTTTATGATAACAGATGACTGAATAGGAGAGACTGAAGTTATATTAATGCAAAAACATGTTGACAATGAGCACAACAATATTTATTACAAATATTTGTTTGTGAACAACACGTAAAAGCCACTCATTTATTACTCCACAGCCTTTGAATGTTGGAAGCCTGCATAGCTGGATCACACACTTAGCTAGAGTAGGATTCTCATATGCTGTCTTGACTGAAGCGTAATCTACTTCCCCCTTCTCTTGGTTCTTCCCCGTATTCAGTTCTTTGTGGTTTTAGATAGCTTTAGTTTTTGACTGGCCTGTCAGTGGGAGCCTGTAGTTTCTTCCCTTGAGTTATAAAACATGGTTGCTTACTCTCTCCAAGACATAGATTCAAGGAAGAATCTAGGGTTGGCAAGCACTACAGTATTGCATAACATGATCATGTATTTGTATATATGTAATCACTTGTATTCAAGTTGTGGTCCTACCCATACTCACAAAGGAGTATTGAAAACAGGGTCATTGTGATAACCTATGAGTTTATTTGCCACAACTGGAGTAGACTATTGAAAAAAGTAGTTGTCCCTGTCTCCCTTGACCTTTAGAAATAAAAGAATTATTTAATTTATGTGAACCTCCAAAGTATTTACCTGTTTCTTCTCATAAGCATCTCTATTTCTTCTTACTTTATAAAATTTCTGCATTCCATCAATGCAAGGTTTTAAAAGACAAAATGGAAGAACAATTAAAATAATGCCCCTTTCTATCAATTATTCATTAATTACATTTTTCCTCACTAAACATTTTAGCTACTTGTTAAGTTCTGCATAAAGGCACAAGAGAAACATGTACATGTAAAAACATGTACCTGCTCAAATTTATTTAATGCACAAAAACATAATTGGCATGGCATTTACAAATGACATACAAGTAAAAACTATTTTCAGTACTGAAAAACCTGATTTAAAAAAATGAAGGATATACTGTGTGAGCCACACCAAATATATTTTTTAAAATAAGCATGTTGCAACCAACCAAAATGCAGTGTTGTGGAGCCTAGTCCCTGTGGATACTTCTACAAAACATTCCTCCACCCAGGGTCCCAGGGGCAGAAGAGGGAGCAATAAGAGCTAAGGACTAGGGAGTTTGCAGAGACTTTGTCTCCTAGTAATGTCAAAAGCTCAGACCCATTAAATCTCAGCAACACATTCTCTAACCACACACTGAACAAGGATGACAGTAATAGACATGCTAAAGTGAATGGTGGATTGGCGGTATGTTGGTGATACATTTGGTCTCAACTCTACCCAAAGAACTAGGCAGCTAAGGAATGCTGAGAGTGGGAGAAATAGTCTTTCACAGGGAAGAGCATACCAATTAGTTATCCAATACCAGATGGTCGGCCCTGAAAACATACACACTAATAACATTATACAAACTGAGCGGGATACACACACACATGCTCTCACACACACACACACACACACGCACACACACACACGCTCACACACACACACACACACACACACACACAATCTAACAGCAATTAATGAAAAAAGAGGCCATGATTTTTGAAAGGATCAAAGAGGAGTATATTGGTGGCTTTGGAGGGAGGAAAGAAAAGGTAGAAATTATATTCTCAAAATAGTGTGTTGCTAACATATCTTTCAGGTTCATGTTAATATCTTACCTTTATTTTATTTTCCATTTTCCAGGTGTGTGTGTGTGTGTGTGCAAGCATGTGTGTGTAACATGCATGCATGTGTGTGTGGAGGCCCCAGATTGATGCAGGAGATGATCTTCTTTGTTTCTCCACTTATCTATCAAGCCAGGGTCTCTAAATCCAACTTACAGCTCATTTATATGATTAGCCTTGCTAGCCAGCTTGCTGTCGGGCTCCCCTGTTTCTGCCTTCTGAGATCGGAATTACAGGCGATTTGCCTCACTCACCTGCCTTTAAGTGGCGTTTGAGAATCTGAACTTGGTCAAGCATCACATACTCTTTAACCACTGAGCAACCCACTGTTAGACTTGAGAAAAGTAATACTCTGTGTATTCTGCCAACATAAATAGCAGCAGACAGCAAAATGAGATGGGAGACCTAATTCATAGCTTTTTAAAACCAAGAAGAACAGAATTGGTTCTCATTAAGACATTTTTAATGGTCATTTTCTTGTGACATGGATAGGGATAGCTACTGTAGCATCATTGTTTTCCATCAGCATGGTTTTAGTCTATTTTTAAAAGTACCGGTCCTAGTTTATTTCGAATCTTAAATGGTTCCTTACACTATATATTCCAATTTATACTATTAATTAGCCACTGGAAAATGGGGAATGACTTTTTAAAAGAAGCTATTGGTTAATTTATTATATTATATATAATATTATTGTATTATATATAGCTATATTTATTTCATTTTCATCAGCAGTAGAATATTAATGTTAATTTTTCAGGTAAGAGAATTTGAAGATTTGGAAGTTTCCCTCATTTATACAGTTCTTTCTTCTCTTATTTCAACTATCTTGATCCATTAGAAAGCTTATGCGAAGCCTGTGTACCTCAGATCTATATACAAGTGTATTTGGTTAGTGAGTCTATCTTAATTACTTAATTATTTTTATTGTAGATCTCACAAGAAGTGGCAAACCTTGGTGGCTGAATAAGACATCTTTTGCTTTTTCTTCTTTATCACCAATTAATGACACACATATTCATCAAAGACAGAGAAGGTCTGTGAGCACTGAGAGATTTGTCGAGACACTGGTAGTGGCAGACAAAATGATGGTGGGCTACCATGGCCGTAAAGACATTGAACATTATATTTTGAGTGTGATGAATATTGTAAGTTTGATCCCTCTATATACTGTCTTACTAAGTAGTTTGTTGTGTTTTATATTAAAGCAATGATTTTTTATTGAAATAAATAATGATATTCTATTGTTTGTGTAAATTGGTAAAAAATATTTGTATTATTATTTCAATTACATCTTGGAATTAAGTCTAGAACTTGTACACATGTAATTGTACTGACTTTCCCACCCTCAAACTAAGAATCTGTCAAGCTTTTTTTTTTTTGAGACAGGGTCTCTCTATAACCTTGGCTTTCTGAAACCTACTATGTAGACCAGGCTGACCTTGAACTCAGAGATCTGCTAGATTAAAGGCATGCACCACCATACTCAGGTGGTCCATTAACTTTTAAGTTACATAGAAAATAAAATTAAAAATTCTTATTGTTCATTTTTAATTAATAATTTTAAAAATTAAAATGAGTTGTTAATTATTCTTTAAGGAGTTTGAATCATCAGCTCGTATTATAGATTTTGTGTTGTATGCAGTTCATCTCTAGGAGAAAATACTTGTTGTTGTAGATTTACATGAAGTCCTTTAACCAAAGCGTATTGAAAGTGGAGTCTTAAGTGGTATAGGGTAAAATAGTATCTTTTATTTCTGCCATAAAGTCCTAAAAATTGCCTTTTATCTTTTTAGAGTTTCAAAACATCACATTATTTTTGTCTGACTTTTTGTCTTTTCTTATTTTCTGGAGGTCAGGTTGCCAAACTTTACCGTGACTCCAGTCTAGGAAACGTTGTGAATATTATAGTGGCTCGCTTAATTGTTCTCACAGAAGACCAGGTAAGAATGGATTAGTTTATACATCTAAGCTTGTAGGCTATGGGATTATTATTATGAACAGATACATTTCTTTGTTACTTCTCTTAGGAAGTACTAGTTAAACTTTTTTTTTTGCTCTAAACTTTAATTTTTATGCAATATTGAAGTACTTTGTAATAATACACATTTCATGTCTTATTAAAACTTTCTCTCCATATATGCATACTTGCTACATGTTTGAGAATTAAGGATGAGCATTTTATTTGTATGGCTTACCTGATAATAATGGTTTTGGTTGCTTTTTTTATGCTGATGATTTCATATACGTTCTCTTTATTGTTGAAGTTGGAACTGGAAGGAAAATCTGTTCAGTAGTAAATTAAATGAGTCCTAGGTCAGACCTTGTGGAGATAAAAATCGGCAAGAGATTATTCCTAGAAACCACTGCTTCTAATTATAGTCCCACTTTAGTTTTCAAAAGTTTAACAACTGACCTTAGTAATTGTTTGGAACATTTCTGGTATGCATGTTGTATTGCAGCCAAACTTGGAGATAAACCACCATGCAGACAAGTCCCTCGATAGCTTCTGTAAATGGCAGAAGTCCATTCTCTCCCACCAAAGTGATGGAAACACCATTCCAGAAAATGGGATTGCCCACCACGATAATGCAGTTCTTATTACTAGGTATGGTTTGTTGCAAGTATTTTTCCTTTGATTGTTGTATTTGCTTAATATTGTAACATATATTTGGTTCTATCTAAAGCCTCATTCAGATAATGCGTGTAGAAAGAGCAAAGTGGTCATTTATTATTTTTTTTTTATTACTGTGAAAGAGTATGGTCTACTGTTCATGTGTTTGTATCAAATGAGCTAAATAAGATAGAGGGATTAAATTTTAATTTAGAAATTTAACAAATAACTTTTCTCCTTATGTTTGTAATGTTTAGTTGGAAGTACAAATATCATTTGTTAATTAGACACAATACAAAAGGCAAGATTTAGAAATATGGAAAATAAGCTGTCACTTTTGGCTAGAAAATATAATAGCTATTCCTATATACTTCCTAGTTGTGTTAATCTATGTTAATTTACTAAAAAAGAAGAGAGGTTGTCTGTTTTATTACATTATTTAAGTTAAGCATTTAAATGAAAAGAAGCATTTCCAGAGTTGGAGAGTTAGCTCAGTGAGTATGAGCCTGTACTGTTTTGGAGAAGACCCAGTTCCGATCCCATTACCCACATTGGGCTTCCACAACTGCTTGTAGCTACAGTTCTGGATAATCTGTTGTCTTCTGCAATACTGGTACACAAATTGCATACATTCACACACACACACACACACACACACACACACACGCACACAAAAGTATTTAAGAAACAGATTTATCATACTGTTTGTAAAGTTCTCTCCCAAGAAAAGTCATTACTCCATAATAACCCGATAAATTCATCCCCACTTTCCAGTTTTACAAAGCTGACTGTATTTATTCTCCAACAACTCTATGAGGTATAGCAGTAGGGTTTTTTCCATGTTAGTGATGGGGAAACTTAATCAAAATAGTTAAATAAGTTTTTAAGATTACTCAACTAATAAACCAAGAAAGACTTAACCCCTGATGATCTCGTTTTCTTTTTACTAGATTATATACCTTAATTACTTTTGATTTTTATTTTTGGAGATGGGATCTTGCTATGTTGTTCAGACTGACATCTAGTATGAAGGCTCCAGCTGTCTTAGGCTCCCAAATAGCTGGGGCTGCAGGTGTGTACCACCATGACAAACTTTGTTTTAATTTACCTATAGTCTGACTATGATCGAGGAGAAACATTATGCTTTAATATAATAACTTTGACCATTTAACTCTATCTACAAATAAAAGACAAAATAAATGAACAAAAATGAACAGTAAGCAAATGGGAACTTTATACTGTCTTGGCTGAGTGAAATAGCTTTGTTATTTTGCTTATTTCTTTACATTTTTAAGTAAATATTTAACATAAGCATGATCTGTGGTAGGCTTCTATGCTTTAACATGTAAGGAGAGAGTATAAAGCAAATAGGATCCGAATCTTGACACTCAGTAAGATAACATGGTTTAACTTTTAGGAAAAATTATGTCAACTGTATCATAAGCTTTTAAAAGGATATTTACTTTAATTTTGAACTAACTTCATCCCCTGATATCAGAAACTATATAATTTTATCACATGTCTTCGGAATAAAACTACATCTTATGGTTTTACACGTATGTGCTGATACAGTTGCCTGATCAATTTTCTAATTCCTTATAGTATTGATACCTGAAAGACTATCAAGTATGCTTAAGGAACTAAGAATATACTAAGAATTATGCTAATGTGGAAACTTTTTATTCATCAACATATGTGAATATGGTTAGTGTTAATGAAATTATCATCGAAAGCACCTACTATGTATATAGTTATCAAAATGTTCACAGGTATTTACATGGTTTCTATATTTCTCTTTGTTCCACATATAACCAGTACTGCACAGTTTTAATATATCTGCACTAGATTTTCACTTTCTTTCAGCAAATAACAGAAATTACATCAAGGCTATAGATTCCTAAGTATATAAGTAGGAAGCAGATTTGGCAATTCACCACTCTGCTAGGGCTACAACATCCAATTCTGAGTTTCTGAGTCTGTCCAGAGAGTTTCCTAATTTTCTGTTGAGGTTTTTTTTGTTGTTTTTGCTTTGTAGGCTACTTTGATATCTGAAATTTGAACATAATTTTCTCCTTCATTGTCTCTTGTGGCCAGTCATTACTGTATTAGAAATATTGTCAGTATTTAATAGAAGTCAGAGTTCAGATCTCATGTCAATCTATATTTGCTGATGTAATTGAGTTTACAAGAATGCCATTTGCAGCATGTGAAGATGGCTCATTTGGTAAAATGGTTGGTGGGGACTCAGGTACCATTAGTACCTGAGTTCAGATTCCTACCACTCACATAAAAACCCATATGCAGCAATACACATTGATGGGGAAATTGAGGCAGGAGGCAATGGCAATTGGTGAGTTCCTGGTTTAGTTAGAGACACTGATTCAAAAATAAGGCAGAGAGGAGCCAGAGAGATAGCTCAGTTGTTAAGGGTGCTCGGTGCTCCTCTGGAGGATCTGGGTTTGATTTTAAGCATCCACATAATGGCTTACAACTATCTCCAATTTCAGGGGTTTGACATCTTCTGGCCTCTATGGACACCAGGAATGCAAATGGTATATACAGATACATGCAGATAAACAGATATGCACATAAAATACAAATGGTGTGTACAGATACATGCAGATAAACAGATATGCACATAAAATACAAATAAATAAATCTTTAACAAAGAGGTTGGAGAAATGATTGAAGACACCTGTCGTTGACCTCCTGCCTCCATACTCACAGGTGTACCCATGCACTTGTACATACAAATATACACACGAACATGTGCACACATTCAAATGCTTCTTTAGGGCAGTATATGTTTTAAACTACTATTAACACCTCAAGGTGATATTAGCCTATATATTTGGTTGACAGAATGTCAAATCAAAATGGGATGATTACTATTTTTATTACTTAGTTATTTTTCAGTAAGGGATTATATATATATGTATATATATATATTATATATATACATATGTGTGTATATATATATATATATATAATATGTACTTAAATCATGATGTAAAATTCAGAGAATTTCACACATGATTTTATATTAAGGTTGAATCCTGAGTCATATAAGGGGCATACTCAGAATTGTAACTCCACCATTTACTGGTAGAGCTTGATTTATGTTTACTTGAAATGTCAGCTCACTAGGGGAATGTGTAATGTAATTGTCAAGGATTACAGAAGAAAACCAGTGATACTTTTATCTTCACAAGACTAAATTTGTTCCAAGAACTTAAATGTTTTCAGCACAAAGTCATTTGGAACTGTAATTACTTAGGCAGAAATAGTTACCTTTAAGAGCTCTGTTAAAAAATGATACTATTTTATTTTATTCATTTAAGCTGTATCCTGCAAAGTTATTAGGTCACTGACTAGACAGAAAGAAAACAGGTGTGTCCAGCCTTTGACATTGTAACATGATGCTGCCATCCACAAAGTTCTCCCTTGAGGACTGAGCAATCCATCTTTAACAACAACAAAAATCACAAAAATATCTTGTAATGTTTTAGTAAATTTGCAATTTTGTGTTTGGCCAGACCACATTTATAGCTATCCTGAGCTACACACAGCTCACTGACTGTGAGTTGAATGTACTGTCAAGTTAAAACATAATTGTTTTATTTAGCATCACTAATACTGGAAAACAACAACAAATAACTTATTAAGTTGTTTACGTATTCTATTTTGCTATATATGCATGTGTTTTACATGTAAGCACATGTGTCTTTGTCTCTTGGTTACTATTCTATTTCTGTGAAGAGACTCCATGACCAGAGGAAATCTTATAAAAGAAAACATTTAATTAGGGGCTTGCTTACAGTTTCAGAGGGGCAAACAAGGCAGCTTGCAGGAGCAGTAGCTCAGAGCTACATCCTAATCTGTAGGCAGAGAGAGCAACACTGAGCCTGCTGTGTGCTCTTAAAACCTATTTTAGGCCCACTTTCAGCCCATGCCCAGTGACACCCTTCATCCAACAAAGTCATACCTACTCCAGCAAGACTATACCTTTAATTCTTCTCAAATATTGACATATCCTGGTGACTAAGAATTCAGATATATGAGCCAGTGGGGGCCACAATATGTGTCTGTAGTAATATTAAGTAATAATAATATATATATATAATGCAATGAACACCTGCTGTCACCACTTAGACTTGTAAAAACTTGACATGTAGTTTCATGTTCCTTCCTAAAATGATATTGTTTCTTCTCTATGATATGATATCACCTGATCTCTTATCTCTGAATACCAACTGTCAGTGCAAACATGTGTAGATGTGTGGAAATGTGGCAACACTGCTATGTATTATATCTTGCACCCTGTATTCTATTTATTTAATTTTTATGCATATGAATGTTCTGCCTGCATTTATGTCTGTGTACCACTTGTGTGCCTAGTGCCCATGCAGGCTAGAAGAGGTTGTGAGCTACCATGTGAGTGCTGGGAATTGATCCTTCGTCCTCTACAGAAGCAGCTAGTACTCTTAAATGATAAGCCATCTCTCCAGCCCTATAAGTATGTTTTTGTTTTGCTTTATTTTGTTTTGTTTGTTTTTTGAGACAGGGTTTCTCTGTATTGCTTTGGAGGTTGTCCTGGAACTCACTTGTAGTCCAGGCTGTTCTCGAACTCACAGAGATCCGCCTACCTCTGCCTCTACTGGAACTAAAGGCGTGAGACACCAATCCCCAGCTCTTAGTATGTTTTAAACAAATATTAATTGTAGGATAGGGAGAGTGTTCTTTTTGTGACTCAAAATTACCAACTTTTTGTGTTTGTTTGTTTTGTTTTTTGAGACAGTTTCTCTGTGTAACATTCCTGGCTGTCCTGGAGCTCAATTTGTAGAACAGGCTGGCCTTGAACTCACAGAGATTTACCTGCATTCGCCTCCCAAATTCTGGGATTAAAGGAGTGTGCCACCACCAATCAGTATAATTATCAACTTTTAAGCACTGTATAACTAAGTCAATAAATGATTAACTTTGCACCAGAAACTCTTGAAACTCAAGTTATTGGGTAAAGTAGGACTGTGAATATGTAGTGAATATGCTAAAAAATCTTTAAAATTAATTTTTTACTAAATTTTATACTTTTTATAAATTATTTCTAAAATTGACCAAGTTGGTTGTTTTTACTATACGGTGTTTTGACACAGGTGTAAATTGTGGAATGCTTAAATCAAATATTAGCTTGATATGCATTATCTTACATGCTTCATTAATGTGCAAATTAACAGTTACTTAGGAATAAAATCTTGCTATTGACGTGGCATTTATTTTTTATTTCCACATGAAGGCAGGAAATATCAATCATAAACTAAAGTCAAGCCAATCTCTGACTTTATGTTGCGGCAAAAATCTTCAAGAAATGTATACATAGTTTGAAATACAGTAGGAAGCTGGTGGTGTAGAGTATACCAGTGTCAATATCAAACTCTTAGCACAAACTAATTTGTGTGTTATTTTGGCTTTCTCTTCTATAATGCACTGAAAACATATTTTTTTTATTTTAAGATATTAACACATTACAGTTTTTATATTTAGAATGGGATCTGTCACCTAAGTTCTTTTTGCATGGAAACAATTTTCTTGAGATATAATTCAGACCACACAATGTATCCCTTTAAAGGACAATTCAGTGGCTCTTGTGTACTTGTTCATAATAAGGTTTTGGTACCATCACTGTAATTAATCTTCGAACACTTTGCTACTTCCAAAGGAAGTCAAGTCCATCCCCCTCGCCCCCATCCCTAGCCTTGACCTGCCCCAGACAACAACTAATCTAATCTTTTCCCCTGTATTCTTGCCCATTCTGGACCTTTCAGAGATGATTTGTCTGTGAGTGGCATATAATAACATTACATTGTTCTTTCTGGCCTCAATCCAAGGTACCAAACTTAAGAATTCCTTTGTTCATTAGGCTCATTTTCTATTTCTTGTTAAAAATTTATTATTTGTGTGTGTGTGTGTGTGTGTGTGTGTGTGTGTAGCACTTGTGTGCAGGCACCTTTGAAAAGCAGAAAAGGGATAGGATCCAGGATCCATTGGAACTGGAGCTATAGGCAGTTTTAAGCTGTCTGAAGTGGGTGCAGGGAACTGAACCCTGGTCCTCTGCAAGAACAGCAAGTACTCTTAACCTATAAGCCACCTCTCCAGACCTGCTTATTAGGTTATTTTTTTATTAACATACTTTTATAATTTTCATTAGTGAAAAGCATAGGTTTCATAACTACATCTTAAAGTATAGATGCAAAGTGCACACTATGTCATATTATTTGGTTTTTAATTAAGATTGATGTATTTGTCCTCATAAGGGGTCATGACTGTTTACTTTGTTGTTCCTAGACTATAAAGGAATGGGAATTTCTGAAGTAAATAAACTGTATAAAACTGAAAATTACTATAAAAATAATTTTGATAGAGCTTGGCCTATAATGTATTGGCTTTGACCACATATGTTTAAAATAATATATCTGTCTGGATTAAATACTGGCTTCATGGTGATATGTGAGGACAGACAAAAGGGAGACTCAACATGACACATTAACATTCAACTCATAAGAAATAAAATGTTCTTGGAAATAATAATATTAAATAACTTACAACTTGTTATCATTAAATTGTTAGGGCTATGTTAGGCGTAAGGACAATGTAGGAGTTTGGAGTTTGAATAATAGAGGGGTGGTTTTGTGTACGTGTGTGTGTGTGTTTTCTAGTACATGTCCTGCCTCTGCCTCAGCATTCCTGCCACACACTCCTCCACGCTCTCCTCTCCTGTCTCTTTTCCTGTCTTATTTGGTTCTTTACCCAAAGAAATCGATTGAGTCAGAGGAGGAATAGATGAGAGAGAGACAGAGAGTCAGATAGAGAGAGAAGAGACAGAGAGAGAGAGAGAGAGAGAGAGAGCAAGAGAGCATAAAAGAGGGAGCCATTATAGGTTCTGAAGAGAAAACTGACTCTAGAGAAGTGTCTAGACACCTACAAGACTGACCCCAACTAACAACTTGAGCAACAGTGGAAAGGCTACCTTAAATGCCCTTCCCTGATAATGAGATTGATGACTAACGTATCCATCATCATAGATACCTCATCTAGGAGCTGAAGCAGACACCCACAGCTAAACACTGAGCCAAACTGGAATCCAGATGCAGAGAGGGAGGACAAGACCAGGCTACAGAAACCCACAGAGACAGCTGACCTGAACAAGGAGGAACTACTGGGCCCCCAGACTGATAGCTGGGAATCCAGCATAGGACCAACTCAGATCCCCTGAACGTGTGTCTCCGTTAGAAGGCCTGGGCAGTCTAAGGGACCTCTGACAGTGGAACCAGGATGTAACCCTGGTGCATGAAAAGACTTTGGGAGCACATTCCCCATGGTGGGATACTCCTTTAGCCTAGAGGCAAGAGGGAGGGCCTGGTCCCTACTCCAAATGACTTGATAGTTTTTGTTGATCCCTCTTGGAAGGCATCACTCTCCCTGTGGAAATGGGATGGGAGTTTGGTTGCAGGGCATGGGAGGGAGGGAGAGAGGGAGGGAGAGGAAACTGGGTTCGATATGTAAAATAAGAAAAAAATAAAAATAAAAAGAAATCGACAGTCATTTTCTTTCCAGTCTAGGACTATGGCAAACTAGAACGACTGTGATTTCTTGTGCAAAGAGAGTCTTTTAAGAGTGAAAGCAGATGTCATTCGCAGTTAGGCCTAGGAATGGGTACAAGCTAGTGTCTGCAAAACAGGCATTGCCTGAGTTTGTGAAGTTTCAACTAAAAATGATATTAGACAGTATATTGTTATTAAACGTTTTAAGAAACAGTAACTTCAGAACTGACATTTGTTTTATGATTGTACCAATTTTTATGTATATGAACATGCTTATTACATGCCAAATATGTAAGGGTTTTATAAATGCTTAATATTTAAAGCTTAACTGTATGAATTGAACACTGCTATTACCTCCCAATTTTTGATGAGGAAGCTGAGGGATGGAAAATTTAAATAAGGTCCAGTAATAGTGAAAGCAAGGGTTAAAACAAACTGTAATCTGCTTCCAGAGTTCTCTTTAGAGGACTTAATAAAATAGTTAAGCTAAAATAATTATGTGCAGATACTTCAGTATTGTTGACACCTGTGCTAGGTAGGGATCTAAGCTGGCCCCAGTGAACTCCACCTTTTGGTATTAATTAAAAAATATTTTGTATGTATGAATGTTTGGAGAGGATGTGTGTGTGTGTGTGTGTGTGTGTGTGTGTGTGTGTGTGTGTGTGTGTAATTGGTGCCTTCAGAGTCTGAAGAGGGCATTCTTGGTACTGGTGACAGAGCATCTTAGCTGCCTTGTTGTTCCTTGGAATTGAACCTGGGTCCTCTGGAGGAGAAGCAAGTGCTCCTAACAGATGAGCCAGCTCTCCAGTCTCCATCTCGGTATATTTGGGCCTATGTGACCCTTCTCTTTGAGTGTATGTTGGATAGTAAATTAACATTTTCAGTGTTTTTATGTTTGATAATATTTTTTTGCCTGACATTATATAGTAAAATTTCATTTTAAATTGTTATTATTATATGTTGATTTGATATTCTGTAACATTGCTCCTGATTTATTAATTTTAGTAGCTTTGTATTTGTAAGTGTTTGTGTTTTGAGACAGAGTAAGATGGAATCTTGAAATGTAGCCCCACCCCCCTCGTTGAGTTCTTCCTATCAGTCCCTCTTGCCTCTCTGCCTCCATGGCAACCATGTACCAGAATGCCATCGACTAGTTTTAGTGATTCTTAGTTATGAGTTCCCCACATACACGTATGTATGTATGTATGTATGTATGTATGTATGTATGTATGTATGTATTTTGTTTTATATATATACAGTTTTTTTCATTTAAGTTGTTTTATTTTTTGTTCAGGAGTCTCCTGTTTGTATGGATATATGTCATGTGAATTGAAAGATGTGTTTTCTAACATATTACTAATTTGAATTTATTGATTTATTCGTGTTTTGTCAAAATTTTCTTTGAAGAGTTTGAGAAAAATATTTTACTTATTTAGACAGAAGTTTGTAATGACCTACTCTTGGTATGCTAAGGATTCTCCTTGATTGTAACATTTAAAAAATGTAATGGTATGACTTTCTTTTAAGGTATTTTATTTGTTGGATGTATTTATCTAGGCTTTGATTTATAGCATTATTTTTGATATGCACTCAGGAGATAGAGAGAGGCAGGTGGATCTCTGGGAGTTTGAGGCCAACCTGGTCTACAGAGTGAGTTCCAGGACAGGCTTCAAAGCTACACAGAGAAATCCTGTCTTGAAAAACAAAAACAAAACATAAAATAAAAATTACATGATTGAATTTGGGGGTTCCAATGTGTACCCATATCAAGTCCATGCTCAATAACTCAATGGCGTCAAATTAACAGTGGAAAGCAGAAAAAGACTTATTCAATGTGGCCAAATTGAGAAGAGGGACAAAACAATATAGCAAACGAGGTCCTCAAGTCCATCTCTGGGGTCCAGAAGTGAGATCGAGTTTAAGAAGAGGATCAAAGATACGTATGTCTAAGTAGTTCCAGTCACAGTATGGCCCTGCCTACCATTAACCCATTATTATTTGGGTTGCAGTCCCATCCTGTAAGATGATCTGACAAGTTATTAGAACTGTGAGAAGTCTATTTCTGGGAGACATGTTCCCATCTGTAAGATGATCTGACAAGTTATTAGAGCTGTGAGAAGTCTATTTCTGGGAGACATGTTCCCATCTGGCTGATACCCACCCCTTCTCCCAGCGTGAGACTACTGGAGAAATTCCCATTTCTTTGGGTCCATTGTTTCAATAGTCTGACGAGCACATTTCGAGACATAGTAGATTTTTAGAATATCTTCATTTCTGCCAGGTTAGTTACATTTCTCCACTTTCTGTAAAATATGTCTATCATTCATATGTGTGTGTGTGTACTTTTTTTTTTTTTAGTTAGTACAAGGTGATTATGTACAAGTACCATTTTTCAAACTCTCTTGGCTTTTAGTTACTTTGAGAAGAGATGGCACAAGCAGCTCCATCTCATTGGTTTGCCTGAAATCTAGGTCTGACCTTAAACTTAGGACCATCCTGTTTGAGCCTTAAGTGTGGGGTTACAGTCAAGTGCTGCTATGTCCAATATGATTGTATTTCAGTTCTGATAGCTTACCCTCTTCTCTGAAGACATTGCAATTAACTATTTGTCTACCTCAGTTTTTTGAGATAGGGTCTTTCCTTGTACCTGAAAGCACTGATTCTGCCAGAATGCCCACTAGTGACCTCTGGGACCCACCTATTTCTGTTTTCCCAGGACTGGGGTTACAGACACATGCCCCCCATGGCTGACGTTTGTCTGAACTCAAGTTTTCATGCTTACATGGTTAGAGCTTTACCCATTATACTGTCTCCCCTGCCTAATCTATTCTCTTTTCGTGATATAGATTTCAAAGTGTAGTTTTCCTTGCTTGATTATATTGTGTTAATTACTTTCCTACTGTGATGAAACACCATGAACAAGGGAAATTGCAGAAGGAAGGGTTTATTTGGACTTATGGGATAAGGAACCTGGGAAAGAAGAGTCATCACCATCAGGGTGGAAAGCATGGTGGCCAGCGGGTGTGTAGACAGGAGTAACTGATATCTCACATTGCAAACCACAAGCAGCAAGTAGAGAGTGCTCACTGGGAATGACACAAGGCTTGGACAACTCAAAGCCTCCCTCTCCCCATAGTGGCCTACTTCCTTCCCCAGAGCCACTCTTCCTAAGCCTCCCCAAAGAGCCCTGGGAAACACATGCTCAAATGCTAGAGATTATAGGGAACATTTTAATAGTGTCAAAGGGGGGAAATCATGTAATCTATGTTCTCTAAAAAAAGTCAATTGGAGCCTGAAAAATATATCTGACCTTTTTAATAATTGTAATTTTTTTCAGGCAGACACTTGTAATGAGATAATTGACAATTGATCACTTATTTCTTTTTCTTTTCTTTTTTGTTTTGTTTTCCCCTCTCTCCCTCCCTCCCTCCCTCCCTCCCTCCCTCCCTCCTTCCCTCCCTCTCTTTCTTCCTCCTTCCTTCCATGCCCCCTACCCACCCTCTTATCCCCCCTCCCCTACAGGGAGGGTGATGCCTTCTAGGAGGGATCAACAGAATCTGTCAAGTCATTTGGAGGAGGGACTAGGTCCTCCCTCCTGCCTCTAGGTTAAGGGAGTACCCCTCCATGGGGAATGTGCTCCCAAAGTCCTTTTGTGCACCAGGGATACATCCTGGTTTCACTGTCAGAGGTCCCTTAGACTGCCCAGGCCTTCTAACTGAGACATATATTCAGGGGGTCTGAGTCGGTCCCATGCTGGATTCCTAGGTATCAGTCTGGGGGTTCATTAGCTCCCCCTTGTTCAGGTCAGCTGTCTCTGTGGGTTTCTGTAGCCTGGTCTTGTCCCCATTTTCTTATCACTCCTCCCTTTCTGTATTCAGACTCCAGTTCGGCTCCGTGTTTAGCTGTGGGTGTCTGCTTCTGTTTCCATCAGTTACTTGTTGAGGGCTCAGATACGTTAATCTCATTATCAGCATTTAAGGTAGCCTTTCCACTATTGCTCAGATTGTTAGTTGGGGTCATCCTTGTATGACCACTTATTTCATATAAATGTTACTGCTTTTCAAAATTTTGTTTTTTAAGAAAGAATAAATTAGTTGAATAGTGATGGGATTTTTGAATTTAAAATGAAAAGAAACCCAAGAAGAAAATACTTTATCTTAAGAAATATACTTTTTTTTTGTATAAGCTTTTGCTTTTAATTGTTACTAGTAGCTGAAAAATTCAAATATTTAAATCTAAAAATACTAATTACTGGAATTAAAAGAGAACAGTGTAACTTCTTTTTAAGAATCAGATCAAAGTTTTTCTTTGTTTTTTAGTTTAAATTTAAAACAAAGTTGTTTTACATGTCAATCCCAGTTCCCTCATCTTCCCATCCTCCCCTAACACCCCCACCAACCCCAGCCCATCCCCTTTCTGCTCCCCAGGGAGGGTGAGGCCTTCCATGGGGAGTCTTCAAAGTCTGTCATATCATTTGGGGCAGGGCCTAGGCTCTCCCCCATGTGTTTAGGCTGAGAGAGTATCCCTCTATGTGGGATGGTCTCCCAAAGTCCATTTGTATCCCAGGAATAAATTCTGATCCATTACTAGAGGCCCAATAGACTGCCCAGTTATTCTAATTAACACCCACATTCAGGGAGTCTGGGTCTATCCTATGCTGGTTTCCCAGCTATCAGACTGGGGTTCATGAGCTCCCCCTTGTTCAGGTCATCTGTTTCTGTGGGTTTCCCCAGCATGGTTTTGACCCCTTTGCTCATCATTCCTCCCTCTTTGTAACTGGATTCCAGAAGTTCAACTAGTGTTTAGCTGTTGGTGTCTGCTTCTGCTTCCATTAGCTACTAGATGAAAGCTCTAGTATGTCTTATAAGGTAGTCATCAATCTCCTTATCAGGGAAGGGCATTTAAAGTAGCCTGTCCACTACTGCTTAGATTGTTAGTTGGGTTTATCATTGTAGATCTCTGGGCATTTCCCTAGTGCCCGATATCTCCTTAAATCTATAATGGCTGTTAGAAACCTGCAGTTGGGCCATGCCCAACCCCCACCTTTTTAATAGCAACAAGAGGTGGGAATGTTGGGGCTCATCAGTCTGTGGACCCTGCCTCTGATGGGCGGGACGCCTATGGCCACATAATCACTATGTCAGGCTTTACCTAGCTGTTCAAGCCTTTACCTGGCTGTGCAGAGGACCCAGTTACGCATGCGCAAGTGCCCCTTTTAAAGCAAGCGCGCCAAGCACACCTCCTCTCTTGCTTCTTGCTCCTGCTCTTTCTCTCTTGCTTTCTCTGGGGCCCTCTCTCTCTCTCTCTCTCTCTCTCTCTCTCTCTCTCTCTCTCTCTCTCTCTCTCTCTCTCTCAGCTTTTGGTTGGCCACCAGCTAACACCCCCCTTTTCCTCTCCCCTCTCTCAATAAACTCCATGTGGGCGCTGAATCTCATGTTTGTGTTTCTTAGGCAATAGCTGCAGCAAAAGAACAACAATGGCTCCTTTTATTATGGTATCTTTTTTTCTTGTTCTCTATTCTTTCCCTGTCTCAATCTTCCTATCCCCTCATGCCCACCTCTCTCCTCCTCTCTTCCTCTCCTCCTCCCCTCCTCTTCTCTTTCTCCTAACTCCCTCTGCCCTCCCTCCATGCTCCCAATTCACTCAGGAGATCTTGTCCCTTTCTTCTTCTTAGGGGACCATATATGTCTCTTAGGGTCCTCCTTGTTTCCTAGCTTTTTCTGGTGGTATGAATTTTAGGCTAGTAATCCTTTGCTCTATGTCTAAAATCCATATATGAGAGAGTACATACCATGTTTGTCTTTTTGTGACTGGGTTACCTCACTCCGAATGGTGTAACGAGTATGTTTTTCCTTGGGAGCCATATGTCGGGAGTAAGGTTTTCTGCCTGCCCTGGACCCAGAGCTGCACCAACCCCAAAATGATACACAGACACGCTGTATTTGATATTATGCTGTTGGCCAGTTATTAGTTTTTTATAGGCTATCTCTATCTTAATTATTAACCCATTTCTATTAATCTAAGTATTTCCACGTGGTCTCATCTTACTGGAGAGTGGGCCTGGACCTCTGTTCTCTCCAGTCTCTACATCTTGACTCCTCCTTCCTACTTCCTCTTTCCTCCTTGTCTCCTAGTCCCTCCTATGTTCCTTTCCTATTGGCCAACAGTGCTTTACTCATTAACCAATACAAGAAACATATTTACCGAATGACATCTCCCATAAGGATGGTTTCTTCTAGTTCTATCCATTTGCCTGGGAATTTCAAGATTCCATTGTTTTTCTTTTCTGTTGAGTAGTACACCATTGTATAAATGTACTACATTTTCTCCATCCATCCTTCAGTTGAGGGGCATCTAGGTTGCTTTCAGGCTCTGGCTATTACACATAATGGTGCTATGATCGTAGTGGAACAGATGTCCTTGTTTTATGGATGTGCATCTTTTGGGTATATGCTTAAGAGTGGAATTGCTGGATCTTGAGGTAGACTGATTCCTATTTTCCTGAGGAACCGACATACTGATTTCCAAAGTGGCTGTACAAGTTTGCACTCCCACTGGCAGTGGAGGAATGTTCTGCTTTCTCCAGCATTTTTGATTTTAGCCATTCTGACTGGAGTAAGATGGTATCTCAGAGTTGTTTTGATTTGCATTTCCCTGATGGCTAAGGATGTTGAGCACTTTCTTAAGTGTCTTTCAGCCATTTTAGACTCCTCCATTGAGAATTCTCCATTTAGTTCTGTGCCCCAATTTGGGGTTATTGGATTATTTGGTGTTTTGGTAACTAGATTCTTGAGTTTTTTGTATATTTTTGGAAATCAGCCCTCTGTCAGAAGTGGGGTTGGTGAAGATCTTTTCCAATTGTGTGGGCTGCTGTTTTCTCTTATTGACTGTGTCCTTTGCCTTACAGAAGCTTCTCAGTTTCAGGAGGTCCCATCTATTAATTGTCGATCTGTGTCTGTGCTACTGGAGTTATGCTCAGGAAGCGGTCTCCTTTACCTATTCATTCAGAGATACTTCACACTTTTTCTTCTGAGAGGTTCAGTGTGGCTGGGTTTATGTTGAGGTCTTTGATCCATTTGGACTTAAGTTTTGTGCATGATGATAGATATGGATCTGTCTGCAATCTTCTACACACCAGCTCCCAGTTATGCCAGCACCATTTGTTGAAGATGCTTTCTTTTTTTCCATTGTATAAGTTTAGCTTCTTTGTCAAAATCAGGTGTCTATAGGTGTGTGGGTAAATATCAGGGTTTTCACTTTGATTCCATTGGTCTACCTATCTATTTTTGTGACAATTCCAAGCTGTTTTCAGGACTATAGCACTATAATAGAGTTTGAAGTCAGGGATGGTGATGCCTTTGCAAGTTCCTTTATTGTACAGGGTTGTTTTGGCTATCCTGGGTCTTTTGTTTTTCCATGTAAAGTTGAGACTAGTTCTTTCAAGGTTTGTGAAGAATTGTGCCAGGATTTTGATGGGCATTGCATTGAATCTGTAGATTGCTTTGGGCAAGATCGCTATTTTTACTATGTTGATCCTACCTATCCAAGAGCTTGGAAGATCTTTCCATTTTCTGGTATCTTCTTTAATTTCTTTCTTTAAAGACTCAAAGTTCTTATTATATAGGTCTTTCACTTGTTTGGTTAGTGTTACCACAAGATATTTTATGTTGTTTGTGGCTATTGTAAAGGGTGATGTTTCTATGATTTCTTTCTCAGCCCCTTTATCATCTGTATATATTAGGGCTACTGATTTTTTTTTTTTTTTTGAGTTAATCTGAGCTCCCTGGTAGAGTTTTTCTGATCACTTATGTAAAGTATCATATCATCTGCAAATAGAGAAAGTTTGACTTCTTCCTTTGCAATTGTATCCCCTTGATCTTCTTTTGTTGTCTTATTGCTCTAGCCCTGGGCTTTTTTTTGGTTGGGAGAATTTTGATGACTCCTTCAATTTCATTAGGGGTTATAGGTCTATTTATATTGCTTATCTGGTCTTGATTTAATTTTGAAAATTGATATTTATTCAGAAAATTGTTTGTTAAATTTTCAAATTTTGTGGAGTATAGATTTTCAAAGTATGACCTGAAGATTCTCTGTATTTCCTCTGTGTCTGTTATGACTCCCTTTTAATTTCTGATTTTTTTTAATTTGTGTGTTCTCTCTCTGTCTTTTGGTTTGTTTGTAGATAAAGATTTGTCTATCTTGTTGATTTTCTCGAAGAACTAACTCTTTGTTACATTGATTCTTTGTATTGTTTTCCTAGTTTCTACTTTATTGATTTTAGCCCTCTAATTGATTATTTCCTGGCATCTACTCCTCAGGGGTGAGTTTGCTTCTTTTTGTTATGCAGCGTTTAATTGTGCTGTTAATTTTCTAGTGTGACAATTCTCGTTTCTTTATGTGGGCACTTAGGGCTATGAACTTTCCTCTTAGCACTGCTTTCAAAGTGTCTCATAAGTTTGGGTTTGTTGTGTCCTCATTCTCATTGAATTCTAGAAGTCTTTAATTTCTTTCTTGACCCAGGAATTGTGTAATTGGACATTCTTCAATATCCATGAGTTTGTAAGTTTTCTGCAATTTGTGTTGTTGTTGAATTCAACTATAAATCATGGTCATCTGATAAGATACAGGGGGTTATTCCAATTTTTTTGTACCTATTGAGAAATACTATATTATCAAGTATATGATTGATTTTAGAGAAGGTTCCATGTGGCACTGAGATGAAGGTATATTCTTTTGTGTTTGGATGGAATATCCTAAAAATGTTTGTTAAACTCTATTGTGTCATAATTTCTGTTAGTTCCTTTGTTTCTTTGTTAAGCTTTGGCTCTTTTGATTGACTGTAGTTTTAAGTCTAATTTGTTAGATATAAGTATTGCTACACCAGCTTGTTACTTGGGTCCATTTGTTGGGAAAGTCTTTTCCCAACAAATGGATGTCTGAAATGACATCTGTCTTTGTAGTTGAGGTGTGTTTCTTGTATGCAGAAGAAACATGGATTCTGTCTTCGTATCCATTCTTTTAGCCCAAGTCTTTTTATAGGTGAGTTAAGACCATTAATGTTGAGGAGTATTAATGACCATTGATTGTTAATTCTTGCTTGTTTTGGATTTGTTGTTGGTGGTGGTATTGTGTGTGGATTTTCCACCAATTTTCTTTTGGCTGTTAGTAAAGTGGGAGTATCTATTGTCTATGTTTTTGTGTATATTAATTTCTTTGGACTAGAGTTTTCCTTCCAGAACTTTTTGTAGGGCTGGATTAGTTTATGTGTATTGTTTAAATCTGGTTTTGTCACAGAATATCTTGGTTTCTCCATCAATAGTGATTGAAAGCTTTGCTGTGTATAGTAGTCTGGGTTGGCATTGTGATCTCTTAGTTTTTGCCCAATATCTATCCAGGACCTTCTGGCCTTCAGAGTTTCCATGGAGAAGTCAGGTGTAATTCTGATAGGTTTGCCTTTATGCGTTACTTGGCCTTTTTCCTTTGCTGCTCTTAATATTCTTTCTTTATTCTGTATGTTTGGTGTTTTGATTATTATGTGGTGAGGGGACTTTTTTTTGTGGTCCACTCTATTTGGTGTTCTGTAAGCTTCTTATACTTTCATAGGCATGTCTTTCTTTAGGTTGGGAAAGTTTTCTTCAATGATTTTGTTGAATATATTTTCTGTAACTTTGAGTTGGGTTTTTTCACCTTCTTCTATACCTATTATTCTTAGCTTTGGCCTTTTCACAGTGTCCCATAGTTCCTGGATATTTTGTGTCAGGGATTTGTTGGACTTAAGATTTTCTTTGGTTGATAAATCTATTTCTCCTATTGTATCTTCAATGCCTGAGATTCTCTCTTCCATCTCTTGTATTTGGTTGGTTATGCTTGCATCTGTAGTTCTTGATTATTTGCCTAACTTTTCTATTTTCAGCATTCCCTCAGACTGTGTTTTTTTTTTGTTGTTTGTTTGTTTTCTTTTTTTTTTTTTAAATTGTCTCTATTTCAGCTTTCAAACCTTGCACTGTTTGAATTGTTTCTAATAATTTTTGGTTTGTGTTTTCCTCCATTTCTTGAATTTCTTCTTCCATTTCTTTAAGGGATTTTTTCATTACCTCTTTGAGGTCTCTATCATCGTCATAAAATTGTTTTTAGGGTTGTTCTCTTCTACTTCATCTGTGTTGGGATGTTCAGTTCTTGCCTGAGTGGAGTCTCTGGACTCTGGTGGCATCGTACTGATCTTTCTGTTGTTGAGTGTGTTCTTATACTGTTGTCTACCCATCTCTTCTTTCACTGTGTACTGGTGGGGTCTCTCCCTCTTCTGGTGGGTACAGGATCACGTTTCTCTTTTGGCGGGCGCAAGCAGTTCCAATACTCCAGTGGCTCTCCTCCTCCAGTGTGTGGTGGCGGGACTCCTCCCGTGGTTGGAGGCTGGACCAGGACGTTGGCAGACTCTGGATGAGCTGGTCCACTAGGTCGTGCTCCTCAGCAAGCAGTCTTCAGTTCTCAGTCCTCAGGACCCTCTGAGCAGGGCACCGGAAGTCATGCTGAAAAACAGGCTCACATGTACCCCTTCCTGTGATTGGAGGTGGAACTAGGACCTTGGCAGGCTGCAGGTGGGCCAGTTCTAGGGTGTTTTCCCTTGCATGCAGTCGTCAGTTCTCAGGATGCTCTGAGCAGGTCAGGGGAAGGCAGGCTGGAAGCAGGCTCACACTTACCCTCTCCTGTGGTTGGAGGTGAGACAGGGACACTGGCAGCCTCTGGGTGGGCAGGTCTGCTAAGGCGCAATGTAACTTTTTAATATAAATAAGTCATAAACTAATGTATTAGTTTGATTTTGCCTAATTTATTTTACTTGTTAGTCTTTTATTTGGATAACCCAAACAGAATTTCACTTTTACTAAGTCACCTAGTACTCATTTAGCAGTATTTATTTGAAAAAATTTAACTGCTTATTGACTTTCTCTTCTAATTACCTTCAATAATCTTTTAAGTAGTATTCAGACTTCAGTTATATGGACCTGGACATATGTCCCAGTAGTTAAGAGCATTTGCTGCTCTCACAGAGGACTGGGGTTTGACTTTCCATACCTACATCAGGTGGCTACTAGCTGCCTGCAACTCCAGCTTGAGGGGATCTGACACACTTTGTTATCTTAGCAGGCATTCGCATATTCACACACACACACACACACACACACACACACACACACACACACACACACGAGAGAGAGAGAGAGAAATAAAAATATTCAAATTTTGTCAACTTTCTTCAGCTAAAGTTCTAAATTATATTACTTTAAAGAATATTTCCTTTAAAGACTGAGATTAGAAGTCATATTTCATACAAAATTTGCCTGTCAAAATGTGCAATTTGGTAGTTTTAGCATATTCATAAATATGTAAGCCATCACCACTGTATTAGAGTTATGCACAGATACAATTTATGAGAGGAATTAGCTCACAGGACTATGATCTGAGAAATCTTAGGAGACTCTGTCTGCACTGGATCTTCTGGGATGTTACCAAAAGTCTCAGAACTTGGGAAGCTGAAATTGTAGCTTCCACTCTGCAGTGGAAAGCCCGAGCTTGGACAGCTAACATTGTTAAGTGCTAGAGTTCAAAGACCAACTCCATGGAGCTCTGATGTGTAGGCCTAGGGAATGGAGTGCTGCAGCAGCAGTGAGAGAGGAGGTCTCCTTTTCACTATGCCCAGGCCGCCCTTTGATTGGGTGGTTCCTGTCCACATTTAGGGCGACTCTTTCTTCAGTTCATTTCTTTACAAGGTCACTTCTCCTGGAAACTTCCTCACTGGTGTAATCTTATGTTCTTAGTACATTGATACATAAAATTAGCCATCCTCACTACCACCTAATTTCAGAACATTTCTATTGTCCTCATAAAATATCTTGTACCAACTAGCAATCATTTTCTCTTGTCCTCAGTGTAAGCAAGGCATAGTGAAACCATTGAACTGGACCACTCTATGGGTAGAAAAGATGGTTTATTTGGGGACAAACTGCCCGACTGCCTCAGAGTAGAGCAGTAACTTGGGAGGAAAAGCCTTGCTGGTTTTATTGGAACAGGAGGTGACATGGGGGCCAGAACAGCCTGAGAGTTATGTGGGGACCTATGCTTTCTTATATAGGGTTAATCTGGGACTAGTTGCTATTTGTCCAAGGTAGTTGATCTTGATGGTTGAGAAGGCAAGTAGTGGCTTTGGCTTACTGTGAGATTTCTGAGGCATGCTCAGTGTAGGCTTCTGTTTACCTGATGAGAATTTTCCATTTTCTTGGTAAAACAATGTAGCCTTATCCACCATCTTAGGGCATGGTCAGCAGTACTTCCATTTTGGGGCATGTGTTGTGACCTATGCTCAGCATTAGATTGCTATTTACCTACATGCTTTCTCTAGACATTTGACTATTCTAGACATTTCATAAAAATGCTTTCAGTGTTCAGAATTAGCACTTGGTTCCTTCTTATGGCTGAATAACTTTCTCTTGGATACATTTTAATTGACTCCAGTTGAACTTGTTTTTTAATGCCTATTTTGAATGATTCTCATATGATTTTTTTCCTAGTTCTTTCCATTTACCTGTGAATTTCATGATTTCATTCTTTTAACTACTGAGTAATAATATGCCATTGTGTAAATGTACCATATTTTCTGTATCCATTCAGAAGATTTCTTTAACCTGACTTTATATATATATATATATATATATATAAAGTTGGGTGAGGTGCATTGGATTGTCAAATAGGTGATAACATATGAATATTTGAACTCAGAATAATAAACTAGGGGAAGCTTAACTTGTAAGACTCATCCACTCTAATTCTTCCCACCAGCCCTCCCTGTGCCTGCCCCTCCATCTTCACAGATAGTAACATCCTTTTCCTTGGGTATGTGGGTATGTTTCACGATCTTGTGACTTGCTTTAGGGAAGGTGTCTAGAGGGTCCTTTCTGTACCATCAAGTTCTCAAATTTTTTCAATTGGACACATTCTTTATATCAATGCACTTTATTTTCGCTTTTTCATTTTAAACCCCATCAATATTTTACATATGTATGTTGATTGCATTATGACAATAGGCTCAGGAACTAGTGGAGCCAAAAGAAATTGTCATTGTTCAGAAAAACAAGAAATTGAACCTAAAACACAGACCGATAGTAGCCTTCATTAACCACAATGAACACAGGAGAATATGGATTTTTATTTACTCTTTGTTAATAATTTAATTCTTTTCACATGCAAACACAAACTATTCTTTTATTATAAAAGGACTTTCACATTGTGCGATCAAGTGCAAATGCAGTTTTGATGGGTTTAGAGATCGAAGGCATTAGGCAAAAACATTCTTTGGAGCTAGAAGACAATAATGCATTAGCCAATTTATTTTAATGCATCTCTTGTGTTTTGTCTTATTTAAACTATTAACTATTTATAATTGGATATTTGTAGATAAAGTTGGAAACGTTTACTTTAAAAATATTCCTGCTGTGCTTTTTAATGACAATGTGTTGGAGAACCCGTGTATTATCATACTGAAGAAAATTTCCTCAGAAAATTGTGATTGACAGCTTATGTTAAGGTTTACTCTCTTGCGTGAGTATCATGCTAAGCTTTCATTTATTCACTGCTTTACAAGTGGAACGAGACACAAACATACAGGCTTACCACAGAGTTCCTTTAGAGAAACCATTGTCTGTGAGAAAACGTCCAGCTGAGTTTGCCTGCAGCTCTGGCCATAGATCTTTTAGGCACTGGATGTCTGTTGCTCTGTCTTCGAGGTAACTACGAGAGGCGAGGAGCTGATCACAACGTAAGTTCTTTCAGTGCTGTGCACAAGTAAGCACATTACCATGAACATGCACTTTTGATAAGTAGGATAGTGCTATATATTAATAATCTACAAATGATAAATAACCATAATTTGCTAAACAGCATGAAGTAATGCCACAGAGAATATTGTTGTACACATAAGAAGAAAACCATAAACTATTAATAATTTCAGTTGCAAGCAGTTTATAGCAAATTCTATTGTGAGTGACATTGTGAATTAGTCATGGTCTTCATTTACTACGATTTTGTGTTTTCAATCAGAATAATTTTAAATTATGACTTACAATAAAACATATATTCTTTGATTTTGATCCAAATTTTGAGTAACTAAAATGTTGTTTTGTATTTTCAATATGAATCAACTATAATTTTATTGCTAAAGTAGATATATAAAATATTCTTCCAAGATTTATTGGTAAAGAAACATTATTGATGCAGTGTGCCTATAAATGTGTAAGGACCTTAAACAAGTTTCATTGTATGAATTATATATATTTAGTCAAATCCATGATGCATGTACATGTGTAAGTACATGTGTATGCATATAATTGTTGTATGCTTGTGTATGATTGTCAAAATTTTTGCTTGTAACTGTGATCTTCATCCTTTCTCCCAAAGGGTTAGCTTCATAAGAAGGAAATACTGTACTAGAGCGTGCCTTTCTACTACCATAATTTAGCTTTTCAATTCTGAAAAGCTGTTTTGTAAGTGATGCTTCGGTTTCATTTTAAACTGATTATCCTTTCAGATATATTAAGAATAGCATTAAACATTACAGATCTTCCTTTTTAAAATCAATTTCCTGACTATATGACATTGGGCAAATTACTTCATACTTTAATTATCCTTTGTTACTTATAAGGGAAGATTATGATAACACCATCTCTTTCATAGAGTTGTGTATAACTAACTAGTAAAATTACAGCTTAAATAATAAAAGTGTATTTCTTAGAATAGCCTCTGACTCAGTTGGTGTCTGAAGTGATGGCAGTTATTAATGCTGACTATTTCAGTGAGATTGGTGGTGGGTTTGGAAGCTTTCTGGGATACACAGGAGGAGATTTGCACTCCCTTATCTCCCCATATGCAAGTGAAATGAGAAGAAAGTATATGTTTAGCTTGTGACAAGCTTCCATGCATTCACATTTATTTTTAAACCATAAATGTTTAAATTACCTATTAAATTATTCTTCCTTACTTGCTATAATTTATGCTTGAATAAATTTAAACCAATTTTTCTTAGTTTATGTCAACCTGCCAAACTGTTTTATTCATTCATACTTCAACCTGAGAAGCACAAGGCCCCTTTAAATCACAAGAAGCATTGGTAACAATGTATGAGAGGCAGTTGGTATAGGAAGAAAATATTCATGCTCTAATAAGATACTAATAGGTCAGTATTATTCAACCTATTAGTTCGATGCTGTTATTTGATTCTATGTGTATAGTTGTTTTGCTGCATGCGTGTATGTGTACTACGTGGTGTCTAGTGCCTGCAAAGGGCATTGGATCCCCTTAACTACAGTTACAGATGGTTGTGAGCCATGATGTGGGTGCTGGGAATTGAACCCATATCCTCTGGAAGAACAGCCAGTGCTCTTGACCATGGAGCCATCTCTCCAGCCCATGTATTCTTTATTTAAAACCCGCCCAGTCCATTTAGTACAGCCACCATATGCCTAGCTTTAGGGCCATGTGCTGGAGAATAGGCAGCCACATTGCTAAAGAAAACTAGCCCATGCTCTTTTACAGTCATTGCCTGCCAGTAGTTCATCTAGGGGTGGGGCTTGATGAGTCCCTCTCTCATTCATGCTGGTATTTTGTTTGACTTGATCTTGTGCAGGTGTTCTGTGTGCTATGAGTTCATCTGTTCCTCTTTCCTGTCAAGTCCAGAAAACACTGTTTTACTGTAGTCCTCTTCTCTCTCTGGCTCTTAAAATCTTCACAGTCCTCCTACGATGATCTCTGAGCTTTAGGAGGATATGTGAGTGATGTAGATGTCCCATCTATGGCTCAGCACAACACAGTAAGGGAATGAACTCTAAGCGTTTCTTTTTTCAAAACAAAAATGAATGTATAAGATAATGCATATGTTACGTAGGTTGATGCAGCTATTCTACAATGTGTCTATACATTAAAAATTATATACTGTAAATAAATGCAACTTAATTTACTAAAAGACAGCTAGCAACTATCTTATAGTTATCATAAATACTATCCATAATTATTTAAGGCAATGACTTATGACTATCTTGATATATAGTACCTAGCAATTAAGAATATTCTAGCATTTTGCTTAGTTGGGTATATATAAAGCCTGCAACTTAAACCTTTATGCCATATTCCCAGATTTTCACCAGAACTCAATTTTTTTTTATTCTATTCCCTCCCTTCCTAACCCCCTCTCTCCTTGTCCTCATTTCTGAGGCTAGAATTTTAGGGTAGCACTCTTCCTAGGAGGCATTTACATAGTTGTAGGGATTTGACTTTTAGTCCTCTTCCTTAGCAAGCACTTTAATCATTGAACCATCTCCCCATTCTTATGGACAATGAGAGAGAGAGAGAGAGAGAGAGAGAGAGAGAGAGAGAGAGAGAGAGAGAGAGAGAGAGAGAGAGAGAGAGAGAGAGAGAGAGAGAATAATTGAAATAAAAAAATCCCCTAAATTTTATACTGACAAGTCCCCATGTCCCTCTCACCCCTGCTGTGGAATTGCATTTTGAAGGGGAAATATGCTTGAACAACAATTTTATAAGGAAAGGGTAAGACTTCTTGATTTTAATCTTGCCAATTCTACATTGCTTATTAGGTAGGCAAGAGGAATTGTCAAAAAGGCAATTGGCTACACTCTGGTAGGGAGCACTGAAATTAAAAACACGGGCGATATCAGCATGTAGATGTAATTTAAAGCCAGTGAACTGGAAATAAAATGTTTGTAGAGAATCGTTCTGAAGACTGAATCTGGATTGCTTCAGTGTTTAAAGGTCAGAGAGGAAGAAAGAAGCTTCGAGATAAGAAGATAGGAAAAGCAGCCAGGGAAAGAGGAGCAACCATGAGAGGGGAAGGTGAGAAGTGAGTGGGGTGCACAGGTGAGGAGTGAGTGGGACGCACGGGTGAGGAGTGAGTGGGACGCACGGGTGAGGGGTGAGTGGGACGCACCGGTGAGGGGTGAGTGGGACGCACGGGTGAGGGGTGAGTGGGACGCACGGGTGAGGGGTGAGTGGGACGCACGGGTGAGGAGTGAGTGGGACGCACGGGTGAGGGGTGAGTGGGACGCACGGGTGAGGGGTGAGTGGGACGCACGGGTGAGGGGTGAGTGGGACTCACGGGTGAGGAGTGAGTGGGATGCACAGGTGAGGAGTGAGTGGGATGCACAGATGTCCATCGAAAGGAAATGCTCTTTTCAGTCAGAGACGCAGTCGTAACCTAGATACCTCATGACGAGGACGTTCTAAGCCTTGTGAAGTGTTTTCTTCTGTGTTTCTCTTTCTGAACTTAAATGTGTCGATTAGGTAAAATAAATAAAATTATCTTGTCTGTTTATTCCCATTCCTTGTCCCTAAAAGTAAATTGTTCCAAACATTTCTAAAGTTTTAGTTTGCTTTCTTCAGACAATTAATTAATTCGTCTCATTAATGTTTTGTATGTGTGTATTTATTAAACTGAAATACTAAGGTTAAATTCTCTTGGCATTTTACTTTATTTTAGGTTTTGTTTTGTTTTCACTCAGGTGCCACGTTCATAATTAAGCAAGTGCTTTGTGGCCTATGCTGGGTTAACTTGACAAGTATGTGGCTTAAAGCCAGTGAAATGTCTGCATGTGCCCAGGAGTATTCAGTATTTTCTGATACACAGTTGTCATAATTTCTGTGTGCCACACTGATATGACAGCACCTCTTCTAATAGGACAGTTTACTGTTTGTCAAAATGTGAGTCGTGTGATCTCTTTGTTTCAGCTGGGAAAATATTTTTTTCAATAGGGACTAGGGATTTACAGTAGAGGTACAGAAGCTTTAAAATATTAACAGCCCATTAAGTACAGGATATGGTCCATGAGGTTTAATGGGAAGTTGTTAAAAGGAGATGGAACGGTTCCAATGTTTGGGGAGAGGTGGTTAATGGAAAAGCACAGGGCAGAGAACTCCTAAAACCATGCATATTTGTGTAGACCAAAGGACAGCAGCAACACATCTCAACCACCCTGATAAGCAATGCTTGGAGCACAGCAAGAGCTTCATTTAGTGCATGTGCTAACTTTCTTTTTCAGAAGATAGCTGGTGAAGTTGTGCTAAAGCATTTCTCCCCGTGGATTTGAGATGATTGGCATTCATTAAATCAAACCTTAAAAGACTTTAAAATAGCACATACTTTGTTTAACTTTAAGAGATTATGAGACCCCTGAGATTAGTCATTAGAATAGCCATTAGTGATTATCCAGAGTACAATAAAAATGAAAGATTTCAAAGGAAGGTATTTTTAAAGTAGAGTTCGGAACTTTGGAGCATACTATTGTGTGTTTAGTTATTTATTATACATATTGTTTATTACCCACTTTGGAGCATGCTATTATTACACAACTCCTAGTTTACTAGATAGTGACCCACTTGTGTGCACATTTCACGATTGGTAATTTCTAGATCGGATACACCATCAGTTTTATATGCATATACGTAGATCTTAACCATCAGCTCAGACTAACAGTTCAAGTCTTCTGCTTGAGTGGAGTAAATACGTTTCTTCCTAACCCTTCAATCATGAGCAATTCCTGAAACTTCTTTGACCCAGTTTTGTTTCTACAAGACTCTGACTGAGATTTCATAGGATTATTATATGATCAAATAAAATCGTGTACCTGGAAATCCTCTACAATTATTAAATGACAAATCTACATCATGCAATGTCTTTATTAGACAGAGTAAGTCAGAAGCCAAGCCTCTGGAACCTGGTAGATGGGTTCAAATGTCGAAAATCGAACATGTAGCCTCACTTAATGCTATTTACTCTTTCACGACTGAGTTTTATCACTTATGCTTTATGAGTGTTTTGCTTTGGGTTTTAGATTGATTAAAAAATTGAAGTTGAAAAAAGGAAAACCCTGTATAAATTTGAATAAGAATTACTATTATTATTATTATTATTATTTGTGGTACTCAGAAGTGAACTCCGGGCCTCATGCATGCTGAGCAGATGTTCTACCTTTGAGCTGTAACCCCAGCCCTTGACTAAGGATGATGGGTTCCATATGTTTGATTCCTTACCTGAACACGCTTTGTCAGCTCAGTTCATGCATGACATTCACTGTCTGCAATGCTGCTACTTTTTCTTTGTCTATTGCTACATAACTGCTCACACCAAAACTTAGTGTATTAAAACAACGGCCCTCATTTTTATTATTGCTTATGCTCTCTCTTGAAATTAGAGAATACTGGATTGGACAGTTCTGCCCAGGTCTCTGGTGTAAATGCACCTATAGTCTGACTTGAGTTGAAACAACAGGGGATTGTAGGAGCTGGGCAATGAGGCATCTTATCCCTCTAGCATGGTTTCTCTGCTTAGGCTAGTTTAGACTTTCTCTTCATGTTCTGGCCTCAGGGTCATCACCTTCCTTACACAGAGAAAACAATGACCAGTGTCCCAAAAGATGGAAGCAGAACTTGTCTTTGACATAGGAATTTCTTCCTCTAACATCACAGGTTTGTGAAGCCTCTTGAGGATTAAACACACACCTTCCATGGTGAGTCACTTATATGTGGACCCATGTTCTTGGGACCCCTTTTGCCATGAATATTGATTAACTTCATTACTGTTCATAGCTCTTGCTCCTTGTTTGACTGACTTTCTCCAAGGCTTCATGGAGAACTAACTGTTCTCTCTCTCCTTTCTTTTGCAAGTATATATTTTCATGTTACATACATAAAAGACAGAAATAAAAGCTGACTAACACCTTGTTTTTTCTTCATTTTGGAGAGATTTTTTGATGAATAATGAGGAGAAAAGCTTTGAACTTTTCTTGATACCCGACTTACTTCACTTTTAAGTACATGTTTTGCGAATCATCTGTGTATGTACAAATAAAGATGTTTATTCTTTTTTCCCAACATGCTAGGTTTTTAATGGAGTGGTATTTATATAGGAGATATTTTGAAAACTGTGCAGCTCTGCCTAGATAGAGGAATGTGCTAATGTTCCTTAAGAATGCATGAGTCTTCAGATAATTAAATTCAAATAGGCCTAAATGTTAAAATTATGAACATTTTATAATACATATTCATAACAAGAGTTGCTATGCTTAAGTTAGGAGATGTTCATGGAAGGATTCTGTTACATTCATATGACATGTATTTCCTACAAACTTTCTTAAACAGTCTTATGTATTGTCAACTCTCCCCATGTTTAATGCATGTGATACTCTAAACCTAGAGAATAACAAAAGACAACATTTGTTTTAGCACATTAGTGTTTGTATCCTCTAGAGAAAGGATAGCTGATTGATTACTCCTTTTGCCTTTGAGGTTTGAACACATTTTCAAGGTTGGCTTAAATGAAATGACTGTAAAATAAGATAAACTAAGAATATTTTGAAAATCGGTTTTCAACAGGAAAAAGAAAAGAAAAGCATTGCCAATTTGAAATGCTGAGAAAATTTTGGCTGACTTGGCAGGGCATATTTGGAATATTCTGACCATTTAGATAATTTAGAAAGAAATATGAAATGTAATATTTTAATATTTCCTTTTATTATGTTCTGAATGACCATAAACGTACTTTATGGATACATTTAAACACTTATGTAATTGGAGATATATTTTTTTGTTTTAAATTTCCAGTTTGTTTTATAATGTTGGCTTTTCCATTTTTAGAACTTGTTGAAAACAACCATAAAATTCTAGGATTGAAAAAAATTCTAAGTTTGCAAGAAGAGGAAGTTTAAAGATTCCTCAGAGAAATGAGAAATGCTTGATTATAAGAATAAGTTAGAGTCATTTATTAAAAAAAACAAACATGACTATGTCATAAAAGATAGACTATGGAAAATAAAATTAAAAGACTAAAGAAATATGTCTATCAAAGCCAGGCAGTGGTGGTGCATACCTTTAATCCCAGCACTTGGGAAGCAGAGGCGGGTGGATCTCTGAGCTCTAGGTCAGCCTGTTCTACAGAGTGAGTTCCAGGACACACAGCCAGGGCTACACAGAAAACACCTGTATCAAAAGGCAAAACAAAAAGCAAAAAGAAAGGAAAGAAAGAAAGATGACATTCAAATTCAGTACCTAGCCTATGCTGGATTCTGTTTTAGAAGAAGAAAAAGGGCATTGTTAGGTCAAATGACAGATTTGGAATATGTTAAATAAACATACTGTAAATATGGCTATATGAGAAAACATGTCTAAAGGAAGAAATACATACTGAAAACATATAGGAATAATGAGCCCTGATGTGAAAAGTTTTAAGAATCCACCTCTCTCTCTCTCTCTCTCTCTCTCTCTCTCTCTCTCTCTCTCTCTCTCTCTCTCTCTCTCTCTCTCTCTGTCTTTTTAAGGATACATCTAGAATTAGAGAAGTAGCTACATATGTGATTTCAATGATCAAAACATTTGCTTGATCTCTGTTGGGATATTTCCCATTCTTTTGTTTCTCTTTTGTTTTGAGAACTTCCTTTCCTTCTGTCCTATAGCTCCATGATTAGACTGATTAATTCCCTGTTGTGCTCTAGTATTTACCAGCTCACTAAAATCTCTGGCAGCCTAAAAATCTAACTGTGTTTTGTTTTTTGATTTTTTTGAGACAAGGTTTCTTTGTAAGCTGTCCTGGAACTAGCTCCCGTAGACCAGGCTGGCCTCGAACTTACAGAGCTCTGCCTGCCTCTGCCTCCCAAGTGCTGAGATTAAAAGTGTGTGCCACCACCATCTGGCTAAAATCTGTTTTTCTCTCTTGTCTTTGAGTCTATGATAGAGTCTCTCTTAGAAACTATTTAGTTGAGAGGACCTTGAGCAATTAAAATGCTTGACTAGATCACAGCGCCAGGTGAAAACCCTCAGTGCAGTGGGCCTGGTTTATAAAAAAAATTTTATATTTTATTGATTTAGTTACAGCCTTTACTAAATGAGTAAATAAAACTGAATTTATTTTATAATTAAATATGTGACATGAACATAAAATATAAATGTATAAAATGAAGTATACTAGTTATATGGAACAGCATTTAGTTAATAAATAACAGATTCAACCTAACCTAACAGATACTTCTTAGTTTGATAACTAACTCCACGTGAAATTATTTAAGATATAAGGAAATACACACAATAATATATTCATTCTTGTGCATTCAGGAGTTTTACATGTTGACAATCCATAGATCTTGGTGCCACTTCTACTGCAAAGATGTTGAAACAGTTTTTAGTTAGTTCATTGTCCATATGTATAATCTCTTTGCCATCTGCCTTCAATGATTGACATTATCGAGGTGTAGTAATTGCAAGTATGTACAATTATATTTTCATAGCCACCCATGACTTTAGCATCACTTCTGTCAAGGACAGATTTGCAAATGGCCCTCTCAAGTTGCCCACTGCTTGCCTTCATATGGACAGCTTCAGTTCTTTGTGTCTTTCTGCATAGGTATTGGTGAGAAATGGGCATGCCTCTGTCAGCCTCAGAGTCTGTTCCATCATCTAGTTGAGGCAGGACCAAGGCATCTCTCCATCCTCATAGCCCTGTGTCTAGGTTGAGCAAGGTATCTCTCCATCCACTAAGTCAGTTTGTAGGTTAATGTTAGATCTTGGACTCACTGTTAGTGGCCTCATATATTGTCCCAGTCACACCCTTGTCACCTATATTAAGGGACTCTACCAACTAATTGAATTTTTAAATGGCCTTTTATTTGTATGTTCTTCATTAAGAGGTCTGGATTTAGTGTATAATGGGATAGGCTCTAGTTATTTCTTGAATCTAAGAAACTTTCTAAGTCTTTTGAGAATTATCTTGATCACCTACATCTTGTTCTTTAAGTCAAACGAACATATTTCTAATTAAACATTCAAAAAGATGTTGTGTTATTTATGGTTTCTGGCAAAGTATCTTCCATGAGCTCATGTCTTTGACATTTTTGGAGGTTGTGGGACTCTGGCATGACAGCAGAAGTGGATTGCTGGGGGGTGGGTTTTAAAGTTGATATTTGTTTCTGGCTGGAGATCTTTATTTTATGATTTTCCAAGATATGAGTGGCCTCTTCCACGTGCTACTTTTTTCAATGTATTGAGTAACAACACTTAGAAATGTAAGTTTATATTAATGAAATGTTACCAAGTATGTTTATTTTACTTTTAATTCACTCTTTCACAATCAATGTGCTTTGATCCTTTCTAATGTTTTTTTTTTTTTAACTTGGTTTTCTGAGTCTTTCTCCCAGCATGCTAGTTACCCTCTGCCACACACAATCTCCTTGCTGAACTTCTAAATCCTGTTGATGAGTTTTTTCATCCATATTTGCTGATTTTTTTTTACACAAGTCTTCAACTTCCTTTTTTGTTCACCTTGTTTGAATCTTTCAAGTTGCAGACAGCATTTACAACTATGGCTATAAACGTCTTGTCTTTTATTTCATCCATTTTGTATTTTAGGATTGTTATTGAAGAATTAGGATCTTTTGGAAGGGTTTTTTTGCCTTTCTTTTTCATGTTTTATATATTTCTGTGTGTGGTTTGCACATGTTGTGTGTTTCTCTCCTAATTTTATTGGGGGGGCGTCTTTTAAGAGAGAAGCTGCCTCTTGTGGGCTTGATTCTCGTCTGTAGTGAAACTGTGGTCATAGCTTTAGCTCCTTTTCTACGGGGAGCGAGCTCCTGCCTTTTGCTTTTAGCTGTGTAATCTTTCAGTCCTCTGTGCTTTGAATCTGTCCTGAGTGTCTTTTGAGAACCCTTTCAATCCCATTCTGGAATAGAGGCCCTGTGCTCCCAAGTCTTCTAACTCGCAGAAACAGACACAGCTCCTAATGTACCATCTTGCCCTAGAAGTCTGCTGCACACTTTTTACCTCATATAAACCCATAGTAGTTTTGTAATTTATACTTCTGTAGTATACCACTTCCCATTTGAGAAAAGTGTGGCATAAAGGAGACTTTTGGTCACCCAGATTTTTTTTTTTAAGTAAAGTCACAGAGCTAAGTTTCAAACTTAGGTCTATCTGACTTTAGCTTGTAGTCACTGGTGTTCAAATATTTCTTGGAATTTATTTTGTGCCAGACACTAAAACCTCCATGCAGTCTTTTTAAGTTACTTTTTATTAATTTATTTTTTATATTCCAATCCCAGTTCTCTCTCCCTCCTCTCCTCTCACTCTTCCCACATCCTCTCTCATCTGCTCCTCAGAGAGGGTAAAGCCTCCTCTAGGAAGTCTACTATGTAGCATGTAAGTTTCCGCCAGCCCGCCCGCCGCTGGTCTGGCGTCCTGGCCCCCAATAACACGCAGGAGACTCTATATTTGATACAATCCTGTTGGCCAGTTACCATTATTGTTAATGGGCTAGCTCTGCCTTAATTATTAACCCATTTCTACTTATCTAAGTATTTCCACGTGGTCGTCTTATCGGGGAGCTGCGCGGCAGGCGTCCTGCTCCTTCCCCGGCTACATCTTGACTCCACCTACTACTTCCTCTTCCTCCTCCTAGTCTCCTAGCCCCACCTATCTAGTTTTCTATTGGCCACAGGGCTTTATTAACAGTATGAGAAACATATATACAGAATCACATCTCCCATCACTACTAAGTCTGTCCCATCATCTCACTGAGGCAGGATGAAGTCACCTGCCCCCACACCCCTGTGTCTAGGCTGAGTAAGGTATCTCTCCATATAGAATGGGCTCCACTAAGTTAGTTTGGGCATTAGTGTTAGATCTTGGACCCTGCCAGTGGCCTCATGTATTGTCCCAGTCACACCATTGTCACCTATATTAAGGGAGTCTAGTTCAGTCTTATGCAGGTTCCCCATCTGTCAGACTAGAGTCAGTGATCTCTCACTACCTCGGGTCAGCTGATTCTATGGTTTCCCCATCATGGTCCTGACTCCATTGTTCATATTATCACTCCTCCCTCACTTTGATTGTACCTCAGGAACTTGCCCCATTATTTAGTTGTGGATTTCTGTATCTGCTTCCATGTGTTTCTGGAAGAGGGTTCTAGTTTTTCTGGTGTTGTGGATTGTAGGCTGGGTATCTTTTGCTTTATTTCTAGTATCCACATATGAGTGAGTGCATACTATATCTGATTGGAAAATCTTTCCCCAACCCTGAGGTAATGTCTGTCTGTGAAGTTGAGATGTGTTTCTTGTATACAGCAGAAGGATGGATTCGGCTTTCATATCCAATCTGTTAGCCTGTGTCTTTTTATAGGTGAATTGAGACCGTTTATATTAATGGATATTAATGACCAGTGATTGCTAGTTCCTGTTACTTTTGTTTTTGTTGTTGGTGTGTTCAATTTCCTTCTTTGGGATTTACTGCTGTAAGCTCATCTATTTCCTGTGTTCTTGTGGACATAGGTGATTTCCTTGGGTTGGCATTTTCCTTCTATTACTTTCTGTAGGGCTAGGTTTATGGATAGGTATTGTTTAAATTTGGTTTTATACTGGAATGTCTTGTTTTCTGCATCTATGGTTATTGACAGTATTGTTGGCATCTGGGCTGGCATCTGTGGTCCCTTAGTGTCTGCATAACATCTGACCAGGACCTTCTGGTTTTCATTGAAAAGCCAGGTGTAATTATTGTAGGTCTACCTTTATATTTTATGTTACCTGCCCTTTCTCCTTTGCAGCATTTAATATTCTTTCTTTATTCTTTATGTGTGGTGTTTTGATTATTATGTGGTGAGGGGAATTTTTACTTTTTTTCTTTTTGGTCCAGTCTATTTGGTGTTCTGTAAGTTTCTTGTATTTTCATAGGCATGTCTTCTTTAGGCTGGGAAAGTTTTCTTCTATGATTTTTGTTGAATATATTTTCTGTGTCTGTGAGTTGGGCTTCTTCTCCTTCCTCTATCCCTATTGTTCTTAGGTTTGGTCTTTTCATAGTGTACCAGATTTCCTGCATGTTTTGTGTTAAGGATTTGTTGGATTATAATTTTCTTTGACCGATGAATCTTTTTCCTCTATTGTATCTTCAATGCCTGAAATTCCCTTCCATCTCTTGTACTCTGTTGTTTGTGGTTCCTGACCGTTTACCCAGACTTTCCATTTCCAGAATTCCCTTGGTTTGTGTTTTCTTTATTGCCTCTATTTCAGATTTCATGTCTTGAATCATTTCCTTCACTTGTTTGATTGCTTTTCATTGGTTTTCTTTAACAGATTTGTCGATATCTTCCAATTTTTTGTTTGTCTTCTTCTTTTCTTTAAGGGAATTTTTCATTTCTTTTTTAAGGGCCTCAATCATCCTCATAAAGTTTTTTTTAAACATTTATTTATTTTATGCTGGACATAATTATACATGCCTTTTTTAAAATGAAAACAAACATTTATAAACAATATTTAGGAATTTGGGCGTCATACTTTCCAAGCTGCTTCCTGCTGATAGGGGGCACTGTCATGGGAGAATCCTAAGAAGACACAGAAATCCTGGCTGTAGTGGTCTGCAAGGCTGCATTGTCCCATTGATGTTGCTTCAGGGGGTCTTGCTCGATCAAACCACATTATTCTGGAAGGGATCCAGAGCTTTTCATTTTCTGTGGAAACAAAATTAGAAATCCTTTTCCCCAGTAACTTGTCCTTAGGCTTAAAATTTGAAGTCAAAGCATTATATATGTATGTATGTATGTATGTATGTATGTATGTATGTATGTATATATATATTGAATTAATCCAGCAGTATTTTTTCCTTCTTCTTTTAATAATAATATAATTTAAAAATTTTACATGTGGATCCCAGTTTTCTCTCCCTCCCTCCAACCCTCTCTTCCTCCCTCCATCCCTCCTTACCTCCCTCCCTCTTACCCTCTTTCCCCTGTGACATGCACCCTGGCCACCCTCCCCTCCCATCCCCCACCCCCATTCCACTTGTAGGGCTATGCTATCCAGGTTGGATCATGTAAGTCTGTCAAGTCTTTTGAAGTAGGGACTAGGACTTCTCTCCTGTCTCTAGGTTAAGGGGGTATCCCTCCATGGGGGATGTGTCTGCAAGGTCCTTTTGTGCACAAGAAATAGATCCTGTTTCTACTGTCTGAGGTCCCCCAGACTGCTCAGTCCTTCTAGCTGAGACCCTTATTCAGGGGGTACAAGTCAGTCCCTTGCTGGGTTCCTAGCCATGAGTCTGGGAGGCCCAAGCTCCTCCTTGTTCAAGTCAGCTGTCTTTGTGAGTTACTGCAACCTGGTCTTGTCCCCTCTCTCTGCATCTGGATTCTGGTTTGACTCAGTGCTTGGTTATGTGTGTTTGCTTCTGTTTCTAACAGGTACTAGATGAGGACTCCATGATGGTGGATAATTTAGTTGATGATCTCACTATCAGGGAAGGGCATTTATGGTAGCCTTTCCATGGTTGCTCGAATTATTAGTTGAACTCAATTTTGTAGTTCTCTAGGCCTTTCTTTAGGTTCAGTTTTCTCTTCAAATCAATAATGGCTCCCTCTTTTATGCCCCCCACCCTGACTCAACCTATCTAGTCACACATGTTTTCCTCTCCTGCCCTTCTCTTTCTCCTAGTTTTCTCTCCATTCACTGCCCCCCCATTTCCCATGTGCTCTGGGGGGCTTGTCCCTTCCCCCTTTTGTGAGGGACCATATATGAATCTTTTAGAATACACCTTGTATCCCAGTTTGTCTGTTGGTGTGTATTATAGGCTGGTGATCCTTTGCTCTAGGTCTAAAATCCATATATGAGCGAGTACATACCATGTTCCTCTTTTTGTGACCTCATTCAGGATGGTTTCTTCAAGTCCCATCCACTTGCCTGCGAATTTCAAGATTCTGTTATTTTTTTCTGCAGAGTAGTATTCCCTTGTGTAGATGTGCCATATCTTCTTTATCCATTCTTCAGTTGAGAGGCATCTAGGTTGCTTCCAGGTTCTTCCTATTACAAATAATGCTGCTATGAACATAGTTGAGCACATGTCTTTGTTGCATGGATGTGAGTCATTTGGGTATATGCCTAAGAGTGGAATTGCTGGGTCCTGTGGTAAGCTAATTCCCATTTTCCTGAGGAACTGCCATACTGATCTCCAAAATGGCTGTACAAGTTTACACTCCCACCAGCAGTGAAGGAGTGTTCCCCTTTCTCCACATCCTCTCCAGCATAAGTTATCATTGGTGTTTCTAATTTTAGCCATTAGGGCAGGAGTAAGATGGTATCTCAAAGTTGTTTTCATTTGCATTTCCCTGATAGCTAAGGATGTTGAACATTTCCTTAAGTGTTTTTCAGACTCTTCAATTTCCTCTATTGAGAATTCTTTCTTCAATTCTGTACCCATTTTTTAATAGGGCTATTTGGTGTTTTGTTGACTAGTTTCTTGATTTCTTTGTATATTTTGGAGATCAGCCCTTTGTCAGATGTAGGATTGGTAAAATTTTTTTCCCAGTCTGTGGGCTGCCGTTTGGTCTTGTCAACTGTGTCGTTTGTCTTACAGAAGCTTCTAATTGTTGCAAATAGAGATAGTTTGACTTCTTCCTTTCCAATTTGGATCCCCTTGATCTCCTTTTGTTGTCTTATAGTGTTAGCTAGAACTTTAAGTACAATATTGAAGATATATGGAGAGAGAGACAGCCTTGTCTTGTTCCTGATTTTAGAGGAATTGCCTTAAGCTTCTCTCCATTCAGTTTGATGTTGGCTGTTGTTTTACTATATATTGCTTTTATTATGTTTAGGTATGTTCCTGTTATCCCTGATCTCTCCAAGACTTTTATCATGAAATGGTGTTGAATTTTGTCGAAGGCTTTTTCAGCATCTAGGGAGATGATCATATGGTTTTTCTTTTTCCGTTTGTTTATATGGTGGATCATGTTGATAGATTTTCATATATTAAACTATCCTTGCAACCCAGGGATGAAGCCTACTTGGTCATGGTGGATGCTTTCTCTGATGTATTCATGGATTCGGTTTGCCAGTATTTTATTGAGTATTTTTTGCGTCGATGTTCATCAGGGATATTGGTCTGTAGTTTTCTTTCTTAGTTGTATCTTTGTGAGGCTTGGGTACCAAGGTGATTGTGGACTCGTAGAAAGAGTTGGTAATGTGCCTTCTGTCTCTATTGTGTGGAACAATTTGAGGAGTATTGGAATTAGCTCTTCCTTGAATTTCTGGTAGAATTCTGCACTGAAGCCATCTGGCCCTGGGCTCTTTTTGGTTGGAAGGCTTTCAATGACTGTTTCAATTCCATTGGGGGTTATAGGTCTATTTAAGTTGTTTGTTCTTGGTTTAATTTTGGTAACTGATAGTTGTCCAGAAATTTGTCCATTTACTTTGAATTTTCAAATTTTGTAGAGTACAGGTTTTTTAAAGTATGACCTGAAAGTTGTCTGTATTTCCTCTGTGTCCATTTTTATGTCCCCCTTTTCATTTCTGATTTTGTTAATTTGCATGTTCTCTCTCTGCTTTTTTGTTAGTTTGGATAAAGGTTTGTCTATCCTAGTTGATTTTCTCGAAAAAAAAAAAACCCAACTCTTTGTTGCATTGAGTTTTTATATTGTTTTCCTGGTTTCTATTTTATTGATTTCAGCCCTCAAATTGATTATTTCCTGGCGTCTACTCGTCTGGGGTGAGTTTTTGTTCTAAGGCTTTCAGTTGTGCTGTTAATTCTCTAATGTGACTATCCTCTGTTTTCTTCATATGGGCACTCAGTGCAATGAACTTCCCTCGCAGCACTGCTTTCAAGGTGTCCCATAAGTTCAGATATGTCATGTCCTCATTCTCATTGAATTTTAGGAAGTCCTTAATTTCTTTATTTCTTCTTTGATCCAGGTGTGGTGCAATTGCCTATTGTTCAGTTTCCATGAGTTTGTAGGGTTTCTGCAATTTGTGGTGTTGTTGAATTCCAATTTTAAAGCATGGTCGTCTGATAAGATACAAGGGGACTATTCCAATTTTTTTGTGTCTGTTGAGGTTTGTTATGCCACCTAGTATGTGGTCGATTTTAGAGAAGGTTCCATGTGGAGCAGAGGAGAAGGTATATTCTTTTGTGTTTGGATGGAATGTTCTATAGATGTCTGTTAAACCTAGTTCAGACATAACTTCTGTTAATTCTTTTGTTTCTTTGTTGGGTTTCTGATTGGTGGTTCTGTCTAGTGGTGAGAGTCGTGTGTTGAAGTCTCCCACTATAAGTGTGTGAGGTTTTATGTGAGCTTTAAGTTTTAGTATCGTTTCTTTTACGAATGTGGGTGCCTTTGTATTTGGGACATAGATGTTCAGAATTGAGACTTTTTGTTGATGGATTTCTCTTGTGATGAATATGAAATGACCATCTTCATCTCTTTTGATTAATTTTGGTTTGAAGTCTAACTTGTTAGATATTAGGATAGCCACACTTGCTTGCTTCTTGGGTCCATTTGATTGGAAGTTCTTTTCCCAGCCCTTTACCGTGAGGTAATGTCTATCTTTGTAGCTTAGGTGTGTTTCTTGTATGCAGCAGAAGGATGAATTCTGTCTTCGCATCCATTCTGTTAGCCTGTGTCTTTTTATAGGCGAGTTTAGACCATTAATGTTGAGGGAGAGTAAGGACCATTGATTGTTAATGTTTGTTTGTTTTAGATTTGCTTTTGGCAGTGGTATTGTGAATTTATTTGTCCTTCTTTACCCTTGGTTTCTGGTGAAGTGGGATTATCTGTTGCCTAAGTCTTTGTGAGCATAGTAAACTTCCTTGGGTTGGAGTTTTCCTTCCAAAGCTTTCTGTAGGGCTGGATTTGTAGATATGTATTGTGAAAATCTGGCTTTGTCATTAAATATCTTGTTTTCTCTATCTATAGTGATTGAGAGTTTTGCTGGGTATAGTAGCCTGGGCTGGCATCGTGGACTCTTAGTACTTGTAGAACATCTATCCAGGACCTTCTGGCCTTGAGGGTTTCCAGGGAGAAGTCAGGCGTAATTTTGATAGGTTTGCCTTTATGTTACCTGTCCTTTTTCCTTCGCTGCTCTTAATAGTCTTTCTTTATTCTGTATGTTAGGTGTTTTGATTATTATATGTCAAGGGGTCTTTTTTCTTTGGTCCAGTCTATTTGCTGTTTGGTATCCTTCTTGTACTTTCATGGGCATGTCCTTCTTTAGACTGGGAAAGTTTTCCTCGATGATTTTGTTGAATATGTTTTCGGCCCCTTTGAGCTGGGCTTCCTCACTTTCCTCTATGTCTATGATTTTTAGGTTTGGCCATTTCACAGTGTCCCACATTTCCTGGATGTTTTGTGTTAAGGATTTGTTGGATTTACAATTTTGTTTGGTCGATAAATCTATTTCCTCTAGTTTATCTTCAGCACCTGAGATTCTCTCTTCCATCTCTTGAATTCTGTTGGCTATGCTTGCGTCTGCAGTTCCTGATCGTTTGCCCAGTTTTTCTATTTCCAACATTCCTTCAGTTTGTGTTTTCTTTATTGTCTCCATTTCCGTTTTCAAGTCTTGAACCTGTTTAATTGTTTTTTTCTTGGCTTTCTGTACTTTCTTTAAGAATCTTATTCATTTCTTCCAATTGTTTTGTTCGTTTTATCTTCCACTTCTTTAAGGGATTTTCTCACATCTTCTTTGAGGGTCTCTATCATTTTTATGATGATAATTTTTAGGTCTTTCTCTTCTGATTCATTTGCTTTGTTGTATTCTGGTCTAGTTGGTGTAGCTTCCCTAGATTCTGGTGCTGTTGTGCTTGTCTTTCTGATGTTAGGTGTTTTCTTGTATTGCCGTCTTCCCATAGCTTCTTCCAGTAGGTATTGGTGGGGTTTCTCCCTCTCTCTATGGATTTAGGTGGGTGAGAGGTTTGACGTCTCTAGTTCTTAGTGGTCTAAGCTCTCTAGGAGGTCTCTCCTTAGGCAGGGGCCTGAAGATGGGATCAAAGTTCAGGCTCCAGCAGAGGAGAGCTGAGGCCTCTTTGGCAGAGAGTAACCCACAGGATGTTTCCTCAGGGATAGTCGGGTCTACCTCTAGCCAAGGCCTGGTGACAGGGACAAAGGCTGTGCTGATACTCAGGATTTTTCTGCACTGATAGGTGGGTCTAGCTGGCACTCTCCAGCTGACTAGGGCCTTTGGTCCTGCGATGGGGGTCAATGATCCAGCCCCCTGCAGGAACTCAGAGTGGACCAGCAGATATAGGTGGATCTCTGGGAGGTGCCCAGGACTCCAGTAGAAGACCGCTGGTGGGGGTCAGAGACCAGGCAGGTCCCATATGGATAAGCTGGCCTATTGTCTAAAATTATTTTTTAAAGTTGTTTTCTTCTACTTCATCTGTGTTGAGATGTTAAGGTTTTCCGGTTGTAGCACCACTAATTTCTACTGGGTCTGTATTCCTCTTTATATTGTTGAGTGTATTCTTACCTTGTTGTCTATGCATCTCTTCCTCTAATTGTAACAGGTGGGACTTGTGTTTCAGGGGGGCCTCTCTTTCTCTAATTATAGTTGGGGGCTGTGGCTCCTTTGACTGCTCCTTCAGGCACTTGTAGAGCTTCTGTGAAAGCTCCTCCTGGTGGAGTGGGCCCAGGGCTCAGGAGGTCACTTCTTCAGGTGCAGGTGGGGCTACAGGTCTAGTGAACACTCTTCCCTTTGGAGGTATAGGTGGGGCTGAGGATTCAGTGGTCTATGTAGTAGCAGGGTGTCTCCAACTGAGAACTGGCAGTGGATTCTGGCTGGGACACAGGTGCTCTTCCCCAGGGGAAGTTTGTGCGATAGTTTCTGGAAGCTGCTGCTGGAAACTGCAGTCCCTTCACCTGGCGATCACTCCTGAGGCTGGGGCCTTCCTCTGATACTGCTCTCAGGTTTGGGGCTCATGGTTTCCTTGATACTGCTCCTGACCTGAAGCTCTGGCCTTTCTCTAAAGCTGCTTCCAGCCTGGGATTTGGGCTTCTCACTGATGGCATGCTTTGGTTCTGAATCTCGGGCCTCTCTCTGATGCTTTACTGGGGCCTGAAGCTGGGGCCTTTCTCTGATGATGCAGGGTCCTTCTTGTTACCTCCTCTGTGCAGTCTTCTCTCCATCAGGTTGCTTCTGTTGGTCACAGCAAGGAGTACAATAACTAATACAGATAGTTGGTACTGAGAAATGGGCTTGTGGCTCTGGTCAGAACTGATGATGTGGCATGTAGGCTTTTGTAATTAATTTGTGCGATTAATGTGGAGTTTAGGGTTGTGAGTTAGACAAGTCCCAGAATACTATAAGCAGAGCTTACTGGACCATCTGATGGGAATTTGGAAAACCAGAATGTTGTATGTTGCTAGAAACATAGACAGTAAAGGCTGTGTTCATGAAGTCATTGAAGGGAACAAGGTCCTTATTATTTATTGGCTAGAGGCCATGTTTGTTACATTCAAACAAAGAATATGGCTACATTCTTTTAATTTCCTGAAAACTAGAGTGAGATTGAATCTGAAAGCCATGGAATAATTTGTTTGGTGGAGAAAATTTAAAGACAGCATAGTGGTCTAGGCTATGCTGTCTAGGCTAATTTTTTTTTAAGCTAGATTTTAGCAAGAGTCTAAAGCCAAAAAGAGCAGAAAGATGTGAAAATTTGGTAAGAAAAGGAGCACGAGTGTGTTAAAAGGTATAGACAGTGTAGATATGAATAAAGCAGGTGCCAGCGAAGGGACAGAGGCTTTTAAAGAGATTAATACCTTTCATTACAAAGAACCTTGGGCTTTACACAGAGAGAATAGTAAAGGTGCCTTGAAGACAACACTCTTGAGATTAATGCTCCAGGTATAAATATGTTAAGAATGTGTGACTGAGTTTGCTTTACAAATAAAATGCCTGAAAAGATAAAACATTGAAAATGACCGCTTAAAGATAATGTTTTCATTGGTTCAGCTGAAAAAACACCCAGAGGCTGCCAGAGTCATGATCTAAAGCAGTGGTTCTCAACCTTCCTAATATAGTTACCACCCTTTAATATAGTTCCTCATTGTTGCAACTTCACAACTAATTTTTCTACTGTTATGAATCATAATGTAAGTATTTTTGGAGATAGAGGTTTGCCAAAGGGGTTGTGACCCACAGGTTGAGAACCACTGATCTGAAGGATCCCAGATACCTTCCAGTGGCCCTCAGAATTTTGTGTCACCTACATGCTTCTTGATTTGTTGGCATGAAGAATGCAAGAATTATGGGACTATGTAACTTGCACCATGTTTCTAGAAGAAAAAAAAAAGCTTATAAGACCAGAAAATGTGTAGCAGTGTTGGAAGTTGTATATGTGAAACCTAAGTTGCACTAGAGAACCAAGGATAGAAGAGAGACCAGGAATCAGGGTCATCTTCAAGTAATTTTACACCTACAGATTTGAGCTGAAGTTGCCAGAACCTAGGGGAGAAATTGCTGAAGTCCCTTGGATTTCAGATGATGCCACTGTATACTTTGAATGTTGACCACAGAGATAATGGCTACAATGTTGCTCTGTTGGCTCTCAGTCTTGTTTTGGTCTAATCTTCTATTTCATTTCCCCATTCTTTACTTTGGTAATAAGAATGTTTACTCTCTCATTGTAAATAGGGAGTACCTAACTTAGTTTTTGTTTTGGCTTAATTTGCTCATTATTATTTTTGTTGCTATGTTTTGCTTGGACTCAGGCTAATCAGTTGCACTGAGTGTTAGAAGAAACTTTGACCTTTTGAAAAGTGGATACTTCTTGAAGGTGTGAATAAAACCTTTGCATGTGAGATGGCCATAGCCTATAGGAGTTAGGGGCAGATTTCTGTGGTTTGAATCCAAAATGTTTCTTTCCCAGAGGCTACTGTTTTTGAATACTTGATCCTCAGCTGGAGATGGTGTTAAGGAGACAGTAGGGCTTGGTTTGTATGGGCGAGTCACAGGGGCAGACATGTGAGGGCATAGCCCAGCCCCACTCTGGTTCAGCATTCTGCTTCTCGGTCTGTTAGGATGTAATAGCTTCTGCCACATCATCACACATTTTCACTGCCATTAACTCTGGCATGACTTTCTTCCTAACATGGGCTAAATAGACATTTTCCCTTAAGTTGTGTCTGTCAGGTATTTGGCCATGATGATGAGAAAAGTAACTAATACAAAGAGATGGACCAAAATATAAACATTCGATTTTAAATAAGCACATACATTTAGTTCTTGTTGTCTTACTTGTATTTCAAGGTAGTGGTAGATTCAAATCAGACATCCCTTAGAAACAATATTTAGACTTTTTAAATGTCCAAAGCAAGGGATGCCCAGCAAGCTCTCTACTTATATTTCTGAAAACAGTGTAAAGAATACTATAAAATGGTTACCATTAGCTCTGTGTTTAAGGTATAGACAAAGCATAAGTGAACTTTGTGTTTAAGTTGATGCCATCTCTGAAGATATTTCATTTTGTATATTCAAATCCTCCCAAATCTGAAAATATCAGAAATTCAAATATTTCTGGTCCCAAGCTGTTTGTATTATCTCTAGTATTATCTCTAGTTTTTCATGACTGATACTGGGCTGGCCAGTTATATGTCAGCTTGACACAAACTAAAGTCATCTGAGAGGAGCAAACCTCAATTAAAAAATACCTTCATAAAATACAGCTACAGGCAAGCCTGTAGGGCATTTTTATAATTAGTGATTGATGCAGGGACCATTGGGGTGGTGCCATCCCTGGGCAGTGAGCCTAGGTTCTATAGGAAAGCAGGCTAAGCAAGCCGTGGGGAGCAAGCCAGTAAACAACACTCCTCCATGGCCTCTGCATCAGCTCCTACCTCCAGGTTCTTTCCCTGTTTGAGTTTCTGTCCTGGCTTCCTTCAGTGATGGACTACAATAAGGAAGTGTAAGCTGAATACACCCTTTCCTCCCCAACTTGCTTTTGGATCATGGTATTTCATCGAAGCAATAGAAATCTTAACTAAGACAGTTATATATGTAGCCCTGTTTGATTTATTTATGATAGTTCCAAATTACTTTTCCCATAAACAGAAGATAAATATGCAAGCCTTTGTGAGAACTCCCAGTATTTACAGCTGTAGGGGAGAGAAAGGAACAGTACTGGGCAGAAGTTAAGTTGTGATTCAGTCAGAACATAAGCCTTAACTACCCAGAAGGTTGTTCGAAAGTTGCTTAGGTTGAAATAAAATGAATAGACTTTCTGCCTTGATGCAAACTGCTTTGATCTTGAGTAAGGTGAACTGTACCAGTAAATGTTTTTTTCTAGAGAGTACTGATAGGTAAGGCTGAGACACTTTGGAAAACTAATTGTATCTATGGGAAAATCAGATAAATTTTAGTATTAACCATAGCTTTTTAGACTTCGGCCATCACAAATGCAAGATATACACATACATGTTTTCTTTCTTTCTTTCTCCTTCCTTCCTTCCTTCCTTCCTTCCTTTCTTTCTTTCTTTCTTTCTTTCTTTCTTATTTATGTATTTATACTTATTTTACATATCGATCCCAGTTCCCGCTCCCTCTCTTTCTCTCTCTCTCCCTCCCTCCTTCTCCCCCTCCCTCCCTCCCATACCCCCACCCTCACCCTCCCATCCTATTCCTCCCCCACTCCACAGGGAGGGTGGTGCCTTCCAGGAGGGGTCAACAAAATCTGTCAAGTCATTTGGAGTGGGGACAAGGCCCTTCCTCCTGCCTCTAGGCTAAGGGAGTATCCCTCCATGGGGAATGTGCCCCCAAAATCCTTTTGTGCATCAGAGATACATCCTGGTTCCATAGTCAGAGGTCCCTTAGACTGCCCAGGCCTTCTAACTAAGACCCATGGTCAGAGGGTCTGATTTGGTTCAATGCTGGATTTCTAGCTATCAGTCTGGGGGTTCAGTAGCTCCTCCTCGTTAAGGTCAGCTGTCTCTGTAGGTTTCTGTAGCCTGGTTTTGTCTTCCCTCTCTGCATCTGGATTCCAGTTTGGCTCAGTGTTTAGCTGTGGGTGTCTGCTTCTGTTTTTATGAGCTACTAGATGAGGGCTCTATGATGGTGGATACTTAGCCATCAATCTTATTATCAGGGAAGGGCATTTAAGGTAGCCTTTCCACTGTTGCTCAGACTGTTAGTTTGTAGCATGTATGTTTCCGCCAGCCCGCCAGTCTGGGTCCATAGCCGTGCCAGCCCCAAATAACACTCAGAGACTCTGTATTTGATACAATCCTGTTGGCCAATTACCATTATTGTTTATGGGCTAGCTCTGTCTTAATTATTAACCCATTTCTACTTATCTAAGTATTTCCACGTGGTCGTCTTATTGGGGAGACGCAGCAAGCGTCCTGCTTCTTCCCTGGGCTACATCTCGACTCCTCCCTACTCCTTCCTCTTTCCTCCTCCTGGTCTCCTAGCCCCGCCTATCTTGTTTCCTATTGGCCACAGGGCTTTATTAACCAGTATGAGAAACATATATACAGAATAACATCTCCCCTTATTAGTTGGGGTCAGTCTTGTAGGTCTCTGGCCATTTCTCTAGAGTCAGTTTTCCCTTCAAACCTATAATGGCTCCTTTTATAGTATCTCTCTCTCTCTTTTTATCTCTAGTCTATTCCTCCCCTGATTCAATCTTTCTAGTCTCACCTGCTTTCCTCTTCTCCCCTTCCCTTTCTCTTAGCTCCCTCTCCATTCGCTGCCTCCCCCTCCCCCATTCCCAATATGCTCATGATATCTTGTTCCTTTCCCCTTCTGTGAGGGACCTTGTATAAATCTCTTAGGTTCCCCCTTGTATCCTAGTTTCTCTGGCGGTGTGAATTATAGGCTGGTGACCCTTTGTTCTATGTCTAAAATCCATATATGAATAAGTACATACCATATTTCTCTTTTTGTTAGGAAAAAACAACCTCATTCAGGATGTTTTTTTTTCAAGTTCTATCCATTTGCCTGGGAATTTCAAGATTCCATTATTCCCCCCCCCCCACAGAGTAGTATTCCATTGTGTAAATGTGCCACATCTTCTTTATCCATCTTCAGTTGAGGGACATCTAGGTTGCTTCCAGGTTCTTGCTATTACAAATAATGCTACTACAAACATAGTTGAACAGATGTCTTTGTTGCATGGATGTGGATCATTTGGGTATATGCCTAAGAGTGGGATTGCCAGGTCCTGTGGTAGACTGATTCCTATTTTCCTGAGGAACTGCCATATTGATCTCCAAAATGGCTGTACAAGTTTGCACTCGCACCAGCCTTGGAGGAGTGTTCCCCTTTCTCCACATCCTCTCCAGTGTAAGTTGTCATTGGTGTTTCTAATTTTAGCCATTGTGGCAGGAGTAAGATGGTATCTCAGAGTTGTTATGATTTGCAATTCCCTGATAGTTAAGGATGTTGAGCACTTTCTTAGGAGTCTTTCAGCCTTTTTTGATGTCCTCTATTGAGAATTCTCTCTTCAGTTCTGTACCCCATTTTTAAATAGGGTTATTTGGTGTTTTGGTGACTAGTTTCTTGAGTTCTTTGTATATTTTGGAGATCAGCCCTCTGTCAGATGTAGGGTTGGTGAAGATCTTTTCCCAGTCACACATACATGTTTTCAATTAAGTCTTTGAGTTTCAACTGTTATTAAAAGTGACCTTTCCTAACTTAAACAGTATGTTTTTAAGGTTAATGTGGGACTCCCTCTATTTCTACAGTAATCAGTTCATTTCTTTTAAGTAACTCATTTTTAGCAGTATCTTGTATTTGTTCAACATGAAATAAGAATTATAATTGTTATTTAGATTTTTAAGTTTTTAGTTCAGTTTGTTCATGGGAATATTTATTTATCTAAATGATTATTGTATCCTATTTTGAAGAATTCTGATGTAACATATAACTCTCCCTTTGTTCTGTCTTATAAAATAACTGGCCTATATTAAAAAGTATTTCTTTCCCCATCCTTTTTCTTGGAATCGATGCTTAGAAAGGAGAGAATCTGTTTTGTTGCTCCCCATGCCTTCTCAACTCTTGGATTGACTGCTATAATTTATTTTCTTTTTGGTTTTTCCCTTAAATTCATCCAGGACCAACAGTATTTATGGAGTAGAGCAGTAGCTCTGCTACTGAATATAGAGATGGGAAAGTGTCTGGAGTTTCTACTGACCATATGAACAACAGTCACATGGACTGACTCAGACTTCAATAACACTTTCTTTTACGCAAATACTGACCAGGCTCAACTCTGCTGAGCTCCCAAGATTGTGCACACTGAATTTTTTAAAATCATTTTGCCTTTGGTAAATTTAAAAAAGAAAGTTGTAAAATTTTATTTGAAGATTATGGGGTTAAAAACCAGAATCAAGAACTTACCTGTAAGCATTTGATTGGGTAGTCTTGCTCATATCTAACATTTAAAGTCCCCTATTGCCAAGGGGAGCAGTTACAGGTAGACAGTGTTGTGTTTTCTCATGAATACCTTCATCCTACCTTATAGGAAGGACTTAGGTGGGTAATTCTATAGTCCCAAGTTTTACTGCTTCCAAAGGGGACATTAGAACAGCTCCCTAATATAGGTTCTTAAAGTTGTCTCTAATATTATCTGAGGCACATAATTAATAAATGGTAAATCTTTTGGCTTCTGCCACATCATGCTACTTTCCATGTTTTGGAGGTATTTATCTTTGCCTTAATCAAGCACAACAGGTTTTTTTTTTGTTTTTTTGTTTTTTGTTTTTGTTTTTCTAGAGATCTAGTATTATGGTAGAGTCTCTAAATCATTTAGGGTTGATCAATTGGATAAGAATCATAACCCAATAATGACTTTGATCTATAGCTATTGTTTTATATAAAACTAAGTCAGAATTCTATTATCAAGAACTAAATAAGGTACCATTTGTTATTGATGATACTACCAGATTGCGGTTCAGAACTCCAGGGGTTCTATCCACACTGCCTTCTCCATGTTTTCCTCTGGATGCTCTATATCAATAACCAAAGCAAAGCATCACAAGAGAAGAAACCTTTACAAGCTCTTGCATGTTTATTTTGGCTGATAATCAGTAAATCATTTCCCCACACAGAATCTTTTCATCTTAAAACGCAGAGATCTACTATCACAGCTAGTTTTTTTTTTCCTTAGAAAAATAGTGACATATCAGCCAAAAGCCTTTTACATGCCTATTTTTTTATTCTTTCCCTGACTCTTCCTGCTCCCTCATGTCCTCCTTTCCCTTCCTTTTCTCCCCTTCTCTTTCTCCTACTCCCTCTCTCCTCCCCCGGCTGCTCCCAATTTGCTTAGGAGATCTTGTCCCTTTCCCCTTCTCCAGAGGACCATGTATGTCTCTCTTAGGGTCCTCCTTGTTTCCTAGCTTCTCTGTGTGGATTGTAGGCTGGTGATCCTTTGCTCTATGTCTAAAATCCATATATGAGTGAGCACATACCATGTTTGTCTTTTTGTGACTGGTAAGTTACCTCACTCAGGATGATTTCTTATAGTTCTATCTGTTTGCCTGCAAATTTCAAGATTCCATTGTTTTTTCCACTGAGTAGTAGTCTATTGTGTAAATGTACCACATTTTCTTTATCCATTCTTCAGTGGAGGGGCATCTAGGTTGCTTTCAGGCTCTGGCTATTACAAATAATGCTGCTATGAATGTAGTTGAACAGGTGTCCTTGTTGCGTGAATGTGCATCTTTTGGGTATGTGCCTAAGAGTAGAATTGCTGCATCTTTTGGTAGACTGATTCCTGTTTTCCTGAGGAACCGCCATACTGATTTCCAAAGTGGCTGTATGAGTTTGCATTCCTACCTGCAGTGGAAGAGTGTTCTCCTTTCTCCACATCCTTTCCAGCATAAACTGTCCTGGGTGTTTTTCATTTTAGCCATTCTGACTGGAGTAAGATGGTATCTCAGAGTTGTTTTGATTTGCATTTTCCTGATGGCTAAGGATGTTGGGCACTTCTTTAAGTGTCTTCAAGCCATTTTAGATTCCTCCATTGAGAATTATCCATTTAGTTCTATACCCCTCTTTTTAATTGGATTATTTGGTGTTTTGGCAACTAGCTTCTTGAGTTCTTTGTATATTTTGGAAATCAACCCTCTGTCAAATGTGGGGTTGGTGAAGATCTTTTCCCATTCTGTGGGCTACCATTTTGTGATGTTGACTGTGTCCTTTGCCTTACAGAAGCTTGTCAGTTTCAGGAGGTCCCATTTATTAATTGTTGATCTCAGTGTCTGTGCTAGTGGTGTTATTTTTAGGAAGCGGTCTCCTGTACCAATTCTTTCAAAGGTACCTTCCACTTTCTCTTCTAAGAGGTTCAGTGTGGATGGATTTTTGAGGAGGCCTTTGATCCATTTGAACTTAAGTCTTGTGAGTGCAATAGATATGGATCTATCTTTGGTCTTTTTCATGCCATCATCCAGTTGTGCCAGCACCATTTGTTGAAGATACTTTTTTTCCCGTTGTATAGTTTTAGCTTCTTTGTCAAAAATCCGGTCATCTACAATTTGATTCTATTGGTCTACCTGTTTGTTTTTGTGACAATACCAAGATATTTTCATTACTATAGCTCTATAGTAGATTTTGAAGTCAAGGATAGTGATGCCTCCAGAAGTTCCTTTATTGTACATGATGGTTTTGGCTATACTGGTTGTTTTTCCAAATTATGTTGAGTATTGACCTTTTAATGTCTGTAAAGAATTGTGCTGGTATTTTGAGGGGAATTGCATTGAATCTGTAGATTGCTTTTGGCAAGATTACCATTTTTACATGCCTATTTTGACAAAGCCATATTTTGCAGTAATATTGAGAAGTCTTATAATGCTTTAAACACAGAGACATTGACTTTTTGGATAGGTGAGCCATGCTTGGGAAGGTGTCAGTAGCTGAGAATACCAGATTCATCATCATCTTCATGTGAATTTTGAACTTGAGTTTTCTGAATTAAAATTTAAAATGTATTTGAAGGTATCTTTCATTTGGCTCTCAGAAATTCAGCATGTAGCTTAGATTAGCTAGAAATATCTTGGAATGATCTGAAAAGTTCAGAGGTTAAACTTTTCATGTTGTAACCATCTGTACTGACACAGAATATATTTTTAAATAGTTGGTGATTTATTTTTACTTGCAATCCCAGAGATAATTTTCTTATCTTGAACATTGTATTGCTTGACAGGTGGCTTACCATAAAGATATTTTTCAATCTCTAATTAATTGAATATATTGAATATATTGCATAACACAGAGGTCCACTGACCTATGCTTCCAAAATTATTTACATGTAGTAGATTATTCAGAAATTCAGTTTAAAGTTGATAAAAGAAGTTATTAATAATAAAATACACTCAAAATTGTTTTTAAGACATTGAAATGATCATTGCCAAATAGAAAAAAAATTGGGTTGAAATCAGTTACCAATAAACTTTGTATCTCATTGCAGAAAACATTATTTTTTGGGGAAAATAGTATTTCTAAAAACTACACAGTAATGCCAAATATTTCTTTTACTTTTCTAATGCCAACTTAAAAATTGCCAAAATGGTGTTGTCTTCAGCCAGTACATAAATGAGGTATAATTTTCCTAGCTCAAAAGATTTTTCTTCTTATACTCTCTTTTGTTATGGATTAAGCCATCTTAGTATGTATGGCTTAATATGTTGATTCTAAAGTAGAAAAATGATAATAGCCACAATTAAAGTAATCTACTTTGAAACTATATCAGAGGTATTATTATAATATGATATTTTCTAATAATTTCCAAAAATGTAGAGGTTAGTTATTTACAGGAGCATTACATCTCCCATATAGATTAGTATGTATTCACAGAACTAAACTATAGTCAGTAAGAAATAAAAAGCAAATGATTGTAATTTAGTATATAATGAATAACCAGTGATGATAAGTTCCTGTTAGTGTCTTGAATATTACTTCATGAATTCTAGATACTATGTAGTAATTTGGGAAAATGCTAGTACTTTTAATATTGCTGTTTGGATTGTATATAAACTTTTAAAACATATTCCTTTATGGTGCTTTAAAGATGGTTCAGCCTTTAATAGCACTTATTGCTTTTGCAGGGAACCCAGGTTTGATTCCCAGCACCCACACAGCTCACAACCATTTGCCACTCAAGTTTCAGGATGTCTATGTTTATTCGGACATCCAAGGGTACCAGGTACTCATAGACAGGCAAGGAAACACCCATATACATAAAATAAAACAATTAGCTCCAAATTTAAAAAAATGTATTTGTTTATATATTTCATGCATATGAGTTCTTTGTCTGCATTTGCGTCTACACACTAGTGGAGGACATCAGATCCTATTGTAGATCAAACAGTTGTGAGCCACCATGTGGTTGCTGGGAATTGAACTCAGGACCTCTGGAAGAGCAGCCAGTACTGTTAATTGTGGAGTCATCTCTCCAGCTCCCATTAAAAAACTTTAGAAAGTATTCCTTCAGTGTTCTTTGATGCCAGACTTTAGAAAACCATAAACATTTCTATGACATTTACAACTCTCTTCAAAACACATTTCTTGATTAGATCAGTATCTACTTGATTTTAAAATTTGCATTTTTATGAATAACTGCTCTATGAGATTGAAAACCATCGACAGAGTTGTGTCCATCACCCCACTGAAGACAGTGATACCCAATGCATCAGTAAGAGGACGTGGAAAGAAATGTATGTGGTGAAACCTACCAAGTGATGGGAACTTCCATCATGAACAATTTGGAAGAATTCTCTATCCCTTACCAATGTTGAAATAATGTTAGAAGTGTCCAGCTATAAAATATGACTTTGAGCAGTGTTTACTTTTCTGACTTTTTATTTTTTATTTTTTTAGGAAACAGCCTTAGAGAAGTATTCCTGTGTGTGTGTGTGTGTGTGTGTGTGTGTGTGTGTGTGTGTGTGTGTGTTATGAGTCACTGGTCACTGTCAGAATTCTTTCTAGCTAGAACAGCAACGACGATGACATCACACTATTTTGAAAGTTCTGGCTTCCGAGCAGTGGTATGAAGTTGAGACAGGCAGCACAGGAAACGTAAGGCACAGTGAGATGATTTTGAAGAGGGCTTATAGTCAGTAGTCAGCAGTACCATAATCAGACTTCAAATCTAACAGGCTAAAGTCATATTTTCTTTGTCGTACACAATTTCATGTTATAACCTGATGATCACTGAGCAATTAAACTTGAGGTCGTATGGATTGCTCTTTCAAAAAAGTTTCTATCATAGCAATTCCTTCTGATATACTATAGTTACTTTCTCCAAGAGCCTTCCCTTCTTCTCAGGCCCTTACCTACACTGATGCATTTTAAATTAACTGGGTAAAACAATTCTTACACGAAGATAAAGAATTGGAACAGTAATTTTCAGTGCAGCCAGCTGAGCTCTTTATCATGGCATGAATTTGGTGGCATTTCCTAGTCCCTCTGGACTTTTCCCACATCAGACAAAAACCACTGAATGATTTTGTGTAGTCTGGCAGGATTGTTAGTTGCGGTGGTGTAGAAACGGAAATAATTTGGGAGTTCTAGATTGAAACGGAGGTGCCTGTTCTATGATGCGGTGTTGGTGCTGAACTTTGAGTACTAGATTTATATATCTGAAACTTTTTTAAAAAGGTGGGTGGCATTGGTGTCTGTTGAATGCCTGTGGAATACGGAGACATCCATCATAATTGCACATCTTACAAAGAGGACTTTTGGAGCAGGATGGATTGTGAATTTACTACAAATTTAAATCCAACAAACCCCACTTCATGTTGGTACGAAGTATTTTAAGCTATTCATTCTGATCTTACTGCTTATTCCATAGCCTGCAGCTTCTGTGTTTATTATTCCCGCTTTCACCTTGGAATTCATATTGAAAGGTTCTAAAAAGTCTGGAGAGGTCTATTCTATTTCATGATTGATCCACAAAATTCAGTTAAGTTCTCAGGAAAACTGGCATGTTGGAAAATAAAAATAATTGTTTTCCAAAGCTAATAATGGAAAGGTATTAGACCAACATAGTAAGTTATTAAAAATATGAAGTATTTTATAAGAAAATTATAGTATCATGTGCGTATCTTTAGCAGCTTACAAGAAGTACATAATTTTCAAGTTGTCTTGAGGAAATACTATGCAGTTTGTCTGCTGAGTGCTCATGGTAGTCCACACTAAAGAACTGCACACTTCACAGTATGTGTGATGGTGAGCTGTCCATGTGTGAATGGAGAGGGGGTGTGAACTTTTTACACATTTGATGGTGCTTTTTGTACTGATCCATTGTCTGCACAATTATGTTATCTTTGTATTTCACAATGAGTATAACAAACACAGTAATTTTTTTGCTTTCCAGCAGCCTTAATAAGGTGTAATTGGCAAACAAAATTGTATGCATGTACTGTGTCCATTGACATATAGGTATTTGTGTAAATTATGAAATTAATGTTAATTATCACATGAAAATAGTCACTTATACACACAAGTAAGTGTACTTTTCTTTTAAAATCAAAGATAAACTTACTGCCATTGTTTTTGTTTTTTATTTAACACATTTCTCTTATCCTAATTTCCTTCTTTTCTGGTTATTATTTTATATTCTTTAAATACTGATGACAGTATCTGGGAGGATGAGTAACGTAGAATAGGAAAGCAAAGAATGCTTGGTGCTGTAGTTAGATGTGTGGTTTCTTGCTTTGTGAAGGATAAAGCACTTGAAGTGGACCTAATAGATATCTAGAATTTCGTAGAAGAAATGAGTGAAGAGTTTTTTTTATGAGCAGTTTGTGGATATGGAGAAGTCCAGAATCTTTTTACATAGTGGTGAATGTATAGTGAGTATATTTGGTAGAATTAGACATAAGTTTGGGGAAGCTATAAATAATTCTATAAAGGTAAACCAGAACAAGATTATTTCTTGGATTCCATTTTTAAAAAACATCTTTCATACATGTTTAGAGCGAAATTGATTTTTCAGTAGGAGAATGGCAAGTGCAGAGCTAACAAGCAAGCTATGAGTGGTGCTGGAAAGATGAGGCTCTGAGGTTAATAGTTCCCACTGCTTTTCCAGAGGAGCAGAGTTCAGTTTCCAGCTGCCTCATTAGGTGGTCCACAACCCTTTGTAACCCCATCTCCAGGAGCTCTCCCTCTTCTGGTTTTCCCAGGCTCCTGAACACAGGTGCACATCCCATTTCCCATACACGTAAAAACAAGACTTTAAAAACAGGAGTTATCTATGAGAGAAACTTCGAAATAAGATGATAGCTTCATCTCAGCAGGAGGCAACCAATGATGCAAATTAGGGAGTTTATAACTGACTTAGAGTCCATGCTTGCACTAGCATTGCATGTTTGGGAAAACAACATTTCATAGCATCCTTCCCCATTCTCCATTTCTTATATTCTTTCTGTCTTCTCCTTTGTCTCATTCCCTAAGCCATGGTGGTAATGATGATGTCCCATTTAGGGCTGAGTCCTCATTCTCTTTTTCTAAGTACTTTGGCCAGGTCCAAAATCTCGCTATCAACTGCTGTCCGCTTCGAAGGCTGAGCAATGTTGAGAGCAGTCCAGGCAGATGGGTACAAAGGGTTTTACAGTGTAGTTGTTCTATCATTATAGAGAAGTACTGCATTTCACACACTTCAAAATACAACCTAGTCGGATGTTTTGGTCAGTTTCTTCCAATACTTGTGCCAACAAAAATTAATAGGAAAACATATTCACAGCAGAAATATGCCAATGTTACAGTCACACATATTTAACCATTTTTTTTTATTTTGCTCAATCAGTCTAACCTCATTATGAATTCGGATGCAAGATTGGCAGTAAATGCATTCCTTACCCAAACTAGAACCCTGAGTCCTATAAGCCCTAGGGTTCACATGATGTTTTAGTGTTTCTGTTGCTTCGATGAAACACCATGACTCAAAAGCAAGTAGGGGAGGAAAGGGTTTATTTGGCTCACACTTCCACATTGTAGCCCATCACTGAAGGAAGCCAGACAGGAACTCAACCAGAGCAGGATCCTGGAGGCAGGAGCTGGTGCAAGGGCCATGAAGAATTGCTACTTAACAACTTGCTGCCTATGGCTTGCTCAGCCTGTTTTCTTGTAGAACTCAGGACCACCACAAGGGATGGCCCCACCCACAGTGGCTTGACCCCACCCCATTCATCACTAATTAAGAAAAGGCCCAATTGGCTTGCCTACCGCCAGATCTCATGGAGACATAAGACCTCTCAGAGGACTTCGGCTTGTGTCAAGTTGACGTAAAACTATACTGCACATACGGATTCCCTAACGATCATGTTCATTAATTCCTTGTGTGTTCACATGTGTGCTTGCCCGTGTGCTCATGCATATGTGTGAGGATGTTTTCTTACGGAGGCCAAAGGACAGCCTCAAGCACTGCCCACCTTTCCTTTGAGGCAGGGTCCTTCTCAGGTCTGCAGCTCACCACGCAGACTAGGCTGGCTGACCAGAGAGGCCCAAGAATGTGTTTCCCCCTCGCCAGTGCTACATGGATAACGGGAGCCAAATTCAGGTCTTTTGCTTCTGCCCCTGCTTCCCATCACTGGGATGACTTGCTCTTGTCACCACAGCTGGCCTTTTTACATGGAAACTTGGTATTTGAACTCACGTCCTCGTGCTTGCCTGACAAGCACTTTAGTGAGCGAGCCATGCTCCAAACCGTTAAAGAACCTTTTATGATCACAGTTCAACTTTTTGTACTCCCTTCTTTGGATTTCATTATGCTTCTTGGCTTACATTGAGACTTAGATTTAACCCTAATTTTAAGGGCTTCTGCTGCATCTTGTTTGTTAGGATTTACAGTGATTTGTGTAAAAGGATCCTGAGAGTGAAAAGTACATTCTTTTTCTGTAGTCTGTTATTCTTTCAGGTCCTAGTGAAGTAAGATAATCCCCAAATTTTATGTATGTGTGTGACAGTGCATACGTGTGTGTGTGTGTGCATGTGCACGTATGTTAGTGCATGTATGCAAGTGCATGTGTGTTTTCCCCAGTGTTAGAAACTGAATGAGGTAAATATGAAGCTTGAATGTTTGACAATATTCATTAAAGTATATAAGCAAAATGTGACATTGATAATGCCTCTGTAGTGACTTAAAATTATAAGTATTTTATATGTGAAATTTAAAATGTTCAGTTATACATCATTTACATTTTTTTGTTAACTGACCTCCTAAATGAAATTTAATATGATATATAACTCCATTCATTCAATTATGAAAATGTTGCCTACATAATCTAATTATTTAAATCAGTCATCATTGCCAACCTCTTTCTTATGGCATAACTTGCCTGTTAGTAACAAGCCTGACTTCATTTTAGCATGTTAATACTTTGCATGAAAATATCGCATCTCTGAATTCCAATTGTGCGATATATAGATTAACTTGTAACAAGAAGACATTCAGAAGGTACAGAGCCTTCCCAGGATGAAGTAAAGATGTTTCTCTCCAATTTTCCTTGCTTAGCTCTTAATGTACTTCCTAGCAACTCTTTCTGAATTTCCCTTCTTTCCTAAGAGCTTCTATAGTCCATGCATTGTAATGAAGTTTGGAGTGCGTGATGGAAGTATGCTTTCTTCTTTGTGGCAGAGTAAAGACAAAGGAAAACTGGTGGATTGCAGTTTAAATGCATTCTTAGGCAGATTGGTTTTGGAAAATTGTGAATGACACTTGGGGATTTGGAAGTAAATTCCATTTAAACATATGTATCTGTATCACCCATGAAATGACTTTGTTTAAATTAACTTGAATATCTATGGATGAATTATGTCTATGTAATATAATATGTAACATGGTGATGACAAGACAAATTGATCATAACATCCAGTATATACTCTCTGCCCCCCTTTATTGAAAGTAGATTTTCTTCCTTACACAGTATATCCTGATTACAGTTTCCCTCCCTTTATTCCTAGTTATTTCTTGCCTCTCCCATCCAGATTCACTCCCTTTCTGTTGCTTTAGAAAGCAACAGAGTTCTAATAAAAAATACAATAAACATCTATTTTGACTTAACATCTCAAATGTAATGTGTTTTAAAATATGCAACATTTCTTTAATATCTTTCATATTAAGTTATGATGCAGCTGAGCTGTAGAATCTAACATTTAAAAACATTCTATTGACCATTCATTTATCTATTTGTTAATTCGTTTGAATTCTTTGTATCTTTGCCATGTACATTCTAACATATAATTAGGAATTATATGCAACATTGATTTAATTCCCGTTGATGTATTATACTGTCTTCTTCTTTTTTTTTAAGACAATAACTATGTTAGAGTTGAAAGAATTACAAATTTGTGCTCAGAACCATATAGTCTGTGGTTCTAGAAAATACTCTAGAAATCTAGCAGGATCAAAGAGATTATTATTAATATTAAAACCCACTCACTGAGGGGCAAGCTATTGAAAACAATGTGATGGATGGTTTAATAGAACTCTCTCCTTTATTTTTTTGCTGATAGGTATCCTACTGACTTGTAGGCAGACCTGTGAACATGTGCAGTCAGCCTTTCCCCATAGTGCTGGTCAGGCAACACTTCAGTTGGCTGCTCATAATTTCATCGATTTTAATCTGAACAAACAGAGTTCCAAAATAGAAATGCAATGAATATACAAATATTCTACAAATTTTATCTTTTTTCTCCTCCATAGATATGATATCTGCACTTACAAAAATAAGCCCTGTGGAACACTAGGTAAGTTTTTTGTTCTTTTGAATAAAGGATAGTTTACATGTCATTTTGAGGCAATGATGCTACTCTCGATTATTATTAATTTGGTTATTTTTCATTCTGTTACATGAAAAATCACCCCTAAAAATTTTAAACATGACCTTTCTTGTATATATAACTTGCTTGAAACTAAGTTTTTCCCCCCCATATTAGTGAAAAAAATTTAAATTGTTAGTAGTTTTTCATTCTCTGGCAAATATGAGTGAAAGCAACTTAGAAGATTATTTTCAAGTCAATAGTAATTATAAATCAAAGTTACTACTTATTTTTATATTTTCTGTCTCTTTAATACCTTTTCTTAAAAAAAAAAAAAAGCCAGGGTGTTTGAGACAGGTGACAGCTTCATGAAATTAAGACTAATGAAGGAAAGAAAAGAAAGCAAACAAATGGACACACTATAAAAGGAAGTATAAAGATTTATTCTTCTTTGGTATGGTTCTCTTTTTTAAAGATATTATTTTAAAAATGTTAGTTCAATCACCAAAGAATTTTATCAAACAATTTAGCCAGAGGTGGAGAAAGGAGGAATTTTCTTTCGCTTTTCAAAAAATAATTTCAGTAATTATCTTGAATTTTTTAAAAAGTGTATTTTGAGCTGGGTAGTGGTGGTGCACGCCTTTAATCTCAGAGCTTGGGAGGCAGAGGCAGGCAGATGTCTGTGAGTTCGAGACCAGCACGGTCTACAAGAGCTATTCCAGAACAGCCTCCCAAAACACAGAGAAACCCTGTCTCGAAAAACAAAACAATAAAAAACAAAACAATAAAAAACAAAACAAAAACAAAGGTGTATTTTGTTACAAGCCATCATTTCATATTGACTAAAAGTTAAATGCAAACACAAATACAGCTTTCCAGTAGCCAAATAACCAAGCAACTAATGTTATTTTAAGGCTCAAGGGTTTTTGCCTTTGGCAATTTTTAGTGTCATGAAAACTTTTTACAGACTCAATAACTAAAGCAAGAGAAATTATTTTTTTTGGACTTCTCTATGTCAAGTCTCAGTTTTCTTATTTGTAAATGAATAATTCAATTCCTATGAATATCCTAATCATTTGGAAATATCCAATTAAAGCAGACTTAGGAGGAAAAGTGTCCCCAACTTCCTAGTGTGTCAGTGAAACATCCTTTCCGTGACTGGAATTTCTCTTGATCATTTTTACATGGCTTCTCCTATCCTATGTTCCTCAAGATTTATAACTAGAGGAGAATATGGAATATATGTGTAATAGTTTTTACAAATGTAATGAGAAAATATTTTATTACCTATTTTAGCATGTTTTGTGTTGATATTTATGATGAGTTTTTTTATAATCTCTTGGTTAATAACTCTAATGGCAAGTTATATTAACAGAGTAATTAGGGTTAAGGATGCAAACTGAACACCAAACTGAGGAAATCTAAATGACCCAAACAGTAATGAAACCCTGATTAACACTATCACACACAGGAATTTTGACAGCTGCAGTTGTTAGGAAAGTAGAAAATTGTGGGAGTTAATGAAAAAATAATCTGGTGTTTATCCATATACTAGTTAAGATGTACCTTTATTATTTTTCAGAAATCAATAGTTATTCTCCAAATAAATCCAAATTTGTTCTTTAGCTTGTTAACAGTTTTATATGAGATAGCAGGTAAATATATGCTTATAACTGAGGTGTCAATGAGAATCCTTAATTCAAAATGCAGTCGTAGAGCACATGCCAATTCCAACATCAATAAAAGAAAAATAAATAAAATACAACCCAATTCAGTATCACGATCTTTAGAAAAACAAAGGGATAGTTTATGCAAATTAAGAAATGTCAATTTGTCAATAACTGTAAGTAGTCACCATTTAAAATGACTCAGAGCAGAGACAGAGTTAGTTACTGTTGTTTTCTTCTTCCCACATGATCTCCCATACTGAACCCAACAGCTGACAGCCAAATAATGTCTTCATTCTGCATCCTGTGTATGTGTGTGTGCTTTTAGAGATCACAGGCAACATTCGTGAATCCATTTTGCCCCAAGTGGTTCTTCTTTTAAGTATCTTCTTTTCAGGTCCCCAGACCCTTAGGTGGAATGGAAGGTCCACACAGTGTGTCACCAGTGCTAATGACAACTCTGAGGCAGAAATAACTCTCTTTCTAGCTTCTGCTCATCCCTTATTAAACAGTAGACACGGCTGTATCAGCAAATCCAACACTCACCTTGGCTTTGTCATAGTGTGACTGTTATTTTAATACCTGTATCAGAAAGAACAGAGAAATACAGTTTCTAGAGCTTCCTTAGTAGAAAGTATGGATTGAATAGTGTTGACTGTTCCCAATTAGAGCCACTGGGAAATTGCACCCACCACAGAACACTGGTTTTGAACTGAACTGAGGTAACCTTGGTGGGAAGGTAGTTCCTAACATTGGAATAACACGGTGACAGAGTACATAAAATATCCTCCTTGCTTTCCCTCCAATGTCTTTAAATGGCGGTTCTTCTCTGCATGTACTGTTTGGCATCTGCTTCCTCATAACATATGGCATATTTCATTTTTCACAAAATTCTTTTTTTCTAAGTGCTGATTTAAAATTCTATACTAATCCACAGAGCATAATCCACAGAGCATGGTATTCATTTGGAAGTAAACACTAAAGCTTCCAAGGGGAAATAGCTAAGTAACATAACATTTCACTAGAAGTCAGCGAATTAACACCATGGTTTTGCTTTGTTAGTAAAAACTCTAAAGCACTGAAGGGAGGGAGAGAAGAGAACACTGAACATACAAATGACTTCCATATATATGATACACACACACACACTCATCCCTTCTACCAGGACTAATTACGAAGACTTAAAAGTTTCATCTTTCATAGTTTTTTTTTTCTTTTTTTGAACCATCTACTTTTAAAAAAATAAAATAAAAATGTCATTTATAAAACCATTTGGGATTCCCTATTTTTGTTAGCTAAAAAGTTGCTTGTATATTTTATGAACCCACTCAACTTAAACAGATCTCTTTAGAAAAATAATGTGGATATATTTTGCTTTCTACAGCCTGAAGAATATTAAAATAGAAATGCTTTCTTGAATTCCCTTTTCTGGCTCACGTTACTAGGTGGTCCCAAGTTACCAGAAGTAAAATTTATAAATCTAACCCCTAGTCTAGACATTTTCCAGCACTGACTGCAGTTCAAAAAATATTAATGTCTAGCCGGCAAAGTGAAATTCCCCCCAGTGATTTTGCAAATGACTAGAAAGTTAACCTTTTGCCAACTGCTCCTTCTGTGCATGGAGGTTATTAAAAAGAATCCAGGCATTTAGAAGCATAGGCTTTTAAAGGCTAAAACACCTTGGCTTGACCCTTTGTGTCTCTTTCTGTTTATCCAGGCTTAGCCTCTGTGGCTGGGATGTGCGAGCCTGAACGGAGCTGCAGCATTAATGAAGACATTGGCCTGGGTTCAGCTTTTACCATTGCACATGAGATTGGTCACAAGTGAGTGCATTTAAGAAAATCAAAATAAAGTGTAGAACTCCACTCTTGAAACCACTCGTAACTACTGTGTGGAAAGCCTGTAGTCAACTCTTTTTTACAGCCCTTTTGACAGTTTTCGAGAGAGCCTGTTATCATCTGGGGTACTGGGATAAATCTTCATAAGAACTGGAGACTTGTTAAATAGACAAACATATCTCACTCGAGTGTTGTTAAGGGCACTTAGAACAGTGAGCTTTAGCTGTCTTCTCCACACTTAGTTCCCTATGAAATCCAATTGTGTCAACAATCTCTCTTTTCCTCAATGGTAATTTATGTGTTTTGTCTTATGGTTCTTTGCTTCAGGTTTTTATTTCCTCCCTCCCTTTTTTTCATTTTATATTTGTTATTATTTTGTGAGACCCAGTCTTGTTTTGTAGCCCATGCTGACCTTGATCTAGACAGGCTGTCCTGGAAGACATATTAATCCTCCTACCTCAGTCCTCTGAGTGTTGGGGTGATAAGAATGAGGCATCATTTCTGCTATACTATTTTTTTTTTTGCAATATTGACACTACTTCCTTAAAATGAATATTTGACTTGACCCTTCATGAAGCTGGAGGCTTACCTTCTCTAGGCATAATGTTTACGTAGCCATTGCTACAAATCTTTGTTGCCAGGTGTACTCACATGCCACCAAAAAAGTGGGAGAGCTCACCCTTGGATTTAAAGAGGGCCTTAAGTTGTTAATATTTATTTCACATAAATCAATACCAGTGTTTAAAAGTATACTTTCAATCAACCCCCAGTAGCAATAAACACATTATTTAAAGAACAGACAAAAATAAATTAAGTGTGTCTGTTCCTGAGAAAGGAGAGCGTTGACAATATTTCCTGAATTTCAGACTTTTGTGTTCTTAAGACTGGAGGATGACCTGTTCTTAGTGTTTAATGTGATTCAAACTAATGTTCTCAAACAAGAAAGCTAAAGAAGAGTCTCACAGGCTTAGCTTTTGAGCCATCTCTTCCCCTTTCTCCTAAGACAGAAGCTATTACTATTTAGCAAAGTGCTAGTTGTATCTACTACCTTAAAAATTGAGTGATATGTAGTTTTAGTTGAGACAACAGTCTATTTGTGGGAACTCATGTTTGTATGATTTTAGTTAATGATCTACATTTTTTAAGTGGTGGAGTGAAAAATAACAATAAAAATCAATATTTATACTCCAGAGGCAATTCCTGAGAAAAACCCATAGTTTGGGTCCGTTCTCCCTTTTTTTTTCCTTCCTTTACTTCTATCTTCTTTCTCTCTCTTCTTCCCCTTCCCCCTTTTCTCTTTATGTTAAAATTAAGCTCTAATTAAATTGAGGTCTTTTTGTTGTCTTTTTAAATTTTTTACAATTGGAATTGATTTGGGTATAAATTAAAGTAACCATCAAGTTTTAAACCTGACTGGACTCAGACAGAAAAAGTCTTTGCTACACTTTTAATGAGGTCTTAAAAAATATTGGCATTCCAGTTTCCATTGCAGCGAAAAGCAGAGAACAAAGGGAAAAGCTCTCCTAACCGGGCAGTTCATCTTTAACTCACTCAAAAATCTGGCTCATTCATGACCGTCATAATCTTAAGCAACCAAGCCAGTTTTTTTTTTGTTTTATTTTATTCTTTATTTATGTATTTATTTTTTTGAGACAGGGTCTCACAATGCAGATCTGTGTGCCTCTGCTCCCAACTAAGCATATGCCACCATGTCTGGCACCATGCTAGGCTCTGTTAGAGTCACTTATATTAAAAGGTTCAGATACACACTATGAATAATGTGTTATGGAAACACTGTCATCTCATGCAGTCACGGGTTAGCCTAGATCAGTGCCTATATTTCTTTTGTTTTTGATCCTTTAAAATATATATATATATATATATATCTCTGGGTGCTTTGGCCTGAGTATATGTATGTGCACTATGTGTACATCTGGTGTCCATGGATGCCGGAAAACGGCATTGGATCCCCTGGAATTGTAGTTAACATATAGTCATGAGCCACCACGTGGGTGGGAGGAACCAAACCCTGGTCCTATGCAAGAACAAGTGTGCTTTATTGCTTACCTATCTCTCCATGCCCCCTTTTAAATTCAAATAGCTTAGGTAAAGTTTTATCTTTCTTCATGTGATTCATTAACATTTTCACTACCTCTCAAGCTTTCTAAATTTTATTTGTTTGTTTGGACAGTCCTTTGAAAAAGTCTTCAAATAAATGGGCTTTACATAGAAATGTTGTGAGAATATAGACCATTTTTCTCAAGTTGGCTCCTTGAAGTAATGTTCTTTAACAGTCAATATTTGTTTGAAAGTGTGTTTAAAATGGAGTATGGAAATCACACAAAATCATTAAGATTGAGAGCTAGAATGCTTCCATTCAGATATGTCATTTGATAGGAAGAACAGAACAGAAACAAACAACCATCTGTTTTCCATGCCCAGAAAATTATTATGCTGCTGTCTTCTCGTCCCTTCCCTCTTTCTTTCCCTGGACTGAGAAGAAGGACACCTTCACCTGTTATCATTTAATGTGTGAGATTATTATTTGGCTAGGGAAAATCTTTTTTATGAAAGTCCTTTTACTTACTCCTAAGATCTTAGTGCTTAGCTTTCAGTAACTCAGCATATCTACTCTGGTACAATTTATGCTATCATTAAAACATAGAGACACAGCCTGGAGATATAGCTTAGTGGTAGTGAAATGACTGGCATGCTAAAGGCTTTTGGTTTGATATTTGATCCCCGGCACTTTGTAGAATTCCTCAAACCAAACAAGAAAGTGATTGAGGGCATTTCTTCCTGAAATAAAGTGGCTGTTGTAAGAATGCATCAAATATATTTTCTGGCTTGAATGTCCTGGCCTTTGACTCCCAGCTAAGTGTGTGTCACGATGTAATTTTATCATTTAATGAAATGAACTTTAAGCAATAGGGTGATACATGTAGATTTCTTACAGTAAGGATCTTTGGTTATTAATTATTAAGAAGAGCCCTTACTGCATAACTAGAATGTGTGAATAATTTTCTACTTTTCAAAAATTTATTTAGAATATTTTGTGCCCAATTTGTATTTTCATAGAAATGTAATACCCATTTTAAATGGGTATGTGATAATGTTTCTATTTGGATAGATATTAACTAGGAATTCTCTTTCTGAACACATGTGTATCTGTGCATGTATGTATACATGCACATGAATACTTGTGCCTGAACCCATAATGTGGAGCCCAGACACACTTGGATGTCATTTCTTAGGTTGCTTTTTGAGGCAAACTCTCTTATGGCTGTGTAGGCTAGGCTGACCGACTAGTGAGATCCAGGTATCTCACGTCTCAAAGCTAGGATCGCAAATGTGTTGACAATGCAGATCCTTAGAGACTGAGCCTGGCTTTTCATGTTTATGCATCAAACAGTTTTCAGACTGAGTCATTTCCCAGACCCACCCCTTTAAAAATGTATTCCTATACTTTTGTGGGAAACTAGAAATTGCTTTTCTTGTCAAATGGAATAATGGAGTTTATGCTATGTTATGTACAGTTTTAATGTAAGTTACAAACCAAAGGCTCTTGATAACCTCAAAGGAAGACATAGCTTTTTTTGAAAGACTCTTTTAATTAATTGGGTGGTTTTCAAGGTTTTAGAAGTTGAAAAAAAGTATGATGTCAACAGGATGGCAAGATTTCAATCAGACATCCACTGTATTACAAAAGATCCTCAATGTGTCTAATTGTAAAAAATTAATATTAAAAGCAGTAAAAAAAAAGTAATCCTTATTTTTAGGGATGCACATCAAAGTATTTTTTAACTAAAATAACAGGATGTCTTACATTTAGTAAGGCTAAAAGATAAAGCAAGAAAAACATCTTGGGATTTGGGACAGTGATTATGAATAACCACAATCTGTCACACTGTTTTCTCTACTGTGGTGGGTAGCTGACTTTTCACACAGAAAGAACAGTCCTAGGGTGAGTTTAGGTATAACAACTCCTTATGGCAATTTAATGGGTATTTAACTTGATATTTACACCTTGCTTTTATTTGTCAATTTGTGTGTATAATTTATACATGGGTCTGTATCTGTGTGTGTGGGGTTTCTGTGCACACTCATGTGAAGGTCAGGGATTTCTGTGCACACACATGTGAAGGTCAGAAGTCAGTGTTAAGTGTCTCCTCCTATTTTTTACCTCCCTATTTTTTGAGAAAGGATCTCTTGCTAAACTTTTAGCTAATCAGTTTTGGTTATGGCCAGTAAAATACTGAAATTATAAGTTTATTGTTTCTCTACACATATATGTCCACATAATACATACTCACAATTATGCATTTACACTTCCATAACTATTCTTATGTATAAATATCCCCCATAGTGGCTAAAGCAATAATGCTGGTATGAGGATATTCCTTAGAAAAGTTGTTATAGTATATTATTTTATAATTAAGGCTTTGTTACTTTTGGTACTAATGACAAAAGATTAGCTAAGATCAATCTGATGATCATTGTATTCTGGACCTGAGTTTTCAGAATAATGTGTGTGTGTGGTGTGTGTGTTTATGTGTATACTACACTAATAAACTTTTAAAAGTAGAATCTCATTATTTTCAACTTTAGAAACTTGGTTAAATTAGCTCCTTCATTGTCCTAGAAAAACAAATAAATGAATTTTCAGATAGATAGCATCATGCTATAGACTGACAATTTCAGCTGCCATGAACCAAATCAGTAACTTTGATGTGCTGGACTAAGGAAGATTATAATGGCAACAGTTGCGTTATTACACCTGCAGTCATTGTTTTTGCAATAGGTGTTCCATTTAACCACATATACACACTGCAGCTTGCCTGATTTATCTTAGTAGACATACTAATAGTGGAAGGATAAATGTAAATAGATTGCAGTGATTCCATCAACTTTTAGAGATCTAAACCTCAGCTTAGAATATTTATATCAAATATGAATATGGTTTTGTGTACATTTGGAAAGATTTTGGACACTAAACTCTGCTAGGTACCCATCTCACTGAATATTTCCCTATATAGGTTCACTTTCTTGAGTTATTTGTTTTAGTACATTGTATATAAAGTAGAATGAAATCCCAAAGCCTGTTTGAGCAAACAACTATCTCATTTAGTAACTATTATATCTAAAAACATTTTTTAGGTATAGAAGACTTAGTGAACCTCCCCATAAATTTTTTTTTTGGTGTTTCAAGAAAGGGTTTCTTCATTTTGTTATGGAGCCTGTCTTGCAACTTGCTCTGTAGACCTGGCAGGCCTTGAACTCACAGAGATCTGCCTGCTTCTGCCTCCCAAGTCCTGGGATTAAAGGCATGCACCACCAATGCCCGGCTTCCTCCTCATAAATTCTAATTTTGCTTCATTACAATAAATTTTTTATGTTTGAAATAAGTCATAAAGGCAGGTCACTAATGGAAAATAATTCTAAAGAATATATTATTCTCTTTCATTTTCTCTTCTACAATGGGAATATTTAACTTTGGTATTTTATTGTTGTAATAATTTTGAAAACATCATTTAAAAGGTTGTCTTTTTTTTCTCTTCTGTTGTCTCTCCCTCCTTCCCTTTCTCATTCACTCCACCCCCCCCCCCTTTGTGTAGTCAGGGTTGGCCTGGAATGCACTATGTAGTCCAGGACAGCCTCAAACTCCCCATAGTCCTCTGCTTAGCATTACAAATTCTGAGATTATAGGTGTAAGTCATCATGCCTGGCAAAAAACGTTACACACACAAAAAAAACCAAACAAACAATTTTATTCTATTAAATAACTTTAGGAAACAATGCTTTGGTCTTGGGATGTTAGATTCTTTTGAAGAACTGAATGGTCACATCTATTTACTTTTTTTTCTTGTGTGGCAGAAATTAAAAGGATGTTTTGACACTATAGATGTTTAATTAAACGATTGACAGCTTAATGAACCATTATTAACTAACAAAAAATGAGGCTTGTGTATTAGCAGCATGATTATCTTAAATTTAAAGTTGAAACCTGCTTAGATGCAAAATTTGAACTAGACACTTTTTAAAAAATGATTTTCGTTTAGTGTACCAACTAGCAAGTTTTATTATTACATATTCATCCATATTGTAGTCTGTCCTTGTTTCCTTCTGGTAACCCCTTGTCATCTTTCCTCCTGGCCCTATTCGCCTTTTTTTGGTTTTATGTGATATGTATATGTCATGTCAACATGTAAGTAAATCTGGATTCTGTATATTAAATTTCATATGAAAACATATTTTAATAGACTCTACTGCTATAATACAGTAAACTATGCTTAATATTTTTACTCTTAGAAATCTTGCTAACGATCTACTAAAAATTGCACAACAAAATCTTGTGCTACAAGATGCATAACATTACTTTGGCAACTAATTATTCATATAAGATTAAGTAAAAGAGGGCATTGCACATGAGCTGCTTTTTAGATGTCTTTCAAAATAAAATTTAAATCTGCCTTTTGTGATCATAGAATTACCATATGTAAGAAGATTTTGCTTTGTTAATGTCGTTTCAAATGAAAACATTTGAAAAAAAATTAATGTATAGATAAGGTATTTGAGGAAAGCATGTATGTTCATGTCCTGTCATACGCAATATCCTTTATGTTAGTTGTAGACAGTTTAATGGATAGCATTATTATATAATCTGCCTCAGTTAGACAGCCACTATAGCATGGATTTTGATTGAAACTCTTCTTTTTCACTTCTTGTTACCTATATTTTCAGTTCATCATTTACTCTTTTATTTTTGAGGTTGTAATTTAATTATATTTCTCCTCTTCTTGTCCTTCCTCTAATTTTTCTTCTCTAGCCTTCCCTAGTCTCCTTCAAATTCATGGCCTCTTTTTTTCCTTAACTGTTACTGCATACTCATACATATTTGTGTATTCATATATATTCCTAAATGTACCCTGTTTGGTCCATATATTGCAACCTTTATGTATGTTTTCAGGGCTGACCATTTGTCACTGGACAACCAATTGGCAAGCCCTTCCCTCGGGAGGACACGTCTCCTGCTCACAGCTCTACTCATTTGTTTGTAGTATAAGGTTGAGGTCTCCTGAGCTCTTCTCTGGGCAGTTTGGCTTATCAAGGAAATTTCTCTTTGCAACAGACAGAGACCATTACAGAAAGCCACAGCCAATCAAAACGTAGAGTTGTGGATCCCTTCTCCCTGTGGACACATCTACAAAACACTCCCACACCAAGACTCAGGGAACATTATTCACTCTTGAGGGAGACATGCACAGCCTCCAGTTCCTTCCCTCACGAGTGACATTTAATCAGTAGTTAATTTGTCACTCATGGCAAAGTGTATTGATTTGAGATTTACTGAGCACATGTTTCTAGAGATTTATTGAGTTAGATATGATTTTTGTGACACTGTGATGATAAAGAGCTTACCTTTGAGGAACGCCTCTTCTTATTAATTTTTCTCTTGCTTCCTACTGACTCACTCTTGGTTAGTTCTTTTCAAGAACATATTCCTCTAAGCCACTCTCATTCAGAAGCCAAAATGGAGAACAAAATTGCTTAGAGGGGGGTATATAGTACTCATAGCATGTGTTTATAAATAAAAGTAAGAATATAAAAATTTGAAAATTTAGACATAAACTGTAAGTAGAACATATAGAACTTTTAGATAGTACTAATTCCATTTGGAACTTCTTCAGTACATTTAAATTTCTATGAGAAATTTAGAGCAAATTTCATTTTACCTAATTGCTAGTTCTGAAAATGTTATCATTTACTATTTAGTATTTCAGAGACACTAGTTTAGTTTGTGAAATACACCTAATAGAGTTATTAGGGGCACTCCTGAAAACAATAACAGTTCTTACAATTTCTTATTGGTTCTTTTGTTTCATGGTCATAAGGTGACCCAAGAATTAGCTTCAAATATTTAAACACCAATCAGTTTACAAAATCAATTTGGCCATCTTGTATAATTTATTTGAGAGGAAAAGTAAATTTCTAAGATGTAAAACCAATTACTGTCTATTTATGTACCTATTAGATGCTCCCATTTAAAATGCTTTACTCTGGCCGGGCGTTGGTGGTATATGCCTTTAATCCCAGCACTCGGGAGGCAGAGGCAGGGGATCTCTGTGAGTTCGAGGCCCGCCTGGTCTACAGAGTGAGTCCAGGACAGCCTCCAAAACCACAGAAAACCCTGTCTTGAAAAAACCAAATAAATAGCCTTACTCTGTGTGTGTTAGTATAGTCTCTATCTCTCTTTGTGTAATGTGTGTGCAGTATATGTGTGTGTGTATGTGTGTGTGTGTGTGTGTGTGTGTGTGTGTGTGTGTGTTTTGTGTTGTATGTGTATGTAGAGTACATGCTAGTGAATGGGTCCAATATTCAGATTCCAAAGTTATTAGGTACATGACCACACCTGACTTTACATGAGTTAGTTCCAAGGGTTTGAACTCATGTTGCCACACTTGTCCAGCAATGACTCAGGGAACCATGACTCCAGCTCTGTTTTGATACTTGTACTGTCGTTTTCAAAGTTGCTCTTTGTCCTGTCATTTTACTTTACATACTGTAGTCTTAAAATAGATAAATTCAAGTTTTTTACTCTTAAAAATTTACATGGTGTGCTGGGTGGTGGTGGTGCATGCCTTTAATCCTGCCACTCGGGAAACAGAGGCAGGCAGATCCCTGTGATTGGGAGGCCAACTAGACCAATAGGAAGAGTTACAGGACAGCCAGGGCTACATCAAGAAACCCTATCTCAATAAACCAAATGAAACCAAACCAAACCAAAATAAAACAACAACAACAACAAAAAAAACATTGTTGGTGTGTGCAGTAACACCTAATTTGTACAACTCCAGGCACTGAATGCAGGACTTTCTCATGTAGTATGAGACAATACCACTTTGGCTGAGGTTTAACAAAAGGGAATGAGTAGAGCCAAGCCGCTTTGTGAGTTGTGCCACAAAGAAAATGATACAACCTCCTAATTTGGGGCAGGGGATAGAATGAGGCTGAATAATTTCTTTTCCTCATCTTTTTTTTTTTTCAGATATGTAATTTCTTTCCTTTTTTTATTTAAATTTGAAATAAGCTTGTTTTACATGTCAATACCAGTTCCCTCTCCCTCCCTTCTTCCCCTGACTCCCAACCCCTATCCCATCCCTGTTCTGCTCCCCAGGGAGGCTGAGGCCTTCCATGGGAAGTCTTTAAAGTCTGTCATATCATTTGGAGCAGGGCCTAGGCCCTCCCACATGTGTCTAGGCTGAATGAGTATCCCTCTATGTAGAATGGGCTCTCAAAGTCCATTCATATACTAGGGATAAATACTGATCCACTCTCTCCATATCTCTTCAATATTGTACTTGAAGTTCTAGCTACAGCAACAAGAAAACATTGGAAAAATTGGAAAGGAAGACATCAAACTTTCACTACTTGCAGATAACATGATAGTTTACATAAGTGACTTGAAAAACTCTACCAGGGAACTCCTACAGCTGATAAACACCTTCAGCAAAGTGGCAGGATACAAGATTAACTAAAAAAAAAAAAAATCAGTAGCCCTACTGTATATAGATGATTAATGGGATTAATGGGCTGAGAAAGAAATCAGAGAAACATCACCCTTTACGATAGCCACAAACTACATAAAATATCTAGGGTAATGCTAACCAAACAAGTGAAAGATCTCTATAATAAGAACTTTGAGTTTCTAAAGAAAGACATTAAAGAAGATACCAGAAAATGGGAAAGACTTTCCTCCTCTTGTAATTCTTAAAATCTTGCCAACTTGGGGCCAATGAGAAAGAGTTCGATGGTTAAAGACCCTTGCTGCCAACCCTGATAGGTTGTACAAAAGAGGACCTGAGTTTGTGTGGTTTCCAACATTTTCTCTTGTATCATCAATGGGGATCTGTTTAAAGCACGCCATGATAACAAATTTAGCATATTATATTCAGTTGACATTATAAAACTCTTACTAGATAAGTTTATCATAGTCTTTTAGATAAAGGCTACTGGATTGTTTGACAGGTGAAAGAGCTTGCACAAGCCTGGAACTCATGTAAAGATCAAGAAGAAATCCAGCTCCACAAAGTTGTCTTGTCACCCTTGCACATATACGTGCCGTGGCTTGTTCATGCACACACTAACTAACCATAAATAACATTAAAATAGAACTTAGGTAAAGATTTATTTAAGAAATTGTTCATTTTTGATTTGTGGGTAACTATAAGTTTTTGTCTCAGTACATGGAGTATAGTGCTGATAGTGGCTGTTGAGTTCTTCTGGCACAGAAATAATAGAAATGATACTAAGTCATATGAGTAAGACAGACAAGGTTTCTGATAAAGTCTTCATCTAGAGCCAGCCGACTTAAGCTAAAGGGAGCCAGCACTGACCAGACTAATCAGGCAGCTTTTATTAATTTCTTCAGCAAATGAAAAGTTTTGTAATTGTCCATTAGTCATGCATGGACAGTTTCCAAAGATGGGCTTCTTGAGTGCAAACATCATGACCTTGTACTTGTGCTTTGGGGTCATTAACATGATTCAGAGACTGCTGAATTATATTTGGCATTATCATTTTATGTGAATGTCCTAACCCTATGATAGGATGAAGGACTTTAAGTACTTGAGTTTCTAAGAAATTACAAAGGTGACAAGATAGACAATCATTTCAGTCAGTGGATAGGCCAAGTAGTTAATTAGCCTTCTGTTAATTGTCTTAAACAAATCTTTTATTTTTTTATTTGTGAGTGTAACACTTCTTTTCTTAAATATTCAACATGTCCACATGAAGAGCTGAATAGTATGACACAAAGCTGGAGAGAGCAGAGTGAGTAGGCAAGGTGACAAGTCTATTAATTCTAATTTAGTCCTCTATCAAATCAAATATCTATAGGTTTCAATTAATAGACAGTGTTTTATGACCAGATGTGAACTTGATGGAGACTTCTCTGGGGAGGATAGAGAACGGCAGTGGATTATTGGGAGGTAGGAGGAGAGGGCTGTCAGTACATAGTGTACATCTGTGAAAGTATAAATGGCCACACTTGTCATCATCTCTTGGTAGATGGAAGTGGGAGGATTTGTGCGTGAGGCCAGATAGAACTATACATAAAGACAGTCTTTCTCAAGAAACAAATCAAAACAGAAAGCAACATTTGTTAGGAAAAGTAGATGTCAAGTTTCTGAAAAATGACCCAGGAAACCATTACAATACGCATTTAGAGGTGCTAATCTCTAATTTAGAGGTGATTAGGCAGAAGCTAATCATCATATAATGCTCAGCTGTGAGACCTCCAAAGTTAGTGATTTTCCAGGTTAATGAAGAGCAGGTAAAACTAGAGGGCTTTCTAAAGGTTTCCCTTGGTAACATTCCCCTGCCCCATGCTGTCATTTGTGTAGCTATTTTAAAGCCAAGAGTTTCTAGCTCGGTTTAATCTGAAGCAGCTCTTAGGATGTAACCACTCTAGTTTGTGTCTAATGTGGTGTTTTGTGGGTCACAGGCCATGGACCTAGAGTTTACATGTCTGGTCTCTTTGTGGTAGTCTCTACTGATTTTAATGGAGGCTGGATTACTTAAACAGACAATGACATTTTCAAACAAGTGGAATCCCTACTTCCAAAGTACTGGCCAGGGTGTCAAGAGTTACATCAAACAAATTCTCTTCTAATATGGACACAAAATGTTTTTATTTGTCTGTTGTCTTGTACTCCAACACAATGTAGTATTGTATTATGACTGTATAAAAGATATGTCTTTCTTCTGTAAGATAAGGGAAATATGACTTTAAAAGTAGAAGCTTGCATTTTTATTTATAGAAAAGACTACATAAGACAATTGAAGTTCTCAGTATTGATTCCCTTATAGCTACCCGTGCCTACTGACGTGACATGGATAGGTATAAGACTTCAGCTAAAAGGAGCCACTTTTAACTATCACATGTGAAAAGTAGCATGGCAGGGTAAAGCAGTATCAGCTTTAAACAGGAGGAATAGCACATTATCTTGAATTTCACATGTAAACTATTTGTAGTTGTGTTGATCCAATTGTGTCTGATTCCATGTGAAACTCTGCCTTCATATTCCTAGAAGGTTATTCAAGGAAGTTGTCTCCAATGTGTTGATACCATATTAGAATGCCAGCTGTTAGTGTTGGGGAAGGTTACTTGTTTCATTTTAGGGGTCTCATATATTTTTCTTTTTGTTTATGTTATTTCCTGCACATGAATTATTGGATCCTCCATTCTAATCCCATATGTATAGAACATACTTTCCTTTAACTCATTCATAACCTACTTATGATGACCATCCCATTGTCTTTCTAAACATATCTTTAGTCTCACCTGTCAGGTGAAAATCACGTGGGTACACTGCCAAGCATCCAGGTGTTGGTATTTACATTTGTAAACTACCTTGTTATTATCTGTTCTGACTAGCTGTTCAAGCTTCCCTCTGGCAACTCTCCTTACCTGCTTTGTGCTTCAGATAATTTTCAACCATGTACACTTACTAGAATGTAATAGTGGAAATGTAAATTATTTTTGAAATAATATTCAACCTAACCATCTGGCCCATTATTAAAAAAGTGTATACTTATGTAGTGATCATATCCTTCTCATTTTTTTTTTATTAAGGTGACTTTGAGTTCACTAAAGCTTTAGGACAGAAAAAAATTGGCAAAGAAAGGAAACCTTTGAACAATGGAGGCCATACACAAAAAAGCCATAATCATTAAATATATCAGGGTTTTCCAAATTTTCTAAAAACACACAGGGATGTAAGTTATGTGTGGCAGTCACCTTTGTCAGTGCACATAAGGAAAAGGGCTTCTGGGATTGGCCATCACCTACACTTCAATGAATCGTTGTCAATTTCTGTAATCCCCTTTTATTGAGGACAGTAGAATGAACATTACCGGCATATGTATGTAATTGTGGACTTCTGTAAAAAAATTAACATGACCTTTACTGGGTCATTTGTCTTACTAAATTTTACTTTTCTCATCAGCGAAGTATGGATTAACATACAGCACCTTTTTCTGCTCAAAGAGTGATTGAGTCATATGATATTGATAACATATAATAACGCAAAGAGATTTAGAGATATATTGTATCATTGAATTATGCTTTTGTCTCTTTAACATTAATCCTACATTACTTTAGAGGATTGGTCTCTTTTGATCAAAGCCTGATGTAACTAATAAATGACCCCATAAGGAAATAAAGGATGTGTAGCGGGCTAGTTGTTTATTTTTTCTTACTTCTTTCTTTATGTTTCTTCTGTTTCTTCCTCATTAAAACAGTTTTGGTATGAACCATGATGGAATTGGAAATTCTTGTGGGACGAAAGGTCATGAAGCAGCAAAACTTATGGCAGCTCATATTACTGCAAATACCAATCCTTTTTCCTGGTCTGCCTGCAGCCGAGACTATATCACCAGCTTTCTAGAGTAAGTCACCTCTGGAGAGTAATGATAAATTGCTCTAGAAGTAACTCATTGCTGGAAGCCTAATGCACAGTGCTTCAGGTTTTTTATGAGTAACTTTATTGGGCCCACTTACATTTCAGGCCTCTGCCACATGCTTTAATAAATCACTGTGGCACATTTTCCAGGTCTTTCATAAACAGTGAATATCCTAGAAGTGAAATGACAATATAAGAGTGATTGATGTAATGAGTGATTAGAATTTTTCAGTAAAAAGGAAGCATTTTCACAAAAAATTACAGTCGTATGATTTAGTAGGAAATAAGCCAAACTTTAATTCAGCAATTCAGTATTTCATGATGTTGGTGAAGAAAATGAATTCTTTAGGAATGTCAAACTATCTAATAGTAACAAATAAAAGTAACAACCAAACTCAGCACCTAGGAGGGAACATTTTGAGGAAGAATTTAAGTGTCCAGCTTTTCCACAGTTTGGGAAGCTTATTTGTGGTTATTAATGTAAATCTCTAGAATATGATTCTGTACATTTATAAATATGAGTGAGCACAAGTATAACTGTGTTTAGGATAAGAGATTTTTTTTTTCTCACATCACTCCTGTGGGCACTCATATTGGACTTTAGGACCCAGTAGACTTGAGTGTTGCTTTTTCTGTGGCCCAGGCACGTTAGTTTATCTTTTTAATCTTAAAGGGTTATGAATTTTTAAGTGAGTTTAAATCATAATTCTTATAGCATTAGATATTTCATATATCATGATGTTTAATGCTCTAATATATAAATCAATTGATATTCATTAAAATCATAGACATTACTATTTTAAGTAACATCAAGGTTGCAATAGTTTATTGCTATACTATTACTTTAGCTGTTTTGTGCTAGTTTTTCACTTGGGGAGGTGAGATTAAATGCAAAACTTTCTAAGACATTGGTCTTAGAAAGTAGCTTATCTTATACTTTGTATTAACACAATTGTATTATAAAAGTTTTAAACTCAACAGTTTATATAGGATAAAATTGTGCCTTAAAAATTTCCTTAACTATTAGTAGCCAGGTCATAGAGTCTGAAAACTTATAATTATGTAGAAAAGAAATTTTAAATTACCCAGCACAGATCTTGATTCAAAAATCAAAGATGAATGTTGAAAATAGACATTAAAAATTTTGTTAATGCAATCATTCAATTGTGAATTCATTTCAAGAAGTTGTCCTGAATAACCATATTGTGAACTAAAAATGTTTAACCTTAGTAAGAAAATATTATACTATTATACCTGCGTAGTGTTAGATTGGGGGAAGTGCATTAGAAAGATAATAAAGAATTCATTTTATATCTTTGGTAACTTTTAATGCAGAGCATTGAGAATATAATTTTAAGGTGGTTTTTGTTAACTCATTTGCATAAATTGTAAACATATTGAGGTCCTCCTATTTGTGGAAACTCGACCAGATCTGAAATTTCTTTCTTGTTTTTCTTTTGTTTTCATAATAAAATCTTACTCATTGTCATCATAAAGACAAATCGTGTAACATGCTTAGTATTTGTGTGTATCTTCAATGGCAGTCCTCTTAAGTTTTAAAAGTACAATTTCTTCCCCTCCCTATTCTGTTTCTGTACCATTGGTGGTTATACAGCTCATTAGTGAGTACCAGCCCTGTACTACAGACCAGGACCACAGCCTAAGATTTCTGTGCCTTAGACATGTATTGATTTCTGTGTGTTTTCTATGTACTAAGAACATACAGAAGCGTAGATGCATGGACTACTTCTGAGCCCCTGCCAGGTCTTGTGTAGTTGGAACTGTATTGCAGCTGTTAGGACAATACAAAGGACTTTCTGGATTGCTGCTAAAATAAAAATGAACTGAGCACTGGTCTGGTGAGGGATGGAGAACTAGTAATCATCACATTATAGCAGTCCATTGAATTAATGAAAGCAATTATTCTGAAGACGTTATTTAATCTGCATTGATTTCCTGTATTTTGTATATATATAAGCAAAATGAGTGTCAGCAGAATTCTAGTGGGCTTATTTATTCCATATTTTATAAAAAGTATTCTTTTTGGTATCCTCCTCATGGAGTTAAAACCATTAGGAAATGGGTAAATGTTGAAGGGGTCGGGGGAAAGGCTTGGGAATAAATTCAATTCTCTCCTCTAATAATACACTAACTAAATAAATCTTATTATAATTTGTCCAAGTAACAAAAGATTTCAAACATAAGCTTCATTAAAAAGATCAGATGACTGGATCACAAAGATAAAATAGCAGTTTTAAAAGATTTCCTTGTTTAATTTTCCAAGCAAATGAGCTTAAGTGCTTTAACGTCTATGAGCAACAAGCCTTTATCTATATTTGTATCTATATTTGAATTTGGAGGCGTTTTTTTTATTTTGATCAAGGATTAAGTTTACATCTGTGTTTTGTAGTTGGCTCAAAGAGGGTGCTAGTACTTTATTTTAGCTTTTCTTTTCAAGAAAAAGAAACCTTGAAAGAAGTAATTGCTAAGGAACTGCCACCCAGTCAACAGAGTGCAAACCTTCCTCTACTTAGAGGCTGTATAGAGCAAGAGTGATCAGCTACTTAGTAATGAGCTTTCTATGGCTTATACAGATCCATTATTCACTGTTGAGCTGGAAAAACAAGACCAAAGACATGGCCTTGAAATGCCACCAGAACCCTCTCTCATGTCATTTGCAACACTAGGTGATATTGATCAATCAGGAGATGGTGTTTACCAACTCCCAATATTTTTTTTCAGATTTCTTTAACTCGGTGATTCAATAAGTGGTTCATGAATCGCCCAGAAGCCGTCCTGATTAAATAATAAAGAACCCATTTCCGTTAAAATGGACGTGTTATGCCAGCTTCTGATGTTTTCCGAAGACGGCTTTGCAGGTAGTGTCTTTCCTATCTGCCTGCGGGACTCCCTTATTTACTTACTCAGAAAATATAAAAAGATAAACCTGGTATGAAGGCTTAACTCATTGACTATGGGCTAGTTTACCAGGCACAGAAAATCAGGAAGCTGTAACTTAGGGCAGTTTTCTATTCATTCCCGACCACTAAGAAGTAGTTGAGAGCAATTTCATAGTATTTCTAAAAGTTACGGGGGCTTTGAGAGTCATCTTTTACCCAATTTAAAGTCTGTCAAATTGCTTGAACTCTCAAGGAGCTATAGCGCAATTGCTTGCCATTTCAAGTTATATACAAAATTCATTTCCCACAAGGGTGGAAGCTGACAAGGGAGTGGCATTGTTATGGCTGAAGAGGGTTGAGAGAAGTGATTATGGTGGACAAGATGGCCAAAGCACTCATATTTGCTGTCTAAAAACTGCTTTTGAAGTTTAACTGCAGTCTTTTAAATGGAAAACATCTTCTTAGGTGGAGTCTACCTTTACCCTACCCAAAAATTTTAATATCCAAAAAATAATCTGGCAAAACAAGTTTCTCCTTCTGTATATCTGACACACTCGGAGGATATTTGACAAGTTGTAATGTTGTGTGGAGTGGATATTGGGTCAACCATGAACAGTACAAGATTTGTATGTTTGAAGCCTCAACATAATTGTTTTCAAACATTCATGTTGTACAGTGAGGGACAGGAAAACGAGGTTTTATTTTAGATCACTTTGCACTTACCTGCTTATGTTATTACATTGTTATGTTTAGTTTAAGTATTATTAGTTTCATATAAAATGATAAAGTTACTTATGAGAAGGTAGTAGACAAGACAATTAACTTGATGTAAATGATATCAACCTATTCATGCTATTCATGCTTAGTTTTTATGTATCAGCATACGTTTTTTATAAAAAAAACAGGCAGCATTAAATTACACTTGCATTGTGAAGGCACAGTATGTTGTGTTCAAGTTAGGTAGATATCCTTTCAGATTGGCCCACTGTATACACTAAGTTCCGTTCTTTAGAATCTGCTTTATTAAGAATCAGCTTTAAATTTCAATTAGTACTACGTCCTCATGTGTTCTGGAAACAAAGCCAGGAGGATATATTTTATAAAGATCTATACATTTTGGTAGGAGACTGAAACTTGGCTCATTTCTGGTACTGAAGGTTGACTTTGGAACTCTGAATAAAGGCTCACTAAATTGAAAGTGGGGCACAAAAATGACTTTCCCATCACAGTGCAAAGAGTTTTGCAAATATAAATACACTTTGATTCACTATGAATTTTTCATACTCAACAAAGATGTATATTTTAGCTGATATATATTTTACCTTATCTCTGGAGGTTAAATAAAATACAGATTATTAATTTAACAATTTCTATATTTTAACACATTAACTAGGGTTGGAATTTTTGTTGGGAAATATAAACTGCTGGAAAAGTAATTATAGATTTAATTTTATGCATCTAGTTTTACATTGGACAATTATATTAAAAGTATAGCTTCTTACAGATGAAGACTAATAGTTCTGTATATTTAGTTTAATAATGAGCAAAGTTTAAGTTTCCTGAATGAAAAAAAAGTTATGTGACCCTTAAGGCACAAACTATCTTAATAAATGCTATTAATGAAAAAATTATAGAAAATATCTATGAATTTATCACTGCTTTTGTTATTTTGATATTAGTGTGGATTACACTAGGCTTGGCATAGTAATACTTATTGCTTCTAGTTCACTAAATTCTGGATTAAACTAGAACTTTCCATGGCTTTTGTTTTGTTATAAGAACATTATAAAGTATGAGACTATGTAACATTTTTATAAAAAGAGATTAGAAATACCAGATATATTGATACATGGACATATAAGTGACCCAATCTTCAATGGAGTATTTCAAATCCTTTTAAAAAGGAGTCCTAAAATAAGCAGATGAGTAGTGAAGAAGTACATTATTGAGAGGAATGCAGAGTCAGCATACTCCTGTAAGCACTCAGCTGGCTAAGATAGGACAATCAAAGCCACCTTGTCACAAGCAGACAGAATAAAAATTATTGTTGTAAATTCTATTATGGGGATATAGAAGATCAGCAAGAGAGGATGGGGGGATATAGAGGACTGTAGGAGAGAAAAATGAATAAAAGCAAAACATGATGATGTATAAAAAAACTACAACAAAACTCATTAATTTGTATGATAACTTAAAAGTAATATTAAAGGGTCACCAGCCTACAATCCACATCCCCAGAGAAGCTAGGAGACAAGGCGGACCCTAAGAGAGACTTACACGAACCCCGGAGAAGTGGAAAGGATGATATCTCTTGAGTAAATTGGGAGCACAGTGGAGAGGGGGAGGGAGAGGGAGGTAGGAGAAAAAGGAGGGTAGGAGGGGAACATGGAGGACCAGAAAGGTGGAGTTGGGAGAACAGAGGAGAACAAGAAAAGAGATACCTTAATAGAGGGAGCTGTTATGAGATTAATGAGAGATCTGGCACCAGGGAGATCTCCAGGGATCCACAAGGATGACCCCAACTAAGAATCTAAGCAGTAGTGAAGAGGCTACCATAAATTCCCTTTCCCTATAATGAGACTGATGACTATCTTAAATACCATCATAGAGCCTTCATTTAGTAGCTGACAGAACCAGGACCCCTGAATGTGAGTGTCAGTTGGGGGGCGGGGCTGGAACCATTATTTATCCCTAGTGCACAAATGAGCTTCGGGAACCCATTCCCTATGAAGGGATTCTCTCTCAGCCTAGATACAGGGGGGTGGAGTGGGGAGGGCCTAGGACCTGCCCCAAATGATGTAACAGATTTTGATGATCCCCCATGGGAGGCCTCACCCTTCCTGAGTAGTGGATAAGGGTGAGATGGGGGGTTAGTGGGGGTAATGGGAGGACAGAAGGGAGAGGGAGCTGGGAGTGGTATGTAAACTAAGATAGTTTTTAATTTAAGCACAAATTGATTTTAAAGAATTATTAATGTAGGGATTGGGAGATGGCTTAGTGCAGTGTTTCTCAACCTTCCTTTCACAGGGATCAATATCAGATATTCTACATATCAGGTATTTTATAATAATTAATAACAGTAGCAAAATTACAGTTATGAAGTAGGACTGAAGATAATTTTATGATGTGGTCCACCATAACATGAGGAACTGTATTAAAGTGTTGTAGCATTAAGAAGGTTGAGAATCACTGGCTTAGCGGATGAAATATTTGGTATGCAATCATGAGAACCTAAGTTTGGATCCCAGGACCCATGCCAAAGGCCAGGCACAGGGGAATATACCTGTAGGCCCAAAGTGTGTGTGTGTGTGGAGGCGTAGGGCTGCCGAAACCTGGTGTTTGATTGCCAGCCAGTGTAACTAAGACAGCTGGCTCAGGTTTTAAGAGACTGTCTCAAAAACGAGATGGAGATAATTGTGAAGACATCCTGAAACTAATCTCTGGCTTCCACACAACAGGGGTGAGTGTACCCTTACACACATTTTCATACATGCATATACCATGGACAGGGGTTAGAGAGTGAAGTTCCTAATGTAAAATCAGAAATCAGACATTACCTCATGAACGTTTAAAAATCAGAAGAGCAGTTACTCATAGGAAAGAATTCATTTGAATTGAGCGCTCAGGAATTCTTTGGTTAAACACACACACACACACACACGCACACGCACACGCACACGCACACGCACACACAGGACTGGGAGGGGAGTAGGAAGGGATTGAGGAGTGGAGAGAGAGAACTTAAGATATGGTTAAATCCACATGGCACAGATATGTGTTCTTTGCCTTCTGTGTCAGTGACTGTACAACTTCAGAATGGTAGTTGACAGCTTACAAGCATGAAAATATCTTGAACTGCTGTTTGCCTTAAGAGCCAATTAATAATGATTATGCTCAGCTGGGCAGTAGTGGTGCACTGCTTTAATTTCAACACTCGGGAGGCAGAGTCAGGAGGATCACTCTGAGTTTGAGGTCAGACTGGTCTACAGAATGAATTCCAGGAAAACCAGGGCTACACAGAGAAATCCTGTCTCAAAAAACCCAAATAATAATAATAATAATAATAATAATAATAATAATAATAATAATAATAATAAAAATAATGCTCTATAGACTTTACTTAATTGAAAGCAATAGAAAAGACACAGGGAAAACAATAGACACATTTTACTAATATATGCAACTAAACATTTGCAATGCTTAACCCTAGTTTAGAATTAAAGGATGAAAATGGTTCCATCCCTCAAATACATTTATCAAAGCTTTGCCTTGTTACCAGGTGTGATTGTTACGAGGACAGTGCTGTCTATACACGAAGTGAGAACGTGTGTGATGGAGAAAATTTCATCAGCCACACAGATACTTGCTTTGTCTTAGGTCACCTGACTGACCAACAAGCCCTGCTGATGTGTCCTATACATACAGCATCACAATTCTAAAGGCCTTTGTTGATATGGCACTCGTAAACATGGGCTAATTTTTAAAATGTGTGTATGGTTTCCTTTTATATTTTATTTCATGGAGTGTTTTAATCTTCTGTAAAATGTACCAGATAAGAAGAACTAGCCTTGGCTAGCTATTTAATTAGCTATTTATTAATACAAAAGAAATAGGTGCTTCCAGAGAACTGAAATAAGAGTGTACTTTGGGGACCAACTCTCTCGAGAGTTTTGGCCTTAGGTCCCAACCATGCCTGGCACTGTTAGCTCTCACGGCCTTTCCCGTGCTTGTCTGATCTAATTTTTTAAAAAAGAATATGAACCATTGGTTAGAAGATCCTTATATCTAAAAACAGGTTCTTCTTACTAAATGAAGCCAGTTTTACCCTCAGGAAAAAGTTACTTCCTCTGTGTATCTATCTCTAAGTTCCCTTTTGAGGGTTACATAGTTCTAGCTCTGAGCCTTTCAGCTTAATTTTCTGTGTTTCTGAAAGTGACTGTATATACTATTTGTAATAGGTTCTGTACTGGTGCCAGTTAGATAATTATGTCCTACACTTTTTTGTTGTGCTACTGATAAATATTTATAACCTACAAGGTCTTGTATGTAAATTCTTCAGTATATAATTATGTATTTTTTGATTTACAATAGTATTTACTTATTTTTATTATAAGCTCAATTCCTTTCATAATATATTTATAGTTTTGTTGTAAATGAAGATGAATTTATGATTTGGAAAGAAAATTTAGAAGTCAATCATTTAGTCTACTCATCCCATAAGGATTCTGTATTATCAAAATAGTCATTTTATACTGTTGTACTGTAAAGTACTACTCCTTGTCATTAACTTTAACACATTTTCGGAATTACTGGGATCTTACTTGACTGAAGTTTACACATAATAATACTAAAAGAGCTATTTTTAAAATTCATCTAACAATAAGTGTCCATGACTTCAAGCGCCAGCCTTGAGCAGTGCTGCCTGAAATGTAAGTTCATCTGTGCCAGTGCAGTGTTAATGTCACATCATTTTCTTTAAGAATGAACAAAGAGAAGTATAGCACAGAGAAGGCAATCTTGTATCCCTTTAGTCTGGGCCACCTTAAGAATAGTACAGACAGTTCAGGTTTTAAACATGTGAATTTGCTGCTATGTAGACAGACTTTTCATTTAACAAATTAGCTTGTGCATTTTAAGAAATAAAAAAAAAAACAGATGAATTTGAAACTCATTGTTTTGTATGATTCTTTCTCCCCTGTTTGTAAATGAAAATTTGTGCTGTCCTAAATAACAGTTGAGGAACTTCAACTTGTGAAGTTATTTTCCTTTGGCAAAGTGGATGGAAAAGATTTGGGGAAAAAAAGCAAAAGTACTGGCACAAAGGACAGGAATGTTGGAAAAAATTTTTAAGTGTTGGCATAGGAATTCTTTAAAAATTCTAACTCACATGTGAAATGAAAGTAAAAAAGCATCTGTCCTATTTTATGCACACTGAATAAATAAAAATGAACAATTATATTTAGCAAAGTCTAAAGCTCTTTAAACTAAGGTATTCTGCCTAGCTTTTGGCAACCTTTATGTTATTTGTTCCACTGAATTAAAATATTATGTTTTAGTGAAGGCATACTTTGTAAAGCAGAAATTATGTAGAAGGAACATTCCCTTTTTCCTAGTTATGATGACCTTAGATGAAATAAGACATCTCTAAGAGACTAAACATTTCTAGTGTATGTGAGCGAGACCTTTGGACCTTAGCCCCAGCTGCCGGCCAGGCCACTCACTAGTGCTATGTTTTACCATACATAGCATCTTTCGTTCTGTCTAAGGGTATAAAGTAAGTCTTTAAGATTGCAGCTACAATTATTTTTGTTTAATTTTCCACAATTCATGTTTTTAATTCTACTACCAGATGTGGTCATATTTTCAAAGAAAACAAACAAGAAACTTAGAGTAGTATGAAATTCTGTTTTGATTCCTTCAGAACTAGTTTAAACCAGCATTTTAAAGGCCAAGAAGATATTTTCAGATTGTTGTCTGAGATGCTTCTGTTGTGTTCTGGTGCTGGAGGAAGAGAATTTGAGCTCGCATTCATGTGTCTGTAAAGCTACTCTATTTTGCTATATGATTATTAGTGTAATGTGTTGTCTTCATGCATCACATTGTTAACACAAAGATCTCAACACATGGTGTCTTAATTGTGAGTGAAGTAGTCTACAGAGTACCTAATTTCCTTTGATCCTTTATGTTGAACAGTTCAGGCCGTGGTACTTGCCTTGATAATGAGCCTCCCAAGCGTGACTTTCTTTATCCAGCTGTGGCCCCAGGTCAGGTGTATGATGCTGATGAGCAGTGTCGTTTCCAGTATGGAGCAACATCCCGCCAATGCAAATACGGGGTAAGAGGTCTTAATCCTTACGTTCAGTCACTTATAAATGTTCTCTTATGACACATGTTCAAGTGGAATCATGATGAACTTAGTTTGCCTTTGGAGCATCATTAATTTACATAATGCCTTGACCGTTCTGATAATGTTTATATAATAATATGTATTTCTACATATTTGAATAATACTAAATTAACATATTTCACACTTCTTATTAAGGAAGCAAACATAATTTTAGTAACTTCTCATGCATTTATTTTTCAAGTCTTCAGCTCATGATGCCAATTTTACTTTGTCCTTTAAAATATTTTAGATTTAAGAGACATCTCTCCTGCCTTTCCTTGGCACTCTTATAAGTGTGCTAAAGGGCATTTTTCACTGGCTTCTTGCCTTTACCTTAATTCATTCTAGCTAGAACTGAGTCATTTCAGGTTGCTTTACCCACTGCCCACTTTCCAACACAACAACCCAGGAGGAGCAAGGTGACATTAGCCCAGATAATGAGGAAAAAGGAAATAGCTGTGGAAAAAATTGTAAGCATCATGATTTTTCTCTTCATGTTTGCCTAAAAGAAGTCACAGTACCATATTAATAATTAAGAAGTTCTTTTTAAATTTCACAAATATTTTTGTCTCTAATATAGGAATGCGTTGAATGAAAAAGCAGGATTCTAAAATGTCAATCTGTGTGCCAAAAATATTTAGGCTTAAAAACCAAATACAAAGGGTTGGTTCTTACTGTGGTACAGATAGTCTAAATTCCTAGAAAATGATAACAATACAAGGAATTAAGTTTTACCTTAGTATTATTAGTCTACGTACTGACTCTACCATTTATTCCTCTTGGGCATGAAGCAATGGGAGGCAATTAAAACACATCACTTGAGTAACAAATATATTGTTATTCTTGGTAGACCTTGGCAGTATTTTCAAGATTGTGGGTGATTATCTGGGCATATAGATCCACATGTAAAGCTGATCCCCCCCCCATTTCTTTGTAAAGTCTTAGTTCTGAAAGGATCTAGTTTCTTTTGTTCCTAAATTGTTTTTACCTTAAAGAAAGTCACTCAAGCATTAATCACAGTCACTACATGTACTCAGTGATCAAATGAGATTAGGGGTGCTTTATCACATCACTCTTGGGGTGTCTCACTTTTCTGTTAGCTAGTGAACAGTCTACCTTTTACTTTTTATTTTGGAAATTATGTTTGAACTCCATCCATAAGCTTCTATGGGAGATAATTTATATTATTATTATTATTCTATTTATGGGATTTATAAATGGAACTTTTCTTTGATTAACAAAATAATTTAAAAATTGGATTCTTCTCACTTAAATGAGACAAGTAGTAATTACAAAACTATATATTTTCTGCTTTTTGAATCTTTCTGTATAAAGCTTACTCTGACTTCTGTACCAGAAATAAAATAAAATCAGAAAACTTTGTGAAGACATTAGCGTTTATTGACATAATTTCTTGTATTTTGTCATGAACATTTCAGTGAATACTGGTTTTACTAGGTACATATGTTATCTGGAATTTTTATGTTCTTTTTATATTCTACTATGGATTTCTAGTTGGGATTTTTTTCTTTTGTTTTCATTTATTCTTTTAACACATATCAATCCCAGTTCCCCCTTGCTCCTTTCCTTCAATTCCCCTGATTTTCCCCCTCACCCCATCCTCTGATTCTCAGAGAGGGTAAGGCATCCCATGGGGAGTCAACAAAGTCTGTCCCATCACCACACTGAGGCAGGATGAAGACCCTCCCACCTGTGTCTAGGGTGAACAAGGTCTCTCTCCGTAGGAAATGGGCTCGGAAAAGCCAGTTCATGCACTAGGGATAGATCCTAGCCCCATAGCCAGTGGCCCACAGACTGCCCAAGCCATCTTCTCGTTGGAATTCTTGATCTCTGATAGAGTCTAAGATCTCTCCCACCTCTTGAGCTTGTATCTAAAAAATTGGGTTCACACAATTATCATACCCAATCTACAACGGGTTTTATATGTTTTCCTAACATTTATAACGTTTCTTAATACTACATTGGAAATCAATTGAGTCTTTGAAGATTGAGTCTAGTCTGGTTAGTACTTTGTGCTTCAGAAGGTAGCTGAAGGGAAAGATGACCTGAATGTAACATGCTAAAGTGTGCGTTGAACACACTCGTGTGAGACTAGGGAGCAGGTGTCTTGAAATGATTCCTATTTTGAAAGCTAGTTTATAATGGCTTCTAGAAAGAATTTAAAGAATGATAGAATGAACCGTAAGTGCTACCTTTGTAGCTTTTTCCATCCCTTTCACTTTGGACACTGTGTACTGGTTGAGAGCTCGTCAATGTTCAGCTCTGTCAGCTCCATGCTTTTCTTTTAGTGAATTCTTAGTGTATGCATTCAGTTATATACATGTTAATCATACTTGGCTATTTTATTTGGAGCACAATTTTCCACAGTTATCATTGTATATTATCTATTTTTGTTTTCAAATTACCCATAAATTCTATCAGGATAGAAAAGAAAATATAATGGTTCTAAATACAAAGAGCAGAATAGCACAGAATAATATATTTGCCTAATCGAGTAACCTATAAACAATGTGCAATGATGTATAACTGATATATTCTATCATTTTCTGTTATACTTCAGACTGCATTGTTAAAATTTATAACGGCTTTGTAATAGTTTATAGTTGGGAAACTAAAAGTACAGTGTGTGATTTATACAGTCTTAGATTAAAAACATGTAAAGATTTGAGTCTGTTGCATCTGTTGCTTCTAGGTATAGTAATTGCGGGGTTTTTTTGTTTGTTTTTGTTTTTGTTTTTCTTTTTGTTTCTTTGTTTGTTTGTTTCTGAGACAGGGTTTCTCTGTATTGCTTTGGACCCTGTCCTGGAACTCGCTCTGTAGATCAGGCTGGCATCAAACTCACAGAAATTCGCCTGCCTCTACCTTGCTAGTGCTGGGATTAAAGGTGTGAGTCACCAACACCCGGCTGTAATTGTGTTAATAAAATAAAGATTGTAGATGTGTTTTGTTTTAGAGAACACTTGTTTAATTTCCATCAGGTAATGTGTCATTTCTGATTATTAAAATTCTCAAAACTTCTTCTTAGCCCTGTCTTTTGGGAAAGAAGTAATCTCTAAAATTACTCTTTGGGGACACACATTTTCAGATGTCTGAAATCCTAAATTGTTGCATCTCGGAATGATGGAAATTTTAACCGCCGCCACCACCACATCAACAGGATTTCATGTACCTCAGGCTCATCTTAAACTTGCTATCTAGATAAATCATTGACTCAGTGAGTAAAGACCTTTTACCACCAAACCTAAGGACCTGACTTTAGTCTTGGAACCTGGATAGTGGAAGGAGAGAGCTAACTCTTGCAAGTTATCTGACCTCCAAAGCTGTGTGTGAAGTTTGTGTGTGTGCTTCTTTAAGATTAAGATACCCCGTGTAAAGATAGATCTTTACTACATTGCCTTCAAATATCTCCCAACTCTGATTCTAAGGACAATTTTTAGGTACTTCTTAGAAAAAGTAAATTGCAAATAAAACAGCAGACCTATTATCTCCAGAAGCTTTTTTGGTTTATTCATAACAACAAACTCCTGAAAAGCTCTGTAGAACCTATAATACACTTTTCTTCCTCTTCTCACTTTTCTTTCACTTTTAATATTTTTAGTTAAAAAATGATAATTAAAAACTAAGCTAGCAGGAAACACATTGCAGTAATAACAAGTTTAAATGTAGAAAGGGATTCTCTTATAGGCTTATTTGATATATGTGGGGGATCTTTTTGGCTGTATTCTAAAAGTATAGATTAGGATTTTTTCAGATTTTGTTTCTTAATTCTTCATTCTGTCATTTTAAATCATATCCAAACTACGATTTTCAGCTAATACTTAAGAATTTAGTGTAGGTTAATGATACCTAGTATATAACTAGCTATTAACTGTGAAGGGAATGAGATTTGACTGCCACACAAGTTTTATAGACATAAAACTTTGTGTAATTTGTGGATACTCTTATTATATGTGAATGTTGCATAAATCATCAATAGTGTGTTGTAAATTCTATGTTTTATTATAGAACTGAATGATGTTCTACCAGTTGACAAGATATTCTCATCCATAATTGAGAACACATTATCTTGCACATGGTTTCACAATAGAACATAATTTTTGTAGTGCAATGTTTTTAACAAAATATTTTAAATTGAAAAGGTTTTGTCACAGTTCACTATTACCTATAATATCAACAGTAAGTTTTATGAATTCATGGAAAACTTTTCAATGAATAACAGCCTAATTTTCTTGTAAACTTCACGTAGCAAGAACATATACAAGATCACGTATGTTTCATGTGCTGGGCACATAGTAGACATTCAATATGTGTTTCCATTTCTTCTGGGAATACCTATCATTTGTGATTGACTCTGTCCCTGAACAGTAGCCACACTAATGGGAGAAGATGAACCTTTTGTGCCTTGAGCATGGAAAGATTAAGAGTCACATATTAACTCAACTTCACCTTTTACTCTAACTCAAGTGGAATTTCTCTTTAGACAGGCCTTCTGTCTGATCATTCTCTGTCCAGAACCTTCTCCCAGTAATTTTGTTACATCATGTTATTAAATTTCATAATTGTTTTGCTTAGTTGATTGCTTGTTAGTTAGATGATGCCTTCCTTGATACTCTTACCTAAACTTACTAATATTTGTACATTCATACTCATAAGTCCTAAAAATTTGCTTTGCTTTTTTCTCATTACTATGTATTACTTTCTAATATAATATTTATTTTAATTACTTTTACTGCTACATAACCTATTAGAATTTGTATAACTTGCATTTAAAACAGTTACCATCTTATTGTAGGGACTTATAAAAATATTTTTGCCAGCTATGCACTTCTCCCACAGAGCAAGACTTAGGTTTAATAAGGAAGCAGCTGTTTACCCTCAGAAAAATCATGCCATATCACACCGGGAGCTTATTTTGTATGGCAGGTTAGTATTGTTAGCACACTGAGTCCTTAGTTGGGTTCGTGACTTTTGATGATAGTGGATGACTTATCTACCATTTTCCCACACCTCGCCCCAACACGTGTGTGTGTCTTCCAGCACCGTGAATGCTAGCCAGCAGGGAAGCATCCAGCTCAGTTACAACTTGATTTCTCTATGTTCTGCATTCAAAGTGTTTGTTGTCTTCAACAACAGGGTCTTACTGACTACAGACTACAGTTTTTAATGCCTTCATGCCTTATCCTTTTTGCTTATTATTTTATCACTACAAATTATGATTCAGGTCATTAATGTTTTGTCATTAAGAATTATCCATGTAGGGCAATGGCAGTGGCACACACCTTTAATCTCAACTTGGGAGGCAGAGGCAGGCAGATCTCTCTGAGTTTGAGGCCAGCCTGGTCCACAGAGTGAGTTCTAGGTAGAGAAACCATGTCTCGAAAAACCAAAACCCAAACAAACATGATCATTCATGTAATTGTGAATGCACTTTATTAGTACTTTTGAATATTTCTGGGTCTTTGAACAATTTTTAAAAAATAGATGCAGAGAAATTGGAAGATAGTGTTACTGAAATCATGAAAAGTATGTTGAGAAATACATATAAGAAAGGATTACAGAAAATGAGTTTTAGTAGTTTGGGTTTTTTGTTTGTTCATTTTGTGCTTTACTTTTAATGGTAAACACTGCTTTTAATTCTCTGCAAAAACATTTTCAAAACTTACAGTTATCTTTGATTTGTAATGCAGGTCTACAGATTATTAAATTTTCAGGTATTAAGTATATAATAGTTGCATTGAGAAGCATAGGGTGCTCTTAAAGATCTTAAGGTAGCACGAATATTCTTCAGTGAGATTTAATACAGACTTAGAGAGTAAATAACTCTGAAATATTTTAGTGGCTCATTAGTCTCTAGAATTCAAACATATTTATTTACTTGACATAAAATTGTTAAAAATTTGCTTGGCTATTTATTTCTCTTAAATTCCAAACCAAATACTAGTTCCAGAGTCAAATGTAGGCTTAAAGGTCAATAATTTTTACACTAACTGTGCATCTTCGAGGTTCCCTTTCATTTTTAGAACCATTTAGTTATCTTTTTTTTTTAAAGCCTTCAAATTGTTAATTATTTAGCTAACTTTTCCCAGTCATGTGTTATTGTTGTTCCCTTACTAAGATCTCATTCATTTAATCAACTACTGAATAGGCTTTAAGGACTAAGAGTGGGTGCATTATTCTGTTTAGTTTAGATCCCCAGACCTAAGTTACACCACAGGACTAACATATGTAGGTTTTCTGTTTTCCTTTGCTGATTCTCCTTACTGACCTTCTTAGGACTTTACTCTCCTCCTTTATTGCAAACATATGTTGAAAATGCTATTGATAGAAAAATGATGACACTGACACTGTTGTACAGTTACTACCAAGGACCCAACATAGCATAAAGTTTAAAGTTTCCCTCAAACTGGGAAATCATACACTATCTCTGATTATGATTTCAAGGTATCCAACAGGCTTTCTCATAATTAGAGAAACATATAAAGACATAAAAAATCAACTTAAAATCCTATAGAAAGAGCTTCCTTTATTAGTTACAGTAAATGAGTTGGTAGCTTCATTTTATAAATTCAGATTCTATTGAAGTCATGAGGGCAGGTGAAGAAGCTGTGAAAAGATGACCTTTTATATTAATTTTTAAAGATAATTTTGTTGAGTTCACTGAACGAAGGCTATGGGATGGGCAGTAACCAGATTACTATTTACCTTACATTAAGTTAAAAAAAAACAGATTGATAAATGGCTCAAGTTTCAGTTTTTATTAAAGTGATGTCCAGCACACGCACATGCTTTTACAGACTTTCTAAGAAGGAAGAACAATGAGCTGTAGGATTCAGACTGCAATTGTGTAGCTGCCTGGGATGCTGAGGAAATGGCAGCAGGGATCTCATTAGGTGAAAAATAACTTCCTTGAGAAATTGGAGCCCCAGCTTGTACCCCACAAGAGAACAAAACAAAACTTTTTTCCCCCAACTACTTTACCTGATTCCGAGCAGATAAATTGGCTTGAAATCTGGTTCAATGAAACACTTAGAATGTGTGACAGAAACAATTGCCTTTGACTGTACTTCTATAACTCAGAAGCTATAGTGTGATCAAAGATAAAAAATAAAGCCACTGAAGATAGACTATATGAGTTATAAACAGCATAAACAAGTAACCCAACATGAAGCCAACAGTCATCATTTCAAGAGAAAAAAACAGACATGGAAGCTATGACAGAGAAGTAAAAATATGTGATTAAAAAGAGAAGATCCAAGTTTATGCTGGACAGGCATTGGGTGGGAGGGGCACAAGGTAGGGGTATGTCAAAGGAACCAAAATAAAAGAAAAGTACGAATTCTCAGAGCATGAACCTGAAAATAAAATAAACAACAGATGCAGTAGAGAAACAGCACCAAAATAAATCTTCAAACACTTGAAAGGAATTAAATTATTAAATTATTTTCAAAATATAGCATTGGCCTAAAAAATGATTATATTATCTTCAAATGCTCAGGTAAGATTAATGTCAGCTTAGAACTGTTTATGAGGATAAATTAAATCTATGTTCAGGAAAATAAGGAAAAAGATTCTTTGCTAAGTTAATTAGTTAAGGATCTTTGTCAAAAAAGAAAGAAAAAAAGAAAGGAAGAAAGAAAGGAAGGAAGGAAGGAAGGGAGGAAGGAAGGAATGGGATTCATTTCAGTGTTAAGCACAGACATGGGCAGTGGGTGTCGGACTTTAAGATTTTTGTAGACAAAATTTTTCCAAGCATCAGAATAAGATAGGGTTGCCAACTTTTAATTTTTGTAAATCATACTTTAACATACAGATTCTGCTTTCTGCCTTATAGTCTCTGGTTAACAGCAGCTAAGTAAAAAGAATAAAACTTAAGTGATAGCCTATTAAAATAAAATAATAATAATAAAAACAAGAATGGTGTCAGGGCTTGGAGAGATGGCTCAGTGGTTAAGGAGTCTGGCTGCCTGGCAGAGGACCCAGGGTTCATCCCTAACCCCTACACAGGGGCTCACAATTTTCTGTAACTCAGTTTCTGGGGACCTGGTGCCCTTTTCTGGTCTCTGTGGACCCCAAGCATGCAAGTAGCACACAGATATACATGTAGGAAAGAGAGTATAATGAAAAAACACTATATTGGTATTGCTCTTCTAGTTTTATCAGAGAAATTTAAAGCATTACTTTCTCTGGTCCCTATAATTCTATGTCGTAGTATTTATTCATTATTCTAACATAGCTGATGTGTGGTAGAGTCTCAGAAATATTTGCATATGGAAAGGAAATATTGCTGTCACCTTTTCAATCTTTCTTCCTGATTTAAATATTTATTTAAATTTTAAATATTCAATCTCATGCATTGTCATTTAATAGAAATATTTTTTAGAGGAGTTGTTGATAATTCCTTTCTCCTTCCTTAAACTTGAGGGCCAGCTGAGCACCAGATTTCAGAGTCTTCTCAAAGTGAAATTTAAGATACCAGAGGAAACCCTAGCACAGAGGCAATGATTTATTCGCCTAGAGAAGTCATAAAACTAATTGTAATAAACTTGAACTTCTGTTGCGAATGATGAATGAATGCAAGCCGAGCTGGGGGGAGGGATAAACATTTTTCCCTTCCACTAACTGTAGCTATCACCTTATATATTTCCCTTAGGAAAGTAATTTGACAAGTATGATCTTTATTATATAGAAATTTCTCAAGAGATTAAAAAAAAACTTTCAGCCTGCAACTAGCTCCATTATAGCTTCAAACCTTCATGAACCTTTATTCAGCAATTAATATTCATGTGCCTCTAAACACATTGCCCATAGTCTACAACTTCCTACTTGGTGTGGAATGAGCTTTTCTAGTCTTTTGTCTTTGTCAATATCAAAGTTCTTCCTTACTCAAGATGAAATGCCAAGTGTGAATTCTGCTGGAGGAAGTTTCTGTGATCGCTACGACTACTTTAACAGCTTAGGTGTATTTTCCACTATGGGCCTATAGCCCCTAGCTGCGTGTAGCAATGTGTGATAAACTAATGACTAGCAAAATGCCAATCTTCAGGAAACCACTAAGGCAACAAACTCCTGCTAGATGCAGAAATCTGTCTTTCAAACATTGAAGGAAGCTGTATCATCAATCTTGACATCACAGTTAAGAAAAGTATCTTAATCACTTGCTACTCTGGGTAGAAGTTTTCATAGGAGCTTTCAGAGACTAATGTTTCTATAACACAACTAAATTGTATGTTTTCCTAATGGATGCTCTGAATATTGTCTTCAATAATAGAATCCTCTTATATAGTCATGTATAAAGGTACATTTTAGGCTCCTTTTGCCTTTGCCTAAAGTAAGATTTTTTTATTAATATAATTTAAAAAATTTACATGTGGATCCCAGGAAGGAGGTGAAAATGTCATAAATAGAAGTATTTTATAAAAGTTTATCCTCATTATACCAAAGTACTTGATAATTGAAAATAACATTTCTAGATAATACTTATACAAAATTTAGAAATTGCTCCTAAAATACCTCATATTTCTTTAAATTTACATGTTAAATTTCTATTTGACAGTGCCTGTTTCTGTCTCTGTCTTTCCCCTCCCCAGTGTATTACCAATTTTAAAAAATTATTTGTATTTGATTGTTGCCTAAGGAATCATTCACTTGATGATGGTCTGTTTGCATTTGTTAAGTTTGTCAAACATAAACAAATTTTTTCATATGGACTTTTTCATTATTTTTCCATATTAATGCAATATCTGTACACTGTTATGAAAAGATCTCCATCAGTGTTAAATAATAAGACATACTTTATCTACCGAAATTGGGCCAAAATTTAAATGACCCTGCTAAATGTGTGACCTACCCTCTGAAGGACATCCCTAAATCCTCTTTCAACAGTAGCTTTGACAGCAATGAGCAGTGCTCAATGGCTGCGAGTGCACTCTCTGCAAGAAACGCATTTGCTTTTAACCTCTATTCCTGATCCACTTGCTTTTGCCTTCTTTCCTAGGAAGTGTGTAGAGAGCTTTGGTGCCTTAGCAAAAGCAACCGCTGTGTCACCAACAGTATCCCAGCAGCTGAGGGAACACTGTGTCAGACTGGGAACATTGAAAAGGGGGTAAGCACAAGTGATTCATTAGTTGTTTGACACTAACCTGATCAATTTCTTGTGCTGATGTTCACACACTGGAAATATTTATTCATTTAAAATGTGCTATATTAATTTAAGATGTACTTTGAAATAATATGTTCTTAATCAAGTGTTAATTGTCCTATCTTAATTGCTACAAATGTGCTCTACTTATGAAATGAGTCAGTGATGGGAGATGTTATTCTGTAAATATGTTTCTCATACTGGTTAATTAATAAAGCCCTGTTGGCCAATAGGAAACTAGATAGGTGGGGCTAGGAGACTAGGAGGAGGAAAGAGGAAGTAGTAAGGAGGAGTCAGCATGTAGAGTTAGAGGAAGCAAGATGCCGGGCCAGCAGCTCCCCGATAAGATGACCACATGGAAATACTTAGTTAAGTAGAAATGGGTTAATAATTAAGACAGAGCTAGCCCATAAACATAATGGTAACTGACCAACAGGATTGTAACAGAGTCTCAGTATGTTATTTGTGGCTGGCGCGACTGTGGGCCCAGACCGGTGGCGGGCGGGCTGGAGGAAAACATACATGCTACAAGTCAGTTTCACACAAAAGAATAATAATAAAATAAAAAGAAGCAATTTATTGAACATGAAAATTATGGTTTGATAATCTTAGTTTTCATTAGTCTAATTAAAAAAAAAGTCTCTAAAGGATTATTCATGCAGGTTTGGGGTATGGCTGAAATGCTAGAGCCTTTCCTAAAATGTATGAGGTTTTGGGCTCAGTCTTCACTGCCACAGGAAAAAATATAATTGTTCAAACAGATATAAAAAACATAGTTATATTCTGCTACTAAAATTCTCTGGAATTGTTACATACGTAAACTCTAGAATTTATTCTATTGACTGGATTTATAATTAACACTTGTCATCTCTTCTGTTTTGCTTTCTTCCATGTGAGCTGGGTTACTTTCAACAAAGATCACACTGAATTTCAGCTTGCAGTGGATGTTTAAATAAAAAGAATGAAAGTTTTTGGGCAGCTGTCACAGTTTATTAATTCTTGCTGACGGCTTCATTCAGGACCCATGACCTAGTGCCATGTTGATGGCTTTTCCATGCTGGGTTTGGAAATGTTGGTAAATTATGCTAAATATAAGAATTGGTAAGACCATTTTAAAAGGATTAGGGAATTTTTTTTCAAAATTTGTAAGTAGCCAATAAAAATACAGAGACCTTCATACACTAAAAAATTCTTTCTTTTTTTTTTTCATTGAAGTAATAGAAAATATTAGGAACCACATTCTTGAAACAACAGTCTAGGTTTATTTTGGACCTGCCAGTCCTTGTCAAGGACAAGTAGCAATTTACATCCATCTGCAAAGAAATGTACAAGTGAAGGAAGGAAGCCACAATGGAAATCTGTTGCTTTATTAGCCATTCACTGATGGGCTCTTCTTTTCACGGTCTGGCCTGAATCAGTTTCTCTTCTCCTAGAGTATCACTGTCAATAGACTTGATGTGATTTTATTGTACTTTATTTTTTTAAGCAGAGAAATATTTTTCTATAAATGTTTATGAATTACAGATGTAACTCAGTGATAGACTACTTGCCTAGCATTCACAAGGTTTGCCTTCCAGCACTACAAAAAAGGACAGTAAGTAAACATCTCAGAGTTTTCCTGAAATCATTCTAGAAGTTATACAATCACTCCAAATATTAATAATTATACTGTGAGTAGTGGCTACTTGAAAATATATGGCTCAACATTAATCACTTAAGTGGCCCCAAAGACTTATTTGTTTGAATGCTTGGCTCATAGGGATTGGCACTATTAGGAGGTGAGGCCTTGTTGCAGGAAGACTGTCACTGTGGAGGCCGGCTTTAAGGTCTTATATACTCAAGCTCTGCCCGGAGTGGTATACACTCTCTTTCTTCTGCCTGTGGATCAAGATGTAGAACCCTCAGCTCCTTCTCCAGCAGTGTGTCTGCCTATATTTCATCATATCCTACCATGATGATAATGGACTAAACCTGTCAACTGTAAGCCAGCCAATTAAACGTTTTCCTTATTAAGAGTTGCTGTGGTCATGGTGTCTCTTCACAGTAATAGAAATCCAAACTAAGACAGAAGTTAGTGCCAAGGACTGGAGTATTGCTGTTGTAGACCTGACCATGCTTTTTTTTGGAGGACCATGGACTTTGTAACTGTATCAGAAAAGCAGCTGAACACTTTAAATGGGCATTAATGGACCAACCTAGTAGGAACATAGAAGACAGTGGTGCTGAGGGCGATTTGAACTGTTTGGGTCTGTCTCAAGGTTTCAGAGGAGTAGTATTTTAGTAGCCTAGAGATTGTTTCTGTGATATTTTGGCAAAGAATGTGGCTGCTTTTTATCCTTGTCTGAAAAATCTGCCTGAGGCTGATGTAAAAAGTTTTGAATTAATCTCATTGGCAGATCAAGTCTCAAAACAGCCTGGTATTGACTCTTGTGTGGTGATTAGTGTTCACTACTATGAAGATTTATAATGAAAAGGAGCAAGCTGAGAAAGGAAAAATACAAAATGTGCAATTTGAGGAGAAATGCGGCACCAGGAAGTGGAATGGTGTTAAGTCCTGTGTTCAAGGAGACAAACAGATTAAGAAATGGACTAAAGGAAGTGGTGACCTCGGGGCCAGATCCCTGCCAACTGAGTTTCCAACTTGTGAAAAGGAATTAAAAGAAAGTTTAGAGCCCTGCGTGGTGGTGCACACCTTTAATCCCAGTACTCAGAAGGCAGAGGCAGACAGATCTCTGAGTCTGAGGTCAGGCTGGTCTACAGAGCTAGTTCAAGGGAAGCCAGGCTTTAGCAGAAAAAGACAGAAAACTGGTGAAGATGTAGTCCAATGAGGAAGCCATGTTCCAACGTCAGCAATCACCAGCCCTGGTAAACTCCAGCTCCAGGAGGCGCCAGGTCCTGGAAGCTTCAGCATCATGGTTCTGGCTTTAGAATCAAGGATACAAGAAAGTGGTTATGGAATCTCTCTCCATGACTAAGGAAATCCACTGATGCCAGGCATAATTCAGGAGTATCCCTGTATGGAGGCCCAGAAAGGCCATTGCGTGAAGCTGTGAAAGTGAAGCCTGGATTACCTTGGAAACCCCAAAATTTTGGAGATTCCAGAATCATGGGTTACTTCCTGAGGAAAGCTTGTAACAGGGAGTGGAACTAGCCCTAGAGGAAAAAAAAGTGTGTTGCAGTCAACAAAACGGAAAAGAGTTGGAGATCTGAAGAATGATTTGACATCAGAAATGGAGATGCAGAGTTTGGAGTTTGCCCAGCTGGTTTCAGTCTTGCTTTGGTCCAGCACTTCTTTACTATGCTTCCATTCCTCTATTATGGAACAGTAATGTTTATCTTATGCCACTATATGTTGGAAGCATATGATCTGATTTTTTTTATTTTGAATTTATAGGGGATTACAATTAAGAGATTGCATGAATCTCAGAAGAGGCTTTGAAATTTGAACTTTTAAACATTGTTGAGACTATGATAGATTATGAAGATTTTAAACTTGGACTAAATGCATTTTGCATTATGTTATGTCTATAGTCCTGTGGTGGCCAGGGAGTGTAAAGTTCTGGTTTGAATAGGTATGGCCCCCATAAACTCATGTGTTTAAAGCTTGGCCCAAGGTAGTGGCGCTATTGGGAGGTGTGGCCTTGTTGGAAAGATGTGGCTTTGTTAGAGGATGTGTGTCACTGTGGAAGAGGGCTTTAAGGCCTTACATGTTCAAGCTATGCCCAGAGTGGTACACAGTCTCTTTCTCCTGCCTGTGGATCAAGATAGAGTACTCTCAGCTCCTTCTCCAGAAGGACCATGCCCTCATGCTGCCATGCTTCTTGCTATGATGGTAATGGACTAAACCTCTGAAAGTGTAAGGCAATTTTAGTGTAATGTTTTACTTTATAAGAATTTTTGTGGTCATGGTATTTTTGGCATCTTCTTTTGTGCTGAGCTTGATAGCAAGCCCTTAACTATTATGTCACAGAACTATATACATATATGTGATGAAGACGGATATCTCTTAGAAAATGCAAATTTGGAGAACACTCAGAAATCATTTGCAATGCTAAGATGACAGTGTTGAATTTAAGTTTATTTAAGTAAGTGGAGTTAGAATTATTCCCAAGCATGAATAAAAATACGCAGAGATAAAACAATGTAAATAAAATAGGGCAAAAATATATTTGATTACTAAAGGCTTACATATTTACTTTAGTAGATTTTCAGATCCCTAAACCCTTTCTTCAAATGAAGCCTGCATAGTTTTAGTATATGCATTTGAAATGAGGAGGCTCTGGCTTCAAGAGCTCCTTGTTTGGCCTTAGTCTATCTTTCCAGATCATTACCAGCTCATGGCAAACCTCCACAGAATAACTTGGACTGCACAAAACACTACTTAGGAAGCTTGTAACTGTAGCAGTGGTTGCTGATCAATACGCCAATTTTATTTACAACACAACAGTTTACCATCATAAAGTCTATATGGTGGATGCCATCACCTAAAATTAATATATAACAAAAATCCTAGTCATCTCATTTTCCCAGAAGCATGTAAGATGGATAGTTTTAGGAATGGTACTAATAAACCTTAAAATGAATGAACCTATGGGGGAAAAGACAAGTGCCAATTCCTAGAAGGAAAAATAATGTAAGAAAACAATTTAGGAGACCTTCAAAGTGTTCACAAAATAAAACTCTGAATTTATTTAGTATGGTGATACCTGGCAATAATTGTCATTATTTGTGAATTATGGGAACTGTGACTTTTAAGCTACCCTAGGCAATATAGTGTGGATTTATTCAATGTAAATTTTAAAATGAGGATGTGTAGAGGATAGCCCAGTGAGATAACATTTTACTGTTGGCATGTTTATAGTCCTATCCAACAGGCCATCTGGTGATCATGTGCAAGTGCATACACACACACACACACACAGATACACATACACACACACATACACACACATAAACACACACGCATACACACAAATACACACATACATACACACATAGACACATACATACACACACATAGACACACATACACACATATATATACACACACATACACATGTATACAGTTTGAATTTTTAAAAACTATTTTCATCTGCACTTTAAAGCAAAAGCAATGATGACTAAGCTCAATACTTTTTACTCATTGACTAATTACTACTTTCTTTATGAATTTTTGTTTTTAAGAGTGATATATTTACTATTGCTAAGTACAGATTTTACACTTAGAGCTTTGTCTATTTGGAAATTAAATGAGAATTTGGATCTCAGAGTTTTGACTGAAAAAGAAAAGAACAACCATGCAGAGTCCCAGTGGCAAACTTTAAGTGGAAATTTCAATTGACCCAACCAATCTTATGGTTAGTCTAAACCAGGCACATAAAAATAGGTGACAAACCCAAATGTACTGATGACAATGATACTGTTTTTGAAAGTATTTGTGCCAGGTACATGTTGTCATTTTCCTGTTGTCAAAACCTTAATGAAGCAGGTATTGTTTTGACTTCTTGATCCAGATGAAGACTGCAAAACCCAACACCTCCCAGTAACTTCATCCATAGCTGAGGGTCCAGCGCTGGCTTTTCTGGTTCATGGTTGAAATCCTCCTATTTTAATTTATCTTCTGATGAGGATTTGTATATTGAAAACAGCAGCATCACCTTGTGATACATATGTAGACCAATAAGCATGAAGTAGACAGCATGTTTTAACTTCAGTAAGTGACACTAAGAAATCACAGTAAGAAGTCAAAGTGGGCTAATAATATACATTTATGAAAATTACTAAAATAATATAATCTTTAATAGAAGAGCAAACAAATTTCTACATTTGTCTATTTGGATGACAGTGAAAATGGGATGTGATAATGAGATAGCAGTTTCACGGGTTCCCTCGGTATCAGTGCTTAATTAACATTGTTGTGTGCCAGCCTTGAACATCCTAACCAGCAGCAGTGGGCGCCACACAGCATACAGATGGCTTCAGAGACTCAAACGGAATACCACAAAATATGATCTTAACCTTGAGTTTCAAAACTACTCTAATCAAAATGAATAAGAAGTAACCTATACCCAATCTAGCCAGCCAAGCCAGTGGATAAAACCAAAGCTGCTCATAGTTGTCTGAGTAAATTTTTTTAAAGGGAGGAGTTAGAAATATCACTTGAATGATAGCATAGACATAGCCAGAGGATTGGATCCATGATGATCTCGTCAAACTCTGGCTGCAAAAGTTGTGGGATCCTTGCCCAGAGGCACAGTTCCACAAATGTTCCACAACTGTTCCATGCACATTTAGCAGATGGAGTAAGAAATATGGCCAAAAAATTAAAAACTGATCTTTGCGTGAGTCCTGGGGGGTCTGACATTGCTATTACAGCCATTGGATGTTTGCCTGAATAAGCCATTCATGGACTGAATAAGAACCATATGGCCTGAATGGATGTGCTCAGGGACAGTAGCATTAACTAAAGGAGGAAATTTGATGAGCCCAGACAGTGTGCTGGTACTGTGTGTCCATGGGTCAATCTCCTACAAATCAATCAAATAAATTTTAGCCAGAGAACTTTCCTTGGGTGTAACATCAACAATAACCCTTGGGTAGGAATCAGGTATGCTGTATTCGATGGAATAGTAAATAAGAAACTTCAGTAGTAGTGGTTGGCATTGTTGCTGAACAGGATATTGAGGGTAATCAAAACCCAATCCTTATAATCCCTGTTTGTAACCACAAAGAAAGCTTCAAATAGTTGATTTATCGCCAGAAGATTCATTTAATGATCCTATAAGATTCAATTAGAGATATATGCCAGCTTTTGAGTTTACACATAAGTGACATTGATCCCTAATATCTTTGCATGGGAAAATAGGGCTGAATTAGGAAAGGATTATTATATGCCTGTTAAAGCACTGGATATATAGCAGGGCATATGCAACCTTATTCTTAGTTCACCTAGGGTAGAATGTAATATGTTTTGACTGAACACAAAATAAACAGAGCAAGGGAAGAACAGTTCTTCCAAATGCTCTAGAAATGTAAATAGTATGGATGGCAAGCTCTGATAGGGAATTTGGGCTGGAATGTAGCCTGACCAGCCACATACCTACTCAGTGGGAAAACTGGAGTTTTAATAGTGTGATACTCCAGCCCTATGCTCTTGTCATTTGAAACTGCTCTGTATTAAATCAGCGTATTTCCTTTAAAATTTTAGGATTTCTTTAGAGATCTCTCATTCCATATGCTGATTTGATCCAGTTCTGGTTATAACAAGATATTCTATAATTATACCCTAAAATGGTACTAGATAAAAAGGAAAAAATCGCCAAGCATTGTGGCTCACACCTACAATTCTAGCATTTATGAGGCTGAGGAAGGAAGATTGTCATGAATTCTGGGCCAGGCTGAGCTACGAAGTTAATTCTAGTCCTGCCCTGCTACAGAGTAAGACTGTTCAATAAGGCCCACAAAGACAAAACTCATTTATAAAAACTATGTAATTATACAATGTAGTAATCCAATAGCAAGTGAGTTTACTAAGACTGTTTCTAAAGAAAATGTTTAAAAGAATCACTGCTTCTTATTTATTTAATTTTAAAGAAACTGAAATATTTTTTGGAAATATGAAGTTTCATTTATCTCACCTTTATGAATTTTGTTAGCTACACTTAAATTAGCAGAAAGAAGACCAAATATCCAACTTGCCTAGAAAATTGAGTCTATAGTAATAAGAATATTAATTATAACCATCCAAGATGACTAGTTTTTATATAATCTTTGAGAGTAAAGGTTAGAAGCTGGATTATATGTGTGTGTCTAACTCTCATATTTTAAAATGAAATAACAGTCCGTCCTTCTGAAAGTAGAGCACATGTCTGACAACTCCATGACAGAGAAAAAATACAAACACACAATCCAGCACTCAAAGGTTTCACCTTTATATGCCTAATTGGATCTATAGACTTCAAGTTGCTTTGTTTGGTGTAATGTAATTGTTTTATGCATAATTTGCATACATTGAAATATTTAAATATATCGATTAATGCACCTATCACTTGATCCATGGGAACTCTCTGGTATCTTAAGGCCTTATTCATTTAAATAACTTTCTTTTTTAAATAATATACTACATCAAGATATTTACTAACAATAGAGCAAAGTAGCAAGAACTGAAAAAAGTTAAGTACAAAGGAGGGAGAAATAAAACAGAATGTAAAAGAACACTCCTGCTGAAAATCAAAATTAAATAAGCTGCTTGGTAGAGTTTAATTTCTGTTATCACATGTCTGCGCTGAACTGATTTGTAAAGTTTTCTCATTCTAACCTATACTTGAGTCAAGAAATAAAATTGATTCCCATTATTATAGTTAAGGAAACAAAAACAATCAGGTGACTTGCTTTATAGCCTGAAATATTGCTAGAATGATAACTGATAATAGTAACATTAGGTTTCCTCCACATGTTGACATTGGTTACTTGTAAGCTAGTTACCTTAGTTAACTAGTTATCAAATTGGAGACCAGTATTGTTAGAAATAAGGCACCTGATATTTATACTATTACTATGATTATTTTACCCATTAATCCCTTGTTATTTAACTTTTTGTTATCATTGTTTTTATTACCCCATTGAATAATTATAGAAACATAATTTATACAGTAAATTCAAGGCTGTTCTGTTACACATGAAAGCCTGTCTCTAAAACACCTAAGCCTCCAAAACTCCCGAAACTGATGAAAAGGAGCAGCAGTTCATAAATTATGTGATAAATTTATCATTTACTTTAAGAGATGTATTTATGCACAGTTTGAGGTGGGGACCAAGACAGGATAAAGCAATATATTTCATGAAAGAAGATAAATGATTTGTGGTAAGGAAGAGGACTTAAGAGATCTGGGCTCACAAAGGAACAGAGTACAAATATAAATATACATAGATATGTACACATATATAATTTACCTGCATATTTACATACATATATGAAAATGTTACAATGCAAACTCAATTTTTGTGTGCTAATCAAAAATTATTTTAAAATTTTTATATGTATATGCTGAGGAGTGAACCTACATATGCAAATGCTAACCATCTATTCTACTGCTGAGTTCCACTCTAGCCCAAAATAAGGTTCAAAAGGAAAATAAGAGAATGTGACTCTTTCATGCCCTATATTTTGTGAGAATGTTCAGTAACACTGGTAAATACTTAGGAATTCACATACTTTAATCCCAAGAAAAAAATTAAAAAGTAAAACATTCCTCTTCAAATCATATGTATTCTCCAGGAAGTCTGAAATGACAAGGAAACAAATATAAATTTGTCTACCTTAGTCTCTTCTAGCTCCTTTTGACATGCACTGACTAAAATATGATGCACAATTCTTCAGTTTAACTATAATAACTTATCTGATAGGTTTGTGCATGTCTCTTAGATACCAAATAGTACTGAAAGCAGCTCTCATTTCAACAAGGTACCTGTGATCATGGGAATGCTCTTCCCCTCTTCTGTCTAATGTGTTGCTACATGTTGCTATGGTATCCTTAAAATGGGGAATAGTCTGAGAAACAGAATTTTAAAAATTAACAGTTGCCACATGATATTTTCAAGGCTAGCATTCTAGGGGGAAGTGAACAAAGAAGAAATTGGTAAGGTAATTAAAGTAGTTCTAAATGGTAAGGCATTGAAATGGAAGGCATTAGTAAGTACTATTCCATAGTGACAAGGAGAACCCTGGGGCAAGAAAGGATGGTGAGGTCCCTTCAGAGTAAGAGTTGTCCTGGAAAAAGCTGTCTTCTGATATGGTATTTGATCTGAGACTAAACTGTCAGAAGACATCTATGTAGAGAGCGGAAGCACAACCTGGAATCCCAGCATTTAGAAGACTAAAACTTTGGGATCATTAGTTTCAAGGCCAGCCTGGGCTATGTGGAACACCTATCATGGTTGACAAATTAATTAAAAAAGGACTAGGGATGTGGCTCAGTGGAGACAGCCTAGCATGTATGCAGCCCTTTGATTTGTGGGGTCAATTGCTAGGAGAATGCTACCTGAAGGATGAAATGTGGGGGAACAGGTTTAGAAGGAGAGAGGGAGGGTGGAGGGGAGGAGGGAGAGAGGGGGAGAGAGGGAGGGAGGGAAGGGGAGAGAGGGAAGGGAAGAGAGGGAGGAGGGAGCTCTGCTGTTGTTGGGGGGCTCTGTCTGCTGTTGTTGGGGGGCTCTGTCTGCTGTTGTTGGGGATCTGTCTGCTGTTGTTGGGGAGCTCTGTCTGCTGGCTGTTGTCTAGGTGAAACTATGAGAGTTCCCAGTGTATCCCAGAAGTAAAATCCAACAAATTTGGTGATAGAATTAGGACAATGAAATGGTTAATTTCTAAGTACCCTGCATCTTGTTGTAAGATTGGATTTCTCAATAGTGTGATCCTGTTGACACTTATTTAACTCTAATAACTGTTGCCTGTTGTTTTCCATATAAACATACCAATTTCATAGGTTTGTTTGATTTGCTAATGTTTGATAATTTAGAAAAATGCACCAACATAACCTATAAATGCTTGATTTAAAAGAACACTTTATTTTGCCATATACTTCAAATAAGATTTATCATTCTAGAGTTCTGAACTGATTATGTGATGTCTGCTTTCTGATAAATTATCCCTAGTTCTCTCCTTAGGTTCAGTATGTATGGTTTATTGCACAGAGTAAAACTGAACAGAATTCCAGTACACATGTTCATAAGGGCCTTACACATGGCTAGTCAATGTATATATGGGTTTTTGTGCCCAGTCCCTAATGTCTTGGCATTGCTTTTATTATGTCTGTGCTGCTCCTGGATGAAAGGCCACAATGCATTCCTTTACTATTGTAGCTTCAACCAGTTTTTCCTTTTTTTAAAGAGCTTGCAATTACCATCATAAAGACTCCTTACTGGAGAACTTTCCATAGTACATTATCATTCCACAAGTCTAGTAATAGTGGAATATAAAGATTTTTAAAAGAAATTACTACAATATCTAAAAATGATTTTGAGGACTATAGCTAACTTTATAATGAGAAACACTAAAAGTCTGGACGAAGAGAAACAAAGAAAAACTGCCAAAGTCAGGGCTTTTAGAACTGGTACATGTTGGAGACTGTAAATCTGGCCAGCAAAAGATACTTTGCAAATCATATGCACCTTTACATTGTCTAAACACAGCTGAAAACTTGTTTTCTGCTTTTGAGAATCCTATGCTTAGAACTGGTCATTACCTGGTTTTTATGATGGTTTATGGACTTCTGTCTTATATCTGACTCAAAGCTAATTCTGTGTTTTCTGTGCCATCTTACAGTGGTGTTATCAAGGAGATTGTGTTCCTTTTGGCACTTGGCCCCAGAGCATGGATGGGGGCTGGGGCTCCTGGTCACTATGGGGCGGGTGCAGCAGGACCTGCGGGGGAGGCGTTTCTTCGTCCCTAAGACACTGTGACAGTCCAGCGTAAGTAGCTAAAGTAAGCCGGAGCCAACAAAAAGACACAGTTGGAAATGAGTCAAAGCTGTGGTTTCACATGTTATCTGTAAAAATGTTTCTCTAGCAAGCCAAGTGCTTGTCTTCAGAAGAAGCAAGAGGTCCAGGAAAGTGGAGGAGCTTTGTTAGACAGACTTTCTTTTTCTTCCTTTCCCCTTATTGTGTAAGTAAAATTTAAAAAAGGAAAACGAAAGAGAAAAATCCCAAGCCTTTAAAATAGAAAAGCACTGTCTGTCTAGATAAGCTAGTAATAATTAGATTTCCTCCTCTGAAGACTGCTGAATTATGGATGAATCCAGGCATGGTTTTTGCTACCTTACCATTATTCCCTGAAAAAGGCTTTTCACATGTCACATAAAATTATTACTGCCACACTACTATTAAAAGGACCAATGAGAGCCCTTCAGGGGTTGGAATGCCTCAATTTGCATCACAAATCACAAAGAAGACAATGCTGCTATGTGTTAAAGTGCTTTCCATTGACATGCTCCTGTCCTCTCCCTGGACTGTTTGATGCAGGCCAGCCTGCTCCTCTTCTACCACTCCCCAGCCAGAGTCCCTACGGAGCAAGGCCAACCCATCCGTATTCTTTACCACATCTCTTTCCTCTCCATCCTCCCAATGTACAGGTGTTGTTCTAGTTTACTTTCTGCCTGAGGTTTACCTGCACCTTGGCTTCTGCCTGCTACCTACCCATTATGTCTAAACCCAAGGTTGAGGACCCTTTTTTGCAGACCAGTCTTTGGTGAAGAATGATGTTTATGATATCTCTAATAACCCCACCTCCCCCAATCTGGATAAAGATGGTTTAGTGTAGTTTGTTATTTGTTCTCATTTTAACCCAGGACTCTTAGCTTTCTTTAAATGCCTCATTTCTATTCCTTTTATCTAAAAATATTTTCTTTATAATAGTCCTGAATTCCATCTTCCCATTTTGCTCTCCCACCAAACAGAGATTCCCATTATAATTCACTAACTAGTTATGACTGCCACCATCCCACAACCTTGTTTTGATTTCATAATCATTTTCTCCCAAGATGGGTCAAACTGATTATTCCGCTGGTCTTCAAAACATATTCCAAATTTACTGATACTAGTGTACCTGTTTCCTTTTAAGCAAGTGCATGAATAATTATCCTAAATTTAACATAGGCTGCTATAAACTAGTATCCCAAAATATGAAGCCTTATGATAAATTAACAGACTCAAATATGTAAAGGAATGAACTGGACATCTTCAAGGAGGAAGATGTTTTTCACTCAATAATAGTATGTCTGAATGATGGCATATGTTTTTTTCCTTAATTCTAAATACTTTAAAGATTAATTTATGAGAACAAATGCTTGACATTGTATTTTCATTAATTTGAAAATAATACAATGCAAAGCCATCTCTTTTACCATCTTCTTTTTTAATTTCATATTTTTAACTTTATGTTGAAATGAAAATGCATTTTGTATTATTTACTCTGAATTGGATCTATTCCCAGGAAGTCATTGTTATCTCTTTGTTTCCCACCTGAAAGAAAAGATTATAGTTTGTGTTGAATATAATTTAAATGGCTTTTTATTTATTATAGATAAGGTTTTTAAAGTTATTAATTGAAAGTAGTTCTGTGCTATGATAATTAAAAATACTAATTTAATTATATTTTCCTGAGAATAGAAATCATAGCTCTTAAGTCTTATAAACTATTTATATGCTGCCATAATTTTATGTTGAATAACCATACTCATTATTAACAACTATCATTATTTTAATAATTGATAAAAATGCCACAATTAATATCTTTTTAAAGCAATTTTTGATGTTTTTGTCAAGAAATATATGTAGTCTTAGTGTGATAGATACATTCTAATCACATGTTAAACAAATGTTGTTTTCCAGACCGTCAGGTGGTGGAAAATATTGCCTTGGAGAAAGGAAACGATATCGCTCTTGCAACACAGATGTAAGTAAACCCAAATTTTGCTATGAATAATTAGCTTACTCTTGTCCTAGGCAGGGAAAGCTTTGAACTTTATGCTCTTTAATCAGAAATCCATGCGTTTAAGGGCCACATGAATTCCCTATAAAGCTAGTCTTAGCACTGTTGTCAATCCCGTCAATAGGCCACGAAGGAAGCTGCAGAAGGGGGACAGGTGTCTTCTCCCCAGTGGGGCCACCCACACATGCCCTGAAGAACCTGGCCTCAACTCCCATCCTCACTGCCACTATGTGTCTTGAGTCCACAAGAGTCATCCTTACTGTACCCTTCAATATGTTTTCTGTCCCTCGCAGTGAGACGCCTCAGACTCACACATCATCCCTCATCCCTTGGCATCCAGTCCCTCAAGATTCAGCATTAAGTCCCGAATCATGTTCCTGCCACTGGCAACTATGAAAATATTTCTGTGCCCTGATGAATTCATGATCCATTACCAGCAGAATTTCACTGTTTGACTTCTCTGAATTTCCCTTGTTTTTACTGTGTTAGCTGCATCTCTGTTGCTGTGATGGAATACTCAGAAAAATGATCCTAGGGGAGAAAGTGCTTGTTTTAGTTTATAGCTCCAGAACTGGGACAGCCCATCTTGGAGAGGCAAACATGGTAGCAGAGCATGAGGCCTGTTCCTTGTGTTTGTACTGGCAAGGTAGAAGCAGAAGGACAACTGGGTGTTGGGCCGTTTACAAAACTTCAAAGACAGCCCCAAGGAAATACTAGTCCTGAAGCAACACTCTACCTCTTACAGGTTCCATAATCTTTCCAAATAGTACCTCCAGCTAGAGACCAAGTGTCCAAACACAATCCTCTGGGAGACGTTTCATTTAAAAACAACACTTCCCTTCTCAGCTTAATGGAAACCATCCCTCCTTGAATCCACTCTTTCCTCTGTAGTTTGCAAACTGAGAGCATCTTGCTTTTCCCCTTGGTCTTTGTGGACTGGCTCTGGTATTAGATTGACTATCTTTCATTTGGTTATTCTGTCAGGATCTCTCTCTCTCTCTCCCTCCTGTGTACAAAACACAGTATTTTATTTTGTAACACTGGAATATTAACAAACTAAGATTCATTCCAGTCTACTCCTGCCTTAATTCCTTATCAATTCATAAGTGTGTAGATGATTGTCCCTACATGTCCTCTTCTGGATTTTTCCGTAAGCATACATAACATCTTCCTGTCTAAAAACAGCAAAAAGCCCTTGCCAGTTATTTCAGCCACTTCTTTGCTGCTCTTGGAAAGAAATTCCCCCGAAGACTTATCTGTATGTGCCGAATTCAGTTCACAGCTTCAGTTTTCCCCCTGAACTTGCTCTCTTATGTTTTACTTCCATAATAACATTGACATGCTCTTACTCAATCACAGATCCTCCAGCATTTGCTAAACCCAGGTTGGTTGTAGTCTTCATCTTCCTACTCAATCAGAATATTTGACTATTCTATTTATTATCGCTTCTCCTCATCCTCCTTTGCTGGTTCCTGCTCTCTTCTTTGATTTCCTAATGTTAAATTACCCTTGATTGTTTTTCCATTCTACCAATACTCATTTTATTTCTGATCTCATCCAGTTTCAGTGGTTTTGATACTATTTTATATCATTCAGTTTCCAAATTTATGTGTTTTAGCGCAGTTGGCATCTATGAACGCCAGGCCCATGTAGTATTTAGTGTATACTAATGTTCTCTGTCAGTGTTTTTTTTTTTTTTTTATCTCAGATACCAGTGCCATCGATGTAAGTCAAATTCTAGAGTGTTTGTTTATCCCAAGCTTTTTCTGTCTCACTGTCTGTAGACATCTCATTCTTCAGGAAATTCTGTTGTAATTTGCCTTGTAAATACATCTAGACCAGGCTGGACAGTGGTGGTGCATGGATTTAATCCCAGCACTCTGGAGGTAGAGGCAGGTGGATCTCTGTGAGTTCAAGTCCAGCCTGGTCTACAGAGTGAGTCCCAGGACAGCCTCCAAAGCTACAGAAAAACCCTGTCTCCAAAAACCAAACAAACAAACAAAAATCCCCTCAGATTTGACAACTTTTCACTACTTCTGCCACTTCTACTCTGGTCTGAGTTTTTACTATCTACAGCTATCAACTTAATAGACTTTGACTTTTATTTTTTGAGCGCTTGTTACTGAGCTCAGGGCCTTGCACACGCTCTACCACTGAGATTCACCATCAACTCTAGTACCTCATGTGTTACTTTGCCACCACCAAGCACACTCTTCAGTTCCCAGTGAGGGGGCAAAATAAGTCCGATTAGTTTTACTCTATATCACTCTACACCCATTTTTTTCCTAAGTATGAAACTATTCCAAAAGCTAGCAAGAGCTCTACATTGTGACTCCCATTGCTTCTTTGAACTGATCTGTTAGCGGTTTCTTCATCCTTTGCTCTGACTCCGTGGGAGTCCTTCCAAAAGCATGCCACTAATGGTCTCTCCTTAGGACTTTTGTTTTGATGGCTCCCTTGCCTTGTGAGCTTACAGCTCTCCCTTCATCTTTACTCAACTGTTTCCTACTCCATTATGCCTATCCTGAATACTGTACTTAAAATTGTAAGCATCGCTGTTCCTCTATTTTTCTTTCCTTTTAATACACTCATTTATCACATTTTATTCTCAGAGTAATTACATATATTCATTATAAGACTGTAGCACAAATAATAAAAACCCAGGGACAGATATTGGGGTTCAAGCTGAAAATCAGACAAGCAAAGCAGCCAAGCCACTAGTGAGTTCTTAGCTCTACCAAGGCTCAGACCAAAGGGACCGTGGGTGTGTGTGTGTGTGGGGGGGGTCCAGCTTCTATGGCTAATTAGCGTGGCTGCTGGGTTTTAAAGTATGTGCTACCACTTCCTGGCCTCTATGGCTGACTAGTGTGGCTAGCTTTGCACTCTGATCTTCAGGAAAGCTTTATTTGTTAGATCATAAACAAAATATCACAATGTAAGACTTTTCAAGTTACTAGTACTATTCAGTCCCTTAAATTGACAGCCTGATATATATGTTCAAAAAATTGCTTAAATGCAAGAGGTCACAACAGAGAATAATAACAATACTTTGGCAAAAGTCATATGTTATAAAAGCATGTGGAGTTGGCGCATAGCTCATTAGGAATTTAAGGTTTCATCTCCATAGAAAGAGAAACCTGAAAGGCAAAGACAGTTGGCCAGAGAATAGTTAGTCATGATAAAAAGCAATCTCAGTAAGAGCAGGAGGAAGTGCAAGGTCAGTTTGTACTTAGTTTGTATTTAAAAGCCACTGAAAGAGGTATAGAGTTTGGCTTCGGATATGAGCAGGGTGGAGAAAGACAAGGGTAAAGCATAGCTCAAGAGGAATTTAATGACTAAAGTGCTGAGACAGAGGCTCTCTATAAGGAATTAAAGTGTAATCTAAAGAGGGCTATTTGGGAGAAAATTGGAAACTGACTTTTAAAAAGCCATAAAAGTAAAACCAAAACCCAAAGCAAAATAAAATAAGACTAGTATAATAGGAAAAGTAGAGTGAGTTGGGTAGAAGTTGAGATCGGAAAGAAATATATTTGAATTTATGATGTAACAAAGTGAGCACATTCACAGTGATGACAAGTCTAGAAGGTGGTGAGAGAAGGGCATTCCCAAACGAGTGGAGACAAGGCAATGGAAAGAACTTCACAGCTAATAAGACTGATGGGTCTCCACGTGAATGTTGAAGACACTCAGGATGCTACCAGACTTAGTGTATAGGGTGAGACTCTCTCAATTCTCATATGCCTCAATCTCTCCTCTAGGAGAGAAAATGACCTTCATTTATTAACTGATTTAGATTGATGACATCAGTGTCAGCAGAATAAAGATTTTATAGGATAGAGGGAAAGACCTGCCATCGTGTCAGACAATAGGTAGGAGTATAAAACTAAAACCCATTTCCTAGTTCACTACTGCTTCTAATATCATATAATTGAAGGAGTGAACATACGATAGTATAGGCATTGTACAATATGAGTACTGTATGTTAGGAAGCAGAACATTAAAAAAAATGACAGACATCATTGTCTGTACTCATGACTGTATTAGAAGCTCAAATTATAGAATGGAGTATTGGTATGCTGGCATTTCTATTACTATTTTTTCCTTTTATTTTGACTTTTATTGAATTATAAGGAGATTCAAAACTGAATCATGGTGCATATACAATTAATCATGTTCCTTTATTAATACTGACCCTACCAATTCAGAACTTGGAGCAATTGAGTTACCATACTAAAATTTTTTTTTCATTTATTAAAATTGATAGACTTGTCTGGAAATAACTTGTGTCAGGGTCTAACTTTAAGCTCACGAACCCCAGTCTGACAGCTGGGGAACCAGCATAGGACTGAACCAGGCACCCTGAATGTGGGTGTCAGTTAGGAGGACTGGGCAGTCTATAGGGCCTTTGGCAGTAGAATAAGTATTTATCCCTAGTGCATGAATGGTCTTTCGGAGCCCATTCCCTATAGAGGAATATTCTCTCAGCCTAGATACACAGGGGAGGGCCTAGGCCCTGTCCCAAATGATGTTACAGACTTTGATGATCCGTCCTGGAAGGCCTCACCCTCCCTAGGGAGTGGATGGAGGGGTGCAGTGGAGGGGATCGGTAGGTGGCATGGGAGGATGGGAGGGAGAGGGAACTGGGATTGATATGTAAAATAAGATTGTTTCTAATCTAAATAAAATTTATAAAAATATTTAAAGTTTCTTGAATATATAATATTGACCAGAAGTTTCTAATAAAACTTGATTCAAGTTCTGAAAATGCCCCATATATCTATTGTCCAGCATGGGAGCCACTGACACTAACCCAGTTAACTAATGAGTATTTGATGTGCAATGTGGCTGTATAACAGAAGAACAGAAACTTCTGCTTAAATTTGAACAGTTGTATGTGACTAGTGACAGCCATGTTGGTCAATACAGAGCTGGCATTTACCTATGCAACAGAAAACCATTATAAAAATTATAGATGTTATACATAACGCTTTCAAAGCAAATATACGTTGTTTCATTTAAAAATATAATTGGTCTTTTATATATGTGAGTTTCATATTGGCCTATTCAGCCAAATCAAAAACAAATTTTAAAAAATGAGTCTATTTTGAATATGTAAAATAATTTTCTTGTGATTTTTTTCTGCACAACAAGTTATTGCAATTACTTACTTTATGTGTGTGTGTGTGTGTGTGTGTGTGTGTGTGTGCATTATAAGTAATCTAGAAATGTTTTAATCTATATGAGAGTATATGTACCCTAAGTCACATCCAATACTATATCATGTTTATAACTACAGAATCCATGACCCTTACTGGTGTCTGCAGTAAGAGTAACAAAAAGAAGTGGGCCATTAAAGTGCCCAGAGAACTTTTGACCTGATAGTAATCACAGGTGAAAAGAGATCAAATTGTATCAGTGATTCCTTCTGAAAGGGGAGATCACACAAAAGTTATTCCAATGGACTTTGCTCCCTCAATAAGTTTATTTTATTTGTTATTATTACTTATACATTAGTTTTCTGCCAGGAAGCTATTTACTTATCCTTAAATCAGTCACTAGTAAATAGAATAGACATATTATAATTCATTTACATTACCTTCGATTTACTTCTAATGGAGGACTTAGGGATCACCTTTCTGAGGAGTAGATCCCTAAGCAGACTGTCAGAGCTCTGTTAAGAAGAAATTGGGAAATAGTAGGTACTGTGTAAAGCACAGCCACTCACCTGTGAACTCACAGTTCACTCACCTGTGAACTCTTTAAGTACTGCCATTAACAACTGAAGTAGCAATTATGCAATTATGCAAGTAATAGTAGAAGTAGCAGATACTAAATTTTACTGAGTGTTTAAATGTATACTCAGTCTATTACTACAGTCATCTTCTCTCTCTGGACTAAAAAGAGTCCTCTCCCTTCTCACTAGTGCATTGGCTTGGGAAAATTAAGATCCCATTCTTTCAATTTAAATTTAGAAGAACTATGATGAAGATAAACTATTGGTATGATCTGTTCTCTTATAGCCTTGTTTTTTTTTTTCCTTTTCTTTTGTAGAACCAATTAGCTTGTAATTGCTCAGTCTGTGCCACTAGCTAATACAGCAGGTGAACTTAGGCTTAAGTAGTTCTACTCCCTACAACATCTTTTCCTTTTGCATGGGCTCGGTGTCACAGAGCCCTTGTATGTTTCTGCCTCTTCTTCTATGTTGGCCTCTTGACTTTGTAGCTCAATAGTCTTGACTCTTCCATATTAGCTCATTTCATCTTTTCAGATGAGAAAGTCATATCTCATTTTTAGGATTTTTCATATTTGAGAAAATGAATTGTCTTTGGATTATATGTCTTCAACCTGGGTTTTTTAAAGCAATCATTTTTACCATGTAGTTTTGTGAAAGAGATTTCCAGAATTAAGTATCATATTATATAAAACAAAAACTTTTATGTATTAAAAAATCTACCAAAAGTGGAAAGACTCTATTTTATAAGACAGAATTTAGTTGATTGTAGCAAGATTAAGTAAGATAAATAAGAATTCATTGTGTTCCTATTAGCAAAACCTTATTACTATAAGATTATAGTAATGTATGTCCTTTAAATTAGCATTAAAATAAAAAGTGGGAAATCTAGGGAACTCTCCAGCTTTATGTATTTAATAGATTCTGCTTGAATTATTTCTAGGGCACACAAACTAATCAATATAGTTTGTCAATTTCCTATGTAATGTAGAATTCTTGCTCATTCTCTTTTTGTGTACCAAAGTTTGTAAATGCACAATAGTTTAAATGTTAATTTTTCATATACTGCTCAGGTTTCCGACTTAAAAGAGATGAAAGAATAGACTTTTATCAGGTCATCCTCATTTCATACTACATGCTTATATAATTCACTCCTATGTACATCATATTTTATGACCTTATAAATGAGATCTGAGTGAAATGTTTCCAATTAGTTAGAATTAAATAGTTAACAACTAGAAAACCTTTTATGAGCACTTTTGACTTGGTCATTTGTGACCAAAAGCTTTCCTGAGACTTAAGTATGAATAATACAAATTATAAATTCAAATGGTCCTGGAAAAAAATTTGAAATCAAAACCCAAAATTAATGTCAAGCAGTCAAAGAGCAGGAGAACATGGATTCTTTTGTTTTGTTTTTGTTTTTGGAGATGGTCTCACTCCATAGCCATAGCCCAGACTGGCCTGAAACGCAACTATTTATCCTCAATTGGCTTTGAATTGTTGGCAATTCTCCTGCATTAGCATCCCAAGTGCTAGAATTGAAAATGTGAGTCACCGCATCTCGCATCAAAGTTGTTGTGTATTTATTTAGAGATTAAACCACTATGAGCCAGATTAACGCTGTTCTGCTGAGCTGTGATATCTATCCCCAGCCCTCAAAGTGCTCTATTGTCATGACTAAGTACACTCTATGCTTCCTAACATTTTACTAAACATATACATTATAATATAAAGTGAAGAACCCAGGGGACTGGCTGACTCACGTCTATTTAATAGCTGCTACTTGAATTATTTCTAGGGTGCACATCCTATTTAATATAGCTTGTCAATTTCCTAAATAATACAGAAGTCTTCCCTTCTTGTGACTGGCTGGTAGTACTTTGCATTTCTGATTATTTCTCATTTTACATTAAAAATAGTTGTGTGTGTGTGTGTGTGTGTGTGTGTGTGTGTGTGTGTGTTTGAGAAGGGAAGGAGAAGGAGGGAGGCCCTGTTGGTAAAGTAATTGCTATGCAAGCATGAAGATCATAATTCAAATTGCCAGAACCCATGTAAAAAAGCTACTTAGTCTGTAACCACAGCATTTGTATTTGGGTGAGTGGAGTCAGGAGGGTCCTGGGGCTCAATGGCTACTCAGCCTAGTTAAATGAAGAGCTCCAGGTTCAATTAAAGACTCCATCTCAAATAATAGCATGAAAAGCAATTAGGGAAGATATCAACATCAACTTGTGGCCTCTACATGCTTGCATATACGTGTATACATGCACCTGAATGCCATGTGTACACTTTTACATGAACACATAATTTTTCACACATACATACATATGCACTTAAAACAACAGTATCAATAATGCTACTAATAATTGTTGATTATGGATTTTTGATTACTTATTCTAGCACTACATTAAAATCATGACTGAAAATCTGAACAAGTTAGGAAAATCAGAGTTAAAAATCTCAGTGAGCTCCATATAACTCTTGATTGCTTTTTCTCCAGCAGTTACTGAAGTGTAAAGGGTCACTGTTATTAATTGCTTCAACAGATGAATTGTGTTAATATCAAGAAACTCTGATTGCATTCATAGTTAATATCTTACTTAAGGAATAATATAAACCTTCTACCAAACATCCAGAGCTCCTGGTCTGAGGAATTTATTTTCAGAACTAGGAACCATATCCAAGTCCCACTAGACATTGCAACTACTTCAACTGGAAGAACACAACTGATTAAAAATAACCCAACAAAGCAAAGAAAGAACAACATGTGTATAAGCAACAATGCAGTGCAGAAGAAAGTCTCAGCAATATAATGGAACAAGGAGATCACTGACTATCTAGAAGATCTGAACATGAACACAAGAGTGAGAAACTGCAACAAATCTACAGAGACAAAGATAAAATAATAAGAAGGGATCTGTAGAAATTGTAATGTAAATGCAACACATTGAAAAGATCATATTTATGAGTTAAAGACACAGAAAAAGGAGAAGAATCTCTAACTCCACAGTGAAAACTAAAGGAATCCTTTGGATTGAAGAGAAAAACAAATCTGTCTATGAGGTCACAGGAATTAATAAACCATGCTAAAATAAAACTAAATAAGAGAGGAAGGGGAAACACTACAAAATCAACAGAATAGCAAGAATCAGTGCACACACTGTTGATAACTGTGTACCAATGATGTCAGTTCCTCAATCAGAAGACAGTCATAGTTTGGTTCAAAAGCAGGAGCTGTCTATTTGTTGCCTACAAGAAGGACCATGCACGCACACACACACACACACACACACACACACACACACACACACACACACACACAGAGAGAGAGAGAGAGAGAGAGAGAGAGAGAGAGAGAGAGAGAGAGAGAGAGAGAGATAACATCAAGCAAATGTACATAGGATTTTGAGATTCCATCTCAACTCAGTTAGAAAACAAATAACTAATGCTGATGAAATGTGGGAAAATGTGAATGTTTATCTACTGTCAGAATCTAAATTAGTACAGCCTTTGTGGATGTTGGTGTATAGGCTTCTTAAAAGCAGAAAATAGAACTATTATGACTCATCTATAGCATTCTTAGGCACATACCCAAAGGGCTGCATATTCTTCTATCAAGAAACTTGAACATCGACTTTTACTGCTGCTCTATTCACAATAGTTAGGACATGGAATCGGTTCAGCTGTTGTTTAACTCACGAATGGAAAATGAAAATATACATATACACAGTAGAATTTTATCCAGTTGTAAACAAAAGTGAAATTATGAAACTTGCAAGAAAATGGGTGGAACTTGAAAATATACTAAGTGAGCTGACCCAAGCCCAGAAAGTTTATGTTCTCATGTGTAGATCCTACATGTGAGTATTTTCATTTGTACAGAACTCAGCAAACTAGAAAGGGACTGTGAAAGGAAGGCGAGAGGTTGTAAGGAGGGAAGGTATAGTAAACTCATGATAGAAGAAGAAGGTGGACATTTAGGAAGTCAAAGCTTTTAGTATGGAAGAGAATGGGGGCACTGGGAAGGGAGGAGATGGGTTGTGGTTACCCTAATCTAAATATATATTAACAAACCCTTAATAAAACCTATTTCTTGGGAAAATGAGAAAGAAAATCAGAGGAAAGAGGAAACAGTATAAAATTGGGATAGAATCAGTGAATTAAATATGTACCACAGGGTTCTACTTACTAAAGGTGGCTCACAATTTCTGGTCTAATATCTCAGTGAAATAACCCTAGTACAGAGAAAAATGCCATTGATTCTAAGATTTATAGCATCTGTAGACATGACAAAAAGAGCTGCATCCACACTGGAACACTTAGAAGCTTGGTGTTACCTATGCACAATCCTATAATGGTGACCTGGATTGAAAATTACAAGACATAAATCTTTAGATTAAGTTATAGGGAAATGAAAGCCTAGAACCAACATAGATCAAGTAGTCTTACTAATAGCAAACACAAACATGATATCTACAGTTTCTCCTTAATGTCAAATAAATCCAACCAGAGACATATGGCAGGAAGATAAGCATCCACTGGTTAAAGAGGGCAGTGTTCCCGTTAGCTTTCTTAATCCCAGGTGGAAGAAAGATTGGTAAAGACAGAATAGTTAACTTATAAAGACAAAACTCAATACAGGCATAAAAAATATCACAAATGGGTATCCAATAACATAACTGGTTGTCACTCTTTCAAAATAATTTTTAGAATTATTATTCATTTTACATGTATGAGTGTTTGGCCTGTGTGTATGTGTATGTGCACTGCATGCATGACTGTTCCCCTAGAAGGTCAGAAGTAAGGGTCAGAACTGGAATTACAGATGGGTTTGAGCCACTGAACTTGGGTCTTCTTCAAGAACAAGTACACTTAGTAATTGAGCCATCTATACAGGCATGACCTGTTGCTCTTAACAGAAACTGAGCCCTTTAGATTCTGTGCAGTGAGACTCATTAATTGCAGTAGAATGTATAGGATGAGCAATTTGTTGCTTAATGACCAAAGATCACGGTAGAGCCTCCCCAAAATTGCTAGACAAAGACCATTATTTCACATGCACATAACATGTACTAGATAATGGCCAAAGTACTAGATAATTCCAATATTTGTATCTAGAGGAGAAGCCAATACGCTTTTCATCTCGAAGCTACTGAAAGAGCGGGAGCATTTATTTAAGACAAATAGAAGGAGGATAGAGAAATGCCTCAGTGGTTAAGAGCTTCTGCAGCTCTTGCAGATAACCATCTTCACTTCCCAGCATCCACATGCTGGCTCACAACCATTTGTAACTCCAGCCCTGGCAGATCTGATGCTTGCTTCTTGCCTCCACAGACACCAGCATACATGTAGACAAAATTCTCATGTACATAAAGTAAAATTTAAAAATCTTTTTTTAGAAGAAATATAGAAGGTCTGGAGACAGTTTGCTCTCACTCAGCACCTGAGTATTTGGCATCATTAGCTAATCTAATAAGCATAGTTTACTGGGACTTGGGTTTGCCCAGCATCATTTTATGCAAAGCATAAAGTTAAGGGCTCATTAATTCAGGAATCAGTTCTGTTCTGTGAGTGAAAGGGAAGTGGCTGATCTCTGACAGTTTTTATTGTGTGTAAAGGTATGCAGTGATGTGATTATCCTGCAGGGCATTGTCAGAAGTAAAGATATTTCCTGTGTTTAATTCTATGAAAGAAAATTGCATAGCAGTTACTCAAAAATGTGCTTTTAGTTGATACCTGTGTGAAATATCCTCTGCATTGGCACTTAAATATATTGTGACTAAACAGATAAATTTATTTATTCCTCTCTCTTAAAATAATTGTGTGGAATGCTCTAAGAAGGCAAACAGTCACACATATGTATATACACACACATATGTGTGTGTGTGTGTGTGTGTGTGTGGTTAATTATACTATTTAAGTAGCATGAATTAAGTGAGTGACATGAATCTGTTACTGGAAAATTTAAATTTTAGAAAGAAAATAATGACTGTACTGTATTATGGTCATGAACCATTTTTAAAACATTATATCTTTTATTTTTGAGGTTACAATATTACATAATTTCTCTTTCCTCTAAACCTCCTATTTAGTCTTACTTGCTCTTATTCAAATTCATGGCCTCCTTCTTTATTAATTGTTGTTACATTTATATATGTATATAATACATTTTCCTAAATATAACCTGTTCAGTCTGTATAATGTTTTACACACACACACACACACACACACACACACACACACACACACACACACACACACACACTTTCAGGGTTAACCATTTGGTATTGGATAATAAATTGGTTTGCTGGGTAACACTATTTCTCCCACTCTCAGAATTCCTTAGCTGCCTTTAGTTCCTTGTGTAGGGTTAAGACCTTATAGACTTTCTATAGACTTTCCCCCATCTGCTTAGACATGTTATTGTTGCTTTCCCTGTTTAATTCATGTTTTTACAGTCATGTCTAGCATTACTAGAAGACACTGTCTCACAGCACACTCCTGATCTTATGGCTCTTATAATCTTTCCGGGTTGTTCCTGAGCCTTTCTCAGGTATGGGAATTACTTAGATGTATCCATTGGAACTGGGTGCCAAAAACTCTGCAATTTGATTGGTTGCAGTTTTCTGTAATGTTCTCCGGTAACCAACAGCTCTTTATTTGGACTTAAGATCTGCTCAAGAGGAAGAAAGGCATGTCTGGTACTGGAAACCTGGCCAACTATCCCAGGCTAGTGAAGTATGGATCTTGGAGGAGAAGCTACAACCAGCACTTTACTAAACCAGTATAGTCACTAGCTTCACTCTACATATTTATCCCATACCACAGATAAGGGTCATCTTCACCCCTCATCAAAGAAACTTCTCTTTGCAACCAAATTTTACATAAAGTCTTTTAAATATTTCTTTAAATAAAGCATATTAAGGGCCATGGAAAAGAGTTACCTGTATTTCTAAAAAGAATTTCCCTTCTTTTTCTCATTCTTTGTTATTGTGAGTTATTGTCACTCGAACTGGGGTAGAACTACTGGTGACATGCCTAAGCTGGAGTAGAAATTCACATCTTCCTAGTTTTGTAACCATCTTCTCTACGTCCTTTGTGCACTCAATATGCAGCAGCAGTCTGACATGAGTGTTCCCATCATCTATGATCTGTTCTAAGATCCAACTATAAATTGTGTAGTGGATTTGGGTGTGTTCTCAGTAAATTTGAACATATCTTTTCTTCCGTTGGTTCTTTGCTAAATCTTAAATAATATTGTTGTCTTGGTTGTATAGATAGGAAAATTATAGCATGTATTTGGAGCTACAATTGTGGTAGGAAAAAAAGTGTCCACTTGGTAGTTAAATTGATGTGAATTTGGGTCCTGACTCTATTTTTCTGACTTTGGCAGGCCACCTAACCTCACCAGAAACTTCTGTCAGCTTCTAAATAATAGCACATAACTATCCCAAACTTGCAAGGTTTTTGAGAATTGAAAGCTCTAACATGCATAAATCATCTCAGAGCTATTTCTATTACCTAATAGACAAGTCAGCTGAGTGTAGCTATTATTACGTCTATGACTATAGGTTTTGATGTAGCATCATTTATAAATAACTGTATCGATCTTCAAATCACTTTTATGAGGAAGGGAAACTATTCTCTACATATTTTTTAAATGAGGAGACTAAACCTCAGTATTGGGCTAGCACAATGACAGTGATCCAGTACAGCACGGAACTGCTGATTGGGATGGAGCCTTAGGAGGAAATGTGGCAGAGCAGGCTTCCCTGGAAGCCCATGGTACCTGGAGACATTGTCTCACTGCTAGTCTAACCTTACTCTGCAGCAGACCCAGACAGCTGAGAACATTCTGACACTACAGATCTTGTCCCCAGGGAGAGATGTGCAGGGTAAGTGATGACAACGCAGAGCTGACCCACTAAATATCAGTGCTGCAGCTGTGCCCCACATTATAGCTAGAAAAGAGACATGTGCCAACTAGTTTTTTTTTCTTCTTAGAAATCTATCCAATATACATTGTGTGTGAGTGTGCGTGCAATTTCAGGTGTGTATTATGTCTTTAGAAGTAGGGATTAACCTTTAAAGTCCAGAAGAGAGATGTATTTTGCTCTTAAGAGACTTCAAGTTCTTAATAAATACATAACTAAGATATATTTTATTTAAGACTTAAATATCACAAGGCATAAGTGTGTTTCTTAAACTTTTTATTATGTTTAGGGAAAATCCTGTTACAAATAGGTATTTTAAATTCAGAGCACAGAGTGCAGTGATCATTTTAATATGAAAAACTTGCACATAAGATTATAGTAACAAACTTTACAGCTAGTTTCCAATTAGGAAAATCTAGGTTATCAGTCTTTCATTTCTTTCAAAGGAGAATGTAGCTCAGTGTCAATCTTTTACCCTGAATAGCATGAATAAGGCCCTGAGTTTCTGCTCAGCACCACAAATAAATATTGAATGAATATTGACACTGCTAGAAATAAAAATAAGTAACAGTATCAAAAACCACTTGGAAATTACATAAGGAGAAAATTGGATTACAATGAAGACTGGGGTAGCTAGCAAGAACGCTCACAAGGTAAAGGATTCACCATTATCCCTGGCAACTTGAATTCGCTCTCCAGTACTTACGCGGTGGAAAGAGAGCAGACTCCTGCAAGTTGTCCTCGCCCTCCACATGTGAGACTGTGCCCACCCAGATGCATGAAACTGCATGCTCATATGCAGGCGAGTACGCACACACATGTAATTGAAAAATTAAAATGAGACTTGACAATGTTTTACTTTTCAATCGCTGTGACAAAACACCATGACCAAGGCAACTTATAACATAGGATGTTTGATTTGGACTTCAAGTTGCAGAGGATTAGAGCCCATGACTAACATGGTAGAGTACATGTCAGGAGTCAGGCCAACATCACATTGAAGCAGTAGCTGAGAGCTTACCTTATCTGAGTTAAAAGAATCTTAGAATCCCTGAGCTCCCACTTGCTCAGGTCAACTGTTTCTGTGGCTTTCCTCAGCATGGTCTTGACCCCTTTGCTCATCACTCCTCCCTCTCTACAACTGGATTCCAGGAGTTTGGCTCAGTGTTTAGCTGTGGGTCTTTGCTTCTGCTTCTATCAACTACTGAATGAAGGCTCTAAGATGGAATTTAAGGTAGTCATTAATCTCGTTATAGGGGAAGAGCATTTAAGGCACTCCACTATTGCCTAGATTCTTGGTTGGAGTCATCCTTGTGGATTCCTGGAGATTTCCCTAGTGCCAGGTTTTCCATTAAGCCCACAATGGCTCCCTCTATCAAGGTATCTCTTTCCTTGTTCTCCTTCTCTGTCCGTCCCCCAACTTGACCTTCCTGATTCCTCATGTTCTCCCCCTGCCCCTTCTCCCCTCCTCTTTCTCTTACCTCCCTTCTCCCTCCCCCCATGCTCCCAATTTACTCAGGAGATCTTGTCTGGGGAGCCTGCATAAGACTGAACTAGGCCTCTTGAACTTGTGTGTCAGCGGGGGGGGGGGGGGGCTTGGGCAGTCTATGGTGCTGCTGGCAGTGGAGCCAGAATTTGTCTCTAGTGCATGAATGGGCTTTTGGAGCCCCTTTCCTATGAGGGGATACTCTCTCAGCCTAGATATGGGGGTGGAGGAGTGGGAAGTAGGGCTTCAGTCCTGCCCCAAATGATGTGACAGACTTTGATAATACCCCTTAGGAGGCCTCACCCTCCCTAGGGAGTGAATGGGGGATGGGACAGGGAGAAGGTGGCAGGAGTGGAAGAACAGGGGCAGGGAGAAAGTGGGATTGGTATGTCAAATAAGATTGGTTTTTATTTAAAATTAATAAAAACAACTTAGAGAACTGCACATATTTGAAGAGAGGGACACACAGAGAGAGAGAAAGGACCAGTAACACACCTCCTCCAACAAAGGCTACGCCTCCAAATCCTCTCCAAACCGTTCCATCACCTGGGAAATAAGCATTCCAATGTATGACCCTTTGGTCACCACTTTCATTTACATTGCCTATATGCGACTGCCACATTTAATTTTGGAAATTCCTAGGTATGGATCACATTAGTTCAACAGGCAGATAGAATGTGGTAATTGGGGAGTTGGAGATTTTTGTGAAGAGAAATCCAGAAGCTAACCTCTATTAGCCCATACCATATCTTTATGTAATATACACAAAGGTGTCTGTCCATGCTCCACACTAACTTGTCAAATGTGTAACTTGCTAAGTAGAGTAGCATTTGAGTTTGAAGCAGAGTATGTTGCTCTCCTGAAGAAGGAAGCCTCTGAGAGTGCTGAAAACTGGTCAAGCGTGGTAAGAGTGAAGAATGTGCGTATTTGGCTTGCACTCGGAAAGGAAGAAAATATAAAATGTAGGAAAGTAGTAGCATGAGAGAGTTGGGCAGCTTCCCTGCTTATCTCTGATGATGCAGAAGTCGATGCTGTCCACTCTGCCAGTTTCCTTCAGGGTCTGGAGAGGAAAGGGGTAAAGAAACATTTCACTCTCAGCCCATTCTCAGTGTCCAGTAAGACATACATTTGGGATGGATTTTTTTTTTTAAGATTAGGGCATTGGGACATATTTTACAAATGAAAGAAAGACATCAAGGGATTTGGAATTTGCCTTCTTCCTTGAGACAAAGCCAGGATTAAAGTCTTGTAATGGAATGCCATAGAAAAGTTGCCAGCAAGCACTGACACTCCTCTGTGTAGCAATTTTTACACCCAGTCAGTGGATTAGCCTTCTTTCTAGAGTGATCTACCAATAAGATATGTTGAGTTTAGGCAAAAGGTAAGATTATCTATCAAATAATTGAATGTACAATATAGGTTGTAAAATGTGTTAATGCCTGCATATCTGGAAAAATGGTGATAAAGAATTTGTTGTTATTGTTTTTAATTTGAAAATACAAACCCTGGAGGCTGAGATCTGTGGAGTTGCTCTTGGAACCACAGGGCCCTCCTTGTTTTGGGAAGAGGATGCTTGATTAGTGTTCACATTATTTTCTGTACTGGCTTTAGGACAGTGTAGATATTACCATCCTTAAGTCACCAAAAAAAAAAAAATACTACACATTAAACCTTCAATTAAAAAAAAAATTAAACAAAATAGGTCTTACAAATTTCTTCCAGAAATTACTTCCTTTAATTCCTCTTTGATCATCTCCAAACTAACAAATGTGATTCCTGCTTAGCTTATATTTACTCTTTACAAATTCAGAGCATTCTCTGGTGAGAACTGAAATCAGAACATCTAGAAACAAAGACATGGAAGCAGATCTTCTTAACCCTCCACACTCTGTTCTGTGAGTGCCGCAATAATTCCGCCTCGGGGCATTTGCATTTAGAGGCCTCTCTGTTTCTTCCCACTCTCCCTTGGTGCCTTAAACAACTTACCTCTCCCCTCTTTTCTCAGCTTCACCATTCTCATGACAAAGTACAGTAAGCTTCATGAAATCAGGGATTTAAGGTTTTACTTTTCCCTCTACTCCCAAAGCCCAGATTATATCTGATACATATTATGCAATGTATAAATAGTTATTAGGCGATCCTAGGCCAGTCCTTGGTAACTTGGGTAATTAGTGTGCACATAAAAGAAGGCCTGGGTATCATTCAGTCTGGGAAGATTTGCTTAGTATCCATCCATTCAGAAGAAAGAATAAAAACCACTTAATTGTAAGATGGCAAGTTTTGATGGAAAGTAAGGAAGTTGCTAACAGTGATAGCACTCTGAAAAGTGTTTGTCCGTCTGAGGATGAATAGCTGTAGATAAAGCCTAAGGATCTGTTCAAATGGTATTACATGTCCTCTCACATCGGTTCTTGACAGATATGATTCTGTCCTGACTCAAAAGCTAGTCAAATCTGACCTGTTTCTTCTTTTTGTAAATATATCCGTTGGAGGCCCAGCATGACCACTCACTCACATGTTAAGCTCATGCTGTTGCATTCTTTGGAGTGTTCCCATTCAGATGCCTGCAGGGTATCTTCCTGATTTTTTTTATTTTTTAATGAATCAGCCTTTCTGTACTTCTAGTTCTTTCATTATAAAATGATTATCATTACTTCATGAGTGTGTTGTTAGGGATTAACTAGCTAACACACCTAAAGATCTCTGAAGTCTGTCACAGTGTACTTACAACTAGTTAAGCAACATTTACAACGATGATTTTAATTTTATGGTAGCTGACCCTAGGAGAGGCACTCAGAAGGAAGGAATAGGTAAGAAACTTCATATCATGTCATCCAAGTACTTCATTAAACAGCAGTCTCAGTTTTTGACTATTGGCTTTTCTTCTGTTTTAAAGGGTTTAAAAGAAAATACTGGAAAGCAGCATTTTTAATTTTGCATTCAATGAGTGCCTTAATGTGTGAACTCAGAGCTTTACACTGGTGTTTGTGTGAGACCTGTTGTTTCTCCTTGTGTTTCTGTACAGTTCCTGTCTTTGGTATAGGATGACCTTTTCTGCCATTCAGAACAGATAGTTTCTTCTTTCCTGTCTGCATAACTTTACTTGGCTTCCCTTTCAATAATCCTCCCAGCACAGTCTTAACTATCCCTCCAGGCCCTTTTCCTGTCTTAACTACTCAGTTGTAATACTTTGGGACAAAGTCAAAGTTTGCTTTCATAACTTATTACGTGGCATATTGGTCTTTCTCACATGCAGCACCTATAGACAAGCTGTAAGACATTATTGTTTGTTATTTATATTTCCTGAAATAGTTACGTACTTTTTCCACCTCAATCTGTTTTTTTCAACTAGATTAAAAACTGTGCTTGGATAAACTTCTACGTGGTTTAAACTTTTTTAGGTGAAAACTTGTATCTACAGTTCAAATTACATATATTTTTTGAAATTGGTATTTGCTTTAAAAACAGATTTGGGGCTTGGGAAAACCACTGACAGACAACTTTAGCTCTCATGAAAGAGTCTTTGAAAATAGCTAAGAAAGGGACTAAGGAGCTGGCCCAGTGGTTAAGATCATGGGCTGTACTTGCAGAGGACCTGAGTACAGTTCCAGAACCCATGTTGGGTGACTGACAACCATCTGGAACTGTAGCTCCAGGGGATCTGGCACCCTCTGCTGGCCTTCATGTTTGCCTACACTCATGTGCACATTCTTCTGTCCCCTTAAACACATACACTCAATTACAAATAAAAATTAGTCTTTAAAAAAGGGAAACTAGGTTAGAAAAGAGAACATTCCTTATTAAGTTCAACCATACTTATCAGACATATATAATCAATAACAACTATGAATATGCCCTCCCCAAATCATAAACATTTAAAACATTGTGAGGTTTTTTTTTTCTTGCAGGTTTTGATTGTTTGTAGTTTGATTGTATGGTTTTTGACCATGAACGTTGTAGATGACAATGTCATGTAGCAATGTAAAAGAATATCATGTAGCAATGTCAAATGCCAGTATTCCAAAGATCCAAATATTAGCAAATATTGAAAATAAGGGCTTTTAAGAATAGAATGATATACTTGCTAAAAGTAAGCAAAAGAGTAATTACACAAAGAAGCCTTAGGTTTGGAATTGATGGTGTAGTATTTCACTGCATTGAGTATATTTTAAGATTTGGCTTCATAGTATTATGTACAGCTTCTGCCACTATTTTCAAATCTGAAGCTTTGGACTTAATATGCTAAAAAATTTGAGCCATAGCCTGTAGTAAGTAATGACAGTCATGTAAATATTTGTACAGCATGGTATATTATTTTTACACATTCCATAAAAATTTACTATTTGTTACTTATCTTGGACAGTGTACAAAGCAAAGGTAAATGTCTAGGGGAGATGCTAGGGAAGTCCTCAAGACTGTCTGTGAGGATGCCTATACCTCACTTGTCATTTATTCTGAGCTAAGTATTTCCAGGAGGGGGATGTGGTTCAGTGACATACTGTTATTACCCAGCATCTACAGAGCCCTGGGTTGGATTTCCAAAATTACCCTCTTCCCATTTTGTTCTTTCATGATATATTCTGTTCTGTGTTTAAGTGGAAAGTTTTCTTGGTGTCTTGAAATTTACAGCTTTTTTATTTTTAAGTGCTATAATGCAATAGAAATCGAAAAGAGGAATCAGATAGTCCTATTGCTCAAACACTCCATGAGATGCTAGACTTTCAATCTTTGTGTACTTAGATCTGAGTAAACGATGACTGTGGCATTTCTAATTGAGACCTAGTTAGACTGGTAGGACTTTCTCTTTAAATTTTTCAGGTAAAAGAAACATTCCAAACTTTTATAACCAGTTATTGTTTCCGTACCGTTTCCTTTCCCCTTAAAAACGTGCACATTTGGTACCAATTTATCATTTCATTTTCTGTGATGTTAAAAGGTGAAATTTACATTTTAATAAGTCCAAACCTCTTGAATTTGAAGGTGCTTGGAGTTGAATCCTAGCATTTTCCCCAGTTCAACTTCTGGTTTTCATCAGGAAGCATCTGTAGTGGTGGGGGTGCAAATGGCAATTTACAAGCTCGATGCCGGCTCAGTACTCTCCATCTCAGCGCTTCAAGTATATCAGCAGTGAGCCAGGGCACCTGGCTTTCAGACACTGTTACCAAGGGTCTCGTGTTCTAGGTTCTTGCCTGGTTTCCGAGTGTCTCTGTAAGGAGGTACGATGGCTATGACACATGTAAAGTTTCATGGCAACTTTCTAGCACCTAGTTTAAGTCACTGTAATCATTTCTTCTCACCTGGACTTAAAACTCAGACACCTCAGTGTGAGTGTTTATTGTGAAATGGTGAAACACAGTCAGATGACACCCAGAGGACATAGGGTGGTGGTCAGTAAATACAAGTTTTAGGGACACTGTTCCTTGGTTTTGGTATTTTACAACAATGGTACCATTTATGATTTTATTTTATTTTAGCCATGCCCTTTGGGTTCCCGAGATTTTCGAGAAAAACAGTGTGCAGACTTTGACAATATGCCTTTCCGGGGAAAGCATTATAACTGGAAACCCTATACTGGAGGTAATGTATAACCTGGCAGAGCACTCCTGCTTGAGAGCTTTGCAAATCTAAGAGTATGTAAATATACACATGCAGGCCTTCATGGACATGTTAGTTAGAATTAGTGTTTGCTGGTCAAAGCAAGAAAATGCTTATGTTATTTTATAAGTCTCATATTTTGCTTCCCTGTGATAGTTTATATGCAACAGTTTACAATTTGTTAAAAAAATATATTTTAAAAACATTCTCTTTAGCAAGCTAAAAAATTTCACAGAAAGTATGTAGTCACATAAAAATATGAGCTCTGCTTGAGACTTTCCTGGGATAAGTTATAATCATTGAATATTTGTAATTATCCCCTGAAAAGTATGCTGACATAAAATCAACTCTATGAATTCTAAAGAGAAAACAAAACCTGTTTATTTTTTTCCCTTAGTCAAAGGCGAGTGATCTTTCTGAAGATGTATTGTTTGGTTTGCTTTTTAGAAGTTATTGTATGTGCACACATGAGCACAGGATGCCCCCGGACTCTTGAGTGGATGTCGAGGGAGGAGTCTAGGGACTGAACTCAGGTCCAAAAGGCTGGGTGGCCAACTTCCGTACCCATCGAGCTAACTTAACTGGCCATAGCTTACCTTTTGTTTGGGGTTAGGTTTTTGTTGTTTGTTTGTTTGATTGATTGTTCTTGAGACAATTTTTTTTTCTTGCTATGTTGCCTCAAACTTATTCTTCTATTGAATAAGTAAGCTTCCTAGGTTCTGGATTTGGAATTGTGTGCCACCATGCCTGACAAAATTAAATGTTTTTCCTTATCTGAAAGCATTTTTTGCTGCTTAACTTGGACATGTATCAAAGACTAATATTTGTCATTACGCAGATGAGGTTTTTAATTTTCAAAACATAAACTACATTTTGTTGTGTAGAAATTCTTAAGGTACTATTAAAAGCATTGTTTTATAAAATCTTGCTTTAAAATTACACAAGAACAGAGTACTTTTTAAAAGTTTTTTGAGCATAACAGCTGTGTACTAACTGCTGATATTTTACTATTATCATTTTGCTATGCCTATGTATGCTCACCTCTATTAATCATGCTTGTTTTTATGCATTTTAAATTAACCTGTAGCTATTTTCTTCTGAATGCTTTGGCATATGTACCATTGGCCATTATTCAGTTGTTTGCTTACTTTTTCTTTTGCCATAAGAATATGGACAATGAGATGGTGCCCATATCTTAACTGTGTTCTCTCTGAATTTTGTCAGCTGCATATACCTATGAAGCCTGAGTGAGATACAGAATGTCACCATTACCTCCAAAATTACCCTGGTCCTTACTGGTTCAGATCTATAACTTTTTTATAGACTAACATTCTTAAGCTACAGACGTTGACTGCTCTCAGTTTTGCAAGCTGGAAACCAAAGATCAGTGTGCCTGCAGGGGTGAATTCTAGGGAGGGCCCTTTTCTGAGTTGCGGACTACCATCTTCTCATTGTACCTACTATGACACAAGAGGGAGAAGGTCCCGGACACTAATCCAATTAATAAGGGCCTAGTTGTCATGGCCCAATTGCTTCCCCAAGGCTCCCTCTTCAAATACTACCAAATTTGGCTTTTCAACTTTGAACAATAAACATTTGGAAAGGACATAAATGTTTAGTCCCAAAACAGTCTTCATAGTTCTTCACATCCATGGTCAACTCTTAAAGAGGTAACCATTGCTCATTTTTCTTGCATAGTTTAATAGTGCCTGCCCAAGAACTTAGTATAGTCTTGACCATTACCATTTCTGTAAGACTTCCTTTTAGCCATTGCTTTTATATTTTCCATGTTGTGATATGCAGTACTTTAATCCTTTTTATTGATGAATGGTGTTCTTCTGTAGTAATTACTTTGTTTTGACTTGTGATGCATATGGAACCCTGTCTGGTTTTAGTTTTCATGTGTTATATGTGAGCAGGCTGGTATGAATGTTTTACCCAGGTCTTTTATGAGCATGTTTCCATTTCTCTTGAGTGAATGAGCAGGGGTGAAATTCTATGCCATAGCACAAATGAGAGTTGAGTTTTAAAAGAAATTGCCTGATGTTTTAAAAAAAATGATTGTACCATATTACATTCTCACCAAGAGCATCTGAGAGTGATGTACTCCAACAAGTGATGTACCCTAACAAGTATTTGGTGTTTCCCTGGAGAGTTAGTTAGCATTTTCAGATGGTCTGCTGAGCTTTCTCTTATGCACTTAGCCAGTTTTATATTGTTGTTGTTGTTTATACACCTTTCCCTCAAAATTGTTTACCTTTTAAAATCTATTTTTAATTATTATAATTTAAAGTTGACATTTAAGTTATATTTATGTGGTGCAGTAGGTCATTTCAGCAATTTGTTTATCTTATCAGGGCAGCTGGCATCACACACTATTATGTGTCGGGGGCCTTCAAACTCTTCTCTAATTATTTTGAGGCGTATAACAAATTGTCATAGACTATAGTAGTCTTACATAGAATCAGAAAACTGATTCCTCATACTCAGTCAAATTTTGGCATCTGTTATCCAACTTTCCTCCATTTCTCTTGCCCATTTACTTCTGTCTTATAGTGACCATTGTTCATTCAGGGTGATCAACTTTCTTCTCTTTCATAGATGAATGAGAACATGTGGCATCTTCCTTTGCCCGCCTGTCTTATTTTACCCCATATAATGTTTTCTAGTTCCATCAGTGTTGTTACAAAGGATGTTCTTAATTTTTTCCATGGCTGAATAATATTCCATCAAGTTTACATAACACACTGAAAACTCCAGTCACCCATTGGCAGGCATCTTCACTGACTCCTTTTGTTGGCTGTAGAGAGTAGTGCTGCGATCAGCGTGTATGCAGATGTATCTCTGATGCAAGCATCCCAGCTCCTTTGAACATACACAATATTGACATTATTGCCTTTCCGTCGTGTTCCTACTTCTTCTTGTTTACGGCACCTCTATTCTCTTTTTCATAACTGCTATACTCATTTACAGCCCTAACCATCATGCTGAAGAGCTCTTTTCTCCACAGCATATTAGTATTCTTCTTACTTTTTGCCTTTTATAAATGGTCTATTCCAACTGAGATGAGATATTATCTATATCAAGGTGGGAGATATCTAGCCTTTTGCCCATTTTTAAATCAGGTTATTTGGCCATTTGTTTTTTTTGTTTGAAACAGAGTCTTGCTTTGTAACTCAGGCTGACCACAAACCCATGATCCTCCTACCTCTCCCTCAAAAGTACTGGGAATACTGTTGCTTGCTATCATGTCTACCTTGTTATAATATATATATATATATATATATATATATATATATATATATATATATATTTGCTTATTTTCTTGCAACACGGTCTTTTTTTGTAGCCCACAGGCCTATACCATATAATTTAAATCTCTCTCTCTCTCTCTCTCTCTCTCTCTCTCTCTCTCTCTCTCTCTCTCTGTCTCTGTCTTCTTCTCTCTCTCTCTCTCTCTCTCTCTCTCTCTCTCTCTGTGTGTGTGTGTGTGTGTGTATAGGAAAGAGAGAATGCAGAGAAAGACTATAGTAATTATAATTGCATTTTCTTATCAAATGTATTATTGCTATATAAAGTGCTACTTTTCTGTTTTGATTTTATGTATTGCAATGTTAGATAATTCACCAGTTTACTAGTTTTTATTTGTCTATCCTTGATATTGTTCCCTATGCTGTTAAGAATGTGTATTTCCTGGCTGTTGATGAAATGTTCTGTAAGTGTCTATTAGGTCTATTTTCTGTGTAATGGAATTGGATGCTATAAACTGGATGCATATATATTTATTTATTATTTTAACTTTCTCTTAGTCAATGATTTATTTACTAGAACTATACAGTGGCCATGTCTCCTTTTATAGTTCTTAAAGTCTGTGCTTGCTGATGAAAATATAACTACTTCTATTCACTTTTGTTTTCCTTTGTATTAAATCTCTCTTTTTACCTTTTTATGTACATCTGTATGTATCATTACTAGTGAATGGAGTTTCTTGTAAAGAGAATATTGACAAGTCTTTTTAAAAAAAAAATTTACTCAAGCCGGGTGTTGGTGGTGCACACCTTTAATACCAGCACTCGGGAGACAGAGGCAGGTGGATCTGTGAGTTCAAGGCCAGCCTGGTCTACAGAGCTAGTTCTAAGGCAGGCTACAAAGCAATACAGAGAAACCCTGTCTTGGAAAAAAAAAAAAAAACTACTCAACTACATTGTCTTGTTTTTATAAATTTTTATTTAAATAAAAAACAACCTTATTTTACATACCAATCCCAGTTGTCTCTCACGCTTGTCCTCCCATCCCCCCCATCAACCTTCATCCCACCCCTCATCGTCTCCCCAGAGAAGGTGAGGCCTCCCATGGGGGATCATCAAAGTCTGTCACATCATTTGGGGCAGGAACTAGGCCCTCACCTGTGTATCTAGGCTGAGAGAGTATCCCTGCATAGGGAATGGGCTTCCAAAGTCCATTTGTGCACTAGGGATAAATGCTGGTTCCACTGTCAGAGGCCCCATAGCCTGTCCAGGCCCCCTAACTGACACCCCTGTTCAAAGGAATTGGTTCAGTCCTATGCTGGTTCCCCATCTGTCAGACTGGTCCCTGTGGGCTCCCACTTGCTCAGGTCAGCTGTTTCTGTGGGTTTCTCCAGCATGGTCTTGACCCTTTTGTTCATTAGTCCTCTCTCTCTACAACTGGATTCCAGGAGTTCAGCTCAGTCCATTTTCATTCAAGGTCAGTTTTGATAAGGATTTGAATCAGTCATTTTTGTCAATTACTTTGTGATCTCATGGCATATCTTTATTTCTCATACTCTTTCACCTTGTGGTTTGGTGGTTTTCCACTGTGATAAAATTTGATTCTATTCCCCTCTTTATCTCTACGACGTATCCTTTACCAGCATATTTTATTCTTTCATGTATTTTCATGACGACAGCTCTCACTCTTTTGCCTCTACATTAGGGCATCCTTAAGAGATTCTTTAGTTTAGTCACATCAGGACCAGTGAATAACCTATATTTCTTGTGAATGCTTGGTGTGTAGGATGTGTTCTCTACACTTATTGGACACGTGTTCTTGTACATATCCATGAGGGCAGCCTGCTTGAGAGTATATGTAACCTTTTGTATTCTTTCTAATTTTTTTCTGCTCTAGTTCTATTGGCTACTAAAAGCAGTATGTTCAATCTGTGCCTATATATGGCTCAGCTTCCTTTCTAGGCCTTTATTGCACATGCATTTGAATATATCTCCTTTAGTTTATGTACATGCAACATTATTTGTCTCAGACATGTCTGAAATTACTCAGAGATTTAATAATTGCTATTTACATAACTTTTGTACAGTGAATTAGCTCCAAAATTTGCAATGAGGTTTAACGTAAGCTAAGTGGTTGGTAAGGACTAATCAAGGAGTCATCTCCAGTCCCCTCTTTTAAAAAGTTATTTGTTATCAGTATGTGTGTAAATGTATGTGCAAGTGCTATTATGTGCATGCATTGGCTTTTGTGTGGAGGTCAGAGGACAACTTTTTGGGAGTCTGTTCTCTTCTAGTCTGAGTTGCAGGGGTCAAATGCAGGTCTCAAGGAAAGACGTACCTTTACGCATTGAGACATCTTACTGGCCCTTTAGTTCTTTCCTTCATGAATAATGATATCTCGTTTTCCATTAGCTTCCTTGAGGAATAATTGATAAATTATATATAGACCAAGGGAATGTTTTTATGCATGTGTACAGTGTGAAATAATTATAAGTGAATATATCATTTATTCACATAATCCTTCATTTTTATATGTGATGAGAATGCCTAAGACCTTAATCAAAGTTTACATGTATGGAACAAATTTCAAGTATACATACTTTACTACTAACTATAGTATTTCCAGAATTTCTCTTAAAACTTTGAGTTTCTACCCTTTGACAAAAATCTCCCCTCTTTTTCTATCTCAGCCAGTCTCTGATAACCACTTTTCTCCCCTCTGCTTAGATTCTACCTAACTGTTATCATACAAGACTGACTTTCTATACATAGTATTTTTCACTTAGCATAATGTTTTATAAGTTCTTCAATTTGTATCAAATGTTAGGAATCATTTCTTTAGGAAGGCTGAATTTCATGTGTTCATCTAGCACATATGTTCAGGTTTAAAAAATATTGTGTCTGTATATCTCACCATTTCTGTGTCTATTCATCTGTTGAGAGACACTCAGGTTGTCTTTATATTATGGCTTTTGTGAAGTAATACATCAGTGAACATGGGATTGTAGTAATAGCTTTGAGACAGTGATTCTATTTTCTTTGGAGAAGCCAAATTGTTAGGATGTAATGTATTGCTGCCTTTAATTTTCGAAGAACCTCAATAATGTTTTCCATTATGGCAGTACCAACTTGCATTTTTGGCAATGATGTATAAAGACTCCCTTTTCTCAAAATTCTTGCCAATACCTCATATATTGTGACTTTTAACCAATAGTTTTCTAGTAGTTGTGAAGTAACATCTCACTGTGATTTTGGCAAGTGTTTCTCTAGTGCTTAGTGGAAAGAAAAATAAAAAACAAAAAACAAAACCACTTTCCCAAGTACCTATGGGCCATATATGTCTCTTCTTGGAGAAAAAAAATGTCTATTTTACATACTGACCAATTTTCAGCTGGGTTATTTCCTGTTTTTACTAAATTTTCCTTTTTTTTTTTTAAATACATTTGGGGTATTGACACTTACTGTATATATGCCTTGCAAATACTTTTGAGCATTCCACAGAATACCTTTTCAATTGGGGAATTACTTCCCCAGTTGTAAAAGATGTTTTAACTTTGTACAGACCCAATTGTTTACTTTGGTATCTATTGCCCATGTTATAGGTGTCATTAAAAAAAATCCATTGGCAAAACCAGTGTCATGGAATGTTGTCCTTCTGGTTGTCCTATAACTCTGGGTCTCCTGTGCAAGTCTTTAATCCATTTTGGGCAATTTTGTGTGTGGTGTCTGATAAGGCTATGATTTCATTTTTTTATGTGAATTTTGGATTTTCTTACCACTACTTATTTAAGAGATTATTCTTATACAGTCTTGACAAATCTGTTCTACTACATTCTATCCTGTGGTGAGTTTATTATAGACAAGAAATAATTAGATCTTGCATTTTGATCCAATATGCTAATCTTCATATTTTAATTGGAGAATTATTATTATTAGGGGGTAGCAATTCCTGTAATTTTGTTGACTTTTTTCTAAATTTGATTATTGTTTTTTTGTTTGTGTTTTGTAGTTCCCTCTATGTGTTGGGGGTTGTTGGTTTGCTTGGTGTTGCATGATTGACTTCTTTCTCTATTTCTCTCATGAAATTTGTTCTTTGCTCATGATTACAGCGATCTTTCTTCCTCCTCTGAGCACCTTGTTTGAGTATTTTCTGTAGAGCTGAGTTATTAATAAATTGCTTTTGTTTCTTATCTTGAAATACCTTCATTTCATTGTTGATTTTATAAGATAACTTGCTAGAATTTATAATTTTGATTGATGATTAATATCAGAGCTTGAAATTTCCCTGACTTTTAGGGTTTCTGTTGAGATCTTTGATGTTGTTTATTTGGATGCTTTTGCCTATGCAATGGAGTTGACTTTTTTTTCTTACAGTTTTTAGTAGTTTATTTAATAGCTTTAGCATCTTGACTATAGTGTGTTGTGGCAAGACTCTTCCTTGGTCATATGTATTTGTTGTTCCAAGTGACTCTTGATTTTGAACATTCATTTCTTTCCACAAATCTGAGACATTTTTAGATATAACATCATTGAATGGGTTTTCTGTGATTTAAACTTTTATCTTGGCTCCTTGACCATGTACACTCTTGGTTTGGTTCATTCATCAACAACTTGTGCCACAGTTTTCAGAAGTAATAGACTACTGGTTTTTATTTCTTTGTTGCTATTGGGGTATTGCATTACCTCAGCCTTGCCTTCCATCCCTGATAGTCTTTCTTCTCTTGAGCTAGACTATTGGTGAGGCTGTCCACTGTGTTATTTGGTTGGTGAGGTCTTTATTTCTAACATTTATTTTTTTTTCAGGATCTTATATAACAGTTATGTTGCAGATTTCCCTTCTACACTGCTAATACTCTTATCTTATATCCTGAATTGTTTTTCTTCACTCATCTGCTGGCGTGTTTTCTTGAAGTCACTTATTACTTTTAGAAATAGTTTTACTTTTATCATCATATCTATATTCAGTATCTTTAGATTTACTAATTAAGACTTTGTGATCTTAGAGGTGTCATGAAACCTTGCCTGCTCTTGTTTCTTCTCTTCCTGTGTTGTAATTTGCCTACTTGCTTGATATCTTTGGGTTTATTTGGTTATTATTTTAGTGGATAATCCCCAATATGACTAATAGATAAGAAAATCATCCACTTTGGGTTGAGGCTCCTGGTTCTGCTTCTCCTACTTCGGATAGAGCAGTTTGCTACTCTACTCCCATTCCCAACCCACACTGCCATCTGTTTCTCTCACTTTGATGATTTTCAGTGCTCTTTCAATCATTCTGTCTTGGAGACAGAGATCCATCACATAGGCTGCTTCTATTATCTTCAGGTACCAACCATACTATAGAGAACATTTTGTTCTCTAAAAACAAGAAGCATTTAAATTGAATAGAATCTATGCTTTCATTTTGACTTTAAAAAAAAAAAATCTGACAACACTGAGACATCCTTATCACCACAGTGATCTCATTAGTGGAATGTGCTCTAATTTATTATTGACCCCAGCATGCACTTTGCTTTCTTCTTTTACCTACTTTCACCCATCGGAACCCTTGTTTCTAAGAACTTTATTGAAACCTAGTCATATAATTTTAGTTATCTGCTTTATTTTCTTTGTTAGAAGCAATGGTCTTTACTTCTAAGAGAAATTTTGTCAGCCCTACTAGAAATAAAACCAGTGCTCTAAACCTCATGAAATAAAGCTGTAAAGAAAATATTTTAACTCATAACCTTAATCAGCAATCACTCATTTATATAGTTTTTACATGTGCTATTTCCATTCCAGTTAGACCACATTTATATCTACTTTTTTCCAATATATTATAAAATCATTGTTCAAGGATTTTGTTTATTTTTCTATATTAGCCATTAAAATAAACATGTCTGGGACATCGAGAAAGCTCAGTTGCCAAGCCAGATGACCTGAGTTTGATCCCTGGGACCCACGTGGTAAAAAGAGAGAAATGACTCTCATGAGTTGCCCTTTGACCTGCGTGCGCGCCACACACACACACACACACACACACACACACACACACACACACACACAAAAACACACACACACACTGTGGCACATGTGCACCCCCCCTGCATTTCTAAGACATTAAAATGGCCATTATTATGTTTTTCATAAAACATACTATATTGTTTTAATTACTAAAATCTAATATTATATTTCACATTGTCTTATTTTATTAGTCTAATAAAATTACATAAATATAATACTATTGTTAATGATCATTGATTTGCTAATCTCATATCTCTATTCTCCAGCCCCTTTGAGTATGGTGTTTTTAAGACATGTACAGATTTAGTTTTGTTTTAATAGTGTGTATCCCTGGCTGACTGACACAGCAGAGTTCTTATATGGGATTTAGCAAAATATATAACAGAATTCTTATTTGCTCTAAAAGTTACCATTCATATCTCTTAAAAATTTATTTCTTTATCTCATTTTTCAAAAAACTCTTCTTTTCATACTTTGAAAAAATATTCAGTGACTTCACTATGATTCATTTGACCTAAGATCTATAGTAATACATAGTGGGTGCACTTGAAACGATTGAAGTGCAAGGCTCCTCAGCAGGTACTCCTTTATGTTGTGCATGCAAGGAAATAAGCATTACGTTTTAAAATGATAACGTCTGTACTTTAAAGTGTACACTCTGGGGCAGTGTATACATGAACTGTAAATTCGATACAAACAACATCGAATCACTCTTCCTAAGGAGAACCACTTTACTCTTTTACTTGTGTTTTACTTGTCTAGGTGGGGTAAAACCTTGTGCTTTGAACTGCTTGGCTGAGGGTTACAATTTCTACACTGAGCGGGCCCCTGCAGTCATAGACGGCACCCAGTGCAACGCTGACTCTCTGGATATCTGTATCAACGGAGAATGCAAGGTGGCGTGGATTTGACTTCTCTTTGTCGGGGTCTTTAAGAACTTCATTTTATTTTTGTTTTTCACAGATAGAGGCTTGTGTTCCATTCAATTTTATAAAGCAACATTTTAGATAAATGCAAATACAGTGAAGAACAACAGTACAACACACACACACACACACACACACACACACAGGCATGCACACACACAGGCACGCACACACACAGGCACGCACACACACCCCAGAACAACCCATTCATAGTATAGAACAATGCAAATGGTGATTTTTCCTGGAATTTTAATTGCATTTATAATCATTGCCAAGGGTATAGATTCTTAGTCTTTAATTTACATTATTCTCCTGTTCTGTTTATAAACAAAATAATAGAAAAAGAGGGGAGAATAAGAATTCAGCTTTTCTTCATGTGGCTACCATGTGTTCTTACTGGAAGACTTTATATATTTCACAGTATAATTTTTTCTCAAAGTGTGAAATAGCCATGCTCCACTTACTTTATCTTCGTTTGAAGCATTATGATGGTTTTCATTACACAGTCAGCCTTATTACAGCATTTACTTTTGCATTGGCCAGACGACTTGGAAAGGGTAGAATCAAATCCATGGATCTTATCATAATAAGAAAAGCCACAAAACCACTGTTCTCATAACTTGTGTTGCTTGTTTTACTCTGAAGAGAAGCACATTGCTAAGTGATACAAACTGAGAAAGAAGAGATAAAACTAGTGTTTTGCTTAGCTTCACAATTTCCAGGTTCCTTTTGATAAGTTGCCTTTAGATTCAATGATTCAGTTTGGGGGGGCACACATGTTTTTATATGTATGTATGCAAGTGAGTACATGTGTGTGTAAAGAGAGAAAGAGAGATTTGCATTTACTTATGTGTATTTGTATAGGTACGTAAAATATTTTATAACAGTTTTTTAGATAACAAGATACTATTACAATTTAGAAATATATTTTGGTGCCTGAATTTGTACATTTGTAATTTAGGCATTGATACTAAATATATGCCATATATATATATATATATATATATGTATATATATTGCTAAAAAGTCCTTATTTTTTAAATTAAAGACAAAATTAAAAAGTGAAATTTTAGGTTCTTAATTGCATGCTTACATCTCCTTTTTGTTTATGCCAATTTGACTCTCTAGAAACAAGTATTCATTTTTAAAAACTTACTCAGATATGAACTTCATAACTGGCATCTAGCACTAACAATTTCCTGAAAGAGGTCATGGCTAAGAAGGGCAGACACTAGGGATCATTTGGAAACTCTGATTATATCCTTGCCGAGCATGAGCTCAGTGGGACACTCTGTTATAACCCTACAGAGGATGAGCTCAGTAGAGTCCCTTATTATAGCCCTACAGAGGGCCATTCCTAGTTCTTGACTTTCTAGACTAGGAGGTGAAAGAAAGAGTCCATTACTAAAAATTACAATATTTTAAAGAATTAGAAAATGATATCTATCAATCAAAGAGAGATTTAGTTTAGAAATAGTCGTATGTCTAGGGAATCAATTTTCTTTTTTGTTTAGGTATTTAGAAATGTTAGCTGTACTTCGTAGAGAATAACATTACATGAGACTTATCTCTTATTTTGATTCCCTTTACTGGAAATACAAGTAAATAGCTATGCTATATGTATTTGATTAGTTATGGTTCCAAGAACTTCCCCTGTTGACACACTGAATGTTCTCTCTTTTCAGCATGTAGGCTGTGATAATATTTTGGGATCTGATGCTAGGGAAGATAGGTGCCGAGTCTGTGGAGGGGATGGGAGCACCTGCGATGCCATTGAAGGGTTCTTCAATGACTCGTTGCCCAGAGGAGGTGAGTATGGCAAACACTCTTCCTCTGGTCATCTGCAGTAGTGAAGATTCTTGCGTTTCCTCTCCTACTTGCTGGAAACTTCCTTTGTGTAGGCCAGCAGTGTCTTCTCCCAGACAGTCTTCTTTTCAGTCTTCTACATGTTAAATGTCGCTTCGAGAAAATATTTTAAAGAATGTATTTTACTTCCTTTAGCCTTTCTGTGAGGAGGGTTTGTTGAGGACTGAAAATAAGCCTTTGACCATGCTAGGCAAATGTTCTGCCACTGAGCTACACCTCCAGTCCTACAGTTTTTTTTTTTTTTTTGTTATTGTTATTTTTTGTTTGTTTGTTTTTGTTTGTTTGTTTTAAATAGGATCTACTGAAATGACCCTATCTGGTTTTGAATTCCCTGGCATAGGTGATCCTGTCCTCTCAGCCTCATTGGGTAGTTACGACTGTAGCCATGTTTTTTAAATTGTGATAACCCATAGAGCCTTGGTGTAAGGAGAACCTGCTGAGAAAAGAAAAGTGGGACAGTATCACACACATTGAGACTGCAAAATATCTTGAGGTGATTGCAGAAAAAAAGAAATTAGGCAGATACAGGCAGATCTCTATGAGTTCATGGGCAGCTTGATCTACACTATCAGTCACACTGTATCTCAAGCTCCCTCCTACTTGCCGGTTAAACATTTTCTCTTCATAGACACACTGGAATTTTGTTCTTATTTTACAGTTATGAAGTACAAAGTCAAAGAAGAAATGAAAGAATAAAAGTTATTGCTAGTATTAGATGGCTACTAAGTGCTCATTTTCTAGTTAGCTGCTTATTGCCAGCAACCTTCTGTGTTCCAGGTTATATGGAAGTGGTGCGGATACCAAGAGGTTCTGTTCATATTGAAGTAAGAGAAGTTTCCATGTCAAAAAATTACATTGGTAAGTTATTTTGCTATATTATTTTTTTAATTAATGATGTGAAAGATCTAATACTGAAAGATGTTTCAAGATGCATCCATACACATATAAACACTAAGCAGAAAAATTAGAAGCTTCTAACTTACACTTCACTGTGTTAATTGTTTGATTTTTAACTCAATATTATTGAAGTACAGCTTGCATAGAATAGAATACATAATAACTATATAGTTTGAATATTATCAATGATCAGATAAATGCTACAACCAAAGTGGAAAACATTTCTATGATTTTAAAATTCATTCCCTTTTGCAGTTGAATTTTCTTCAGTCCTCTTTAGAGTTTATTTCCATTAGTCCCAACCTTGGTTTCAGGCAAACATTGGTCTATTTTTAATTTAATTTTTATTTTTCATATCTGTATGGTATGCATGTATTTATATGCATGTTATAATATTATAATTTTTAATACTATTATGACACTTGTTCAATTGTTGATAGATATTTGAAACATATTTATAGTCTTACTATTATAAATAAAGCTTCTGTGTGTGTGCTTGTGTGTATATGTGTACGTCTGTGTGTGTGTGTGTGTGTGTGTGTGTGTGTGCGTGTGTGCGTGCGTGCGCACGCGTAGGTACATGTCATTATCTCAAAGATATAAATACATTCCATGTTCATTACAGAATTATTCACAGCAGCCTGAGACCTGAACCCAGGTCCTCTGCAAGAGCAGTGCATGCTTTTAACCATTGCACTATCTCTCTTTGTTTCATTTTTAAGGTTTAGGTCTCAGCACCTGTGTTGGGCAGCTTTCTACTGCCTGTACCTCCAGTTCCATGGGATCTAACACCTTCTTAAGTCTTGGGGTACTGGACCACACTCACAGACCCATACATAACACACATGTACACAATTAAAAATGAAAAAGTACAATATGGCTGCTCAAACAAGACCTGAATAGTGACAATATCTGTTGACAGCCCAACATAGATGGAAGAGACAACCCAAAGTCTCACCCTTAGATTAAGAGCTACAAGCAATTAAAAGCTGCTAAGAGAGGGAGGATCCATCTTCCCCACAGATGGATACAATAAATGATCATCTAATCCCAAGTTATCAGCCCTAAAATACACATACAAGCAACACTACACAGACTAAGCAGGTTGTCTTTATATATATATATATATATATATATATATATAAAACAACAATAACAATTAAATAATAGAAAGTCATGAATTTGAAGGGAGTGGGGACATGGGAGGGGTTGGAAGGAAGTGAGTGGAATTCTGAAATTATATTTTACAATTGGAAAACAGATAAAACAAGGAAATCCTGCTATGACATGAACAAACTCAAAAGACAGTTTGGAAAAATGACATAAGCCAAACACAGACATAGTTAGCACCTGACATCATTTAATTCTAAATGATGTACATTCTAAATGTACATTCTAAAATCTCATAGAAACATGTCTGATTACCATTGCTCTTAGAAGGAAAGTAACAGATGGAGAGTATGAACTCAGTTATGTGATAAATAAATCCCAGAGCTATAACATACTATATCTAATAAAAATGTGTTGTTGAGTGACAATATTCCTGAGGAGATGCGAACACATATCTACTCAGTCCATATAGTGAACAAGGACAGACCAGAGATGGACACTACCAAAGTCCAATTGGGGAACTGTTTTTATCAGTGTTACTCACAGGAATATGGGTGAGGGGTTACATACAGGAGCAGGGACTACTCAAAGACAAATCCCAGCCCAGCATGGGTGACAGTTCTCAAAAGCTGGAAACCCAGAGCACACTGCACAGCCTGCGGGCAGCTCAATATTCTGGGGAGTCCTTTCTCAGTGGCTAAGTTGGTCATTATTGCTTTTAGGAAGTTCGGTAAGTCTTTGCTATTTTCAAGATGATTGGCTGGTCTCTGATTCTCCCAGTAGCTGGCCTGAGGCTTTATGCCCTGGCTCATCTGAGAGTGATTCAGGTGGCCTTACAGTTTATGTGGCCTTGAGGAAGGCAGGGACTTCTCAGGTTATTGGGGTGTTTACTTCCTGGTTTAAAGAGCTTCCTGGGGTACTTATTCATCCCTTAGAGCATGCTATTGCTTCACCTTTCCATGAACTTCCTGTTGTGAGAAGTTTCTCTCCATGGTGGAAGGCCTTAATCTCAGGAGACTTCTACATAACAACTGTGTGCTTGAGATTTCTGAAGAGAACACACAGTCATCTCACTACACTCACCAAAAACAAGTAGGCAGTGGTCATTTTACAGTGTAGGTCGTGTCACCCATCACATTGTAAAGCTTAAATCCCTCAACTTTTCAGTTTTACCCTAGTAAACCCAGGAGAAAAGAGAAATATACACCTGTATTCGAAAGTGTCCTTTAGATACTTTAGGCATTCTGAAGACTTGCAGTTCTCCACATTCTTGTCAATAGATGATAAGATAGTCTTTACCCATATGCAAATCATTTATTTTGCTTTGTTTTGGGAGGTCTCACTATGTAGCCCTAGCTGTTCTAGAACTCACTATGTAGGCTAGACTGGCCTAGAACTCAGACTCACCTGCTTCTGTCTCCCAGGTTCTGAGATTAAAGGTGTGAACCACCATGTCAGCCTGGATATCTTTTATGACATGTCTAACAAATACATTAGCTTTTTTACCCTTTGTTTTTTGGGGGGCACAGGGCCTTGCTGTGTAATATGAATATGGTTGTGTAGCAAGCTGGATTAAACTTGTATCCTCCTACCTCAGGTAAAAATGTGCTTAAAATAGGTGTTCTGATGTATGTTGTATGAATATTTTCTCCTGGTGTGTGTTTCGCTTATTTTTTAAACAGTATGTTTTAATTTTGATGAGATCTAATTTATTAAAGTCTTGTGATTTGCATCAATTTCCTAGCTTAGAATTGTGTGTTGTAAGGTTGTAAACATTCTCTTCAGAGTTCATCACTTGGTTGTAGTATATGCTGCAGTCTGAACAAGAAGTGGTAGCTTTCAGGGACTAAAAGTGTAGCTCAGAGGTAGAGTGGATGCTTACCATGCTCAGGACCCTCAGCTGAATCTCCCTCACCCAAAAGGAAGAACAAAACAAGGAATAGTTTTCACTTTTACATGAAACACATAGCCCGTTTCAATTACTGAGAAACATGGCATTTCCCCTTCGGATTATGGTGCTGCCTTTGTTAAATTTCAACTGAACAAACAAGTATGTTTGTTGACTATTTCTATTCCTGATTTTTTTTTTATCTTTGTGTCCATCCTTAAACCAAAGCCATGTTGTATTGGTTTTTAAATACAATGTTAGTGAGGAAATTATGTAGATGGCATTTTATTAAGGCAAGGATGCTCTGTTCTGAGGGTTTTAGTCATGCATGGCTGTTGAAGTTCTCTGGATCTATTGATGGGGTTTATCCAATATTAACATAATAAAGACACTAGTTGCTTTGGATTTTAAATCTATCTAGTATTCTTGGAACAAAAATATCACTTTATCATAATGTAGTATCCCAATTATATTGATGGAATTGATTTTCTAATATTTGTGGAGATATTTAAACCCATGTTTATAAAGAATGTTAGTCTTTTGTTTTTTTCTTGTGATATCTTTCTTGGTATAATGTTGACCCCATAAAGTGAGTTGAGAAACACTTTCCCCATTTTCTCAAGGAACCTGGGGGAAATAGATATTGTGTTTTAATGTTGGATAGGCTTTAACTGTAAAACTCATTGGGTTTCAGTTTTCTTTATGGGAAGTTTTTATTGAAAAAACTGAGTTTCTGTAATTATAAAGTTTTCTAATTTATTGGCATAATACTATATATGTAACATTGCATTATTATTCTTTAGAGGTCTGTAAACATATAGACATCATTCTCTTCATTTTCTAGGCTGTAAACTTATATTTTTTATTTCTTTTTCTTGATCATTCTGGTGAAGGGTTTATTCATTTTCTGATATTTTCAAAGATCAAGATTAAGGCTCAAATGCTTTTGTCTATTTTCCATAACAGCTGTTCTTATTCTTCTGTTTATTAATGCCATTTTTATTTATTTTGTTTTAATTTGTTATTTTTGGTGGTTCCTCAATATGGAAATGTAGATTTTTGTTTTTTCTGTTATAAAATAAATGCTTTTTGTTTTGTTTCTCTTTAGTTTAATCACATATTTGTTTGTTTGTTTGTTTGTTTATTTATAATAAATTTCTCTGTGTAGTCCTGACTGTCCTAGAGCTTGCTCTGTAGACTAGGTTGGTCTCAAACTCACAGAAATCTGCTTGTCTTTGCCTCCTGAGTGCTGGCATATGTCACCACTGCCTGGATAACTTCACATATTTTTAGGTATCATATTGTCATATCACTTGTTTTTAAGTATGTTACTTATCTTTAAACAGAAATTAATACCTACAGCCTTTCCAGATGTGTTTTACTGTTGGTTTCCAGTTTAGTCCTAAGCATAGAGACTATATATACAAGATATTTTTAGAGTGTGTGTGTGTGTGTGTGTGTGTGTGTGTGTGTGTGTGTGTGTGTGTATGTTGTTATTTGTCATTAAGGTTTTATTGTGGCTCAGCACATGTGCGATTAATCAGAATGTATACTGTATTGTTACTGAGTTTAGTATTCCATAAATTTAGTCATCATTCATTTCTGATACAATTGGAATGAAGGGACCTTCTTATTCTCTTTAGGTTACTTTTAGTTTGCGGTGTATTTTGTCAGATTAGAATAGTGATAACCTGATATTTCCTAATTTTATTTGTTTGGAATACATTTTCCCATTTTTTCACCCTAAACTAGTATCTGTCTTTGAAGGTGGGTGTGTTTCTTACAAGCAGAAAATACATGATTCCTGTTTTTAATCCAATCTTTTATTTTCTGTCTTTTGGTTGAGAAATTAAGACGATTAGTGTGCACTGTTGTTGAAAGAGTATATTAATTTCTGTCATTCCGTTGATGTTGCAGTGTTGTTGTAGTGTTTGTTCTTTTCTTAATCCCCCTTTGCTTAACTGTTGTCCTAGCATTATTAGCTCCCCCACCCCTTAGCCTCTTACCATACTTTTCAGTCCAAACAATTACTTCCAGTTTCTTCTGTTAGGTAACTTAGTAGTCATAAACTCTTATAGCTTGCTTTTATCATAGAACATTTTTCTTTTCACATCCCGACAGAGTTTTTCCAAGTGTCACAATCTGGTTTAACAGCTGTAATCTTTCCAAATTTGAAATATATAATTCAAAGCCTTATTTTAAAAGATTCAGTTAAAAACTCAGCTGTTGTGATAAGCCTCTATTTACATATAGGTTGGTGTTTCTCTCTTGCAGCTTTCAAACACTTTGGTTTTTCTGGATATTCAGTGTTTGATTATGACATGGTGTGAGGAGTTATTTGGTGTTCTGCATGCTTTTTATACCTAGGTGGACTTCCTTTTTCCTAGATTTGGGGAGCATTCTGTTGTCATTTTGCTGAAAATATTTTATGATATGAAGTTCTTCTTTCATTTTCCTAGTTCAAATATTTGGTGTTTTTATGGTATCTCAAAGGACATTGCACATTCCATTTCCACATTTAAAAAGAAAGTATGAATGGTCTTCACTGAATGTACCCATCCCTCCCCTTTGTCTTCAACACCTGATAGCCCATTTTCCCTGTGTTCTTCTCTATTTCAGTGAGGCATTCCACTGAACTTTTTATTTCATTTATTGATTTTTTTCATCTGTATCATTTACACTTGGATTCTCTTCTATATTTTACATTCCATTATTATATGTTGACTTCCTTTCTTCATTCAACTGTTTACTCGTATTCTCATTCATTTCTTTGAGGATGTTTATAGTCATTCTTTTGAATTTTTTTTTTTTTTTGGACTTTTCTGTAGGTGTTTCTCACTTGGGCCCATTATTTGGGATTGATACTTTTTGGAGGCGACAGCTTGTCTTCCTTTTTCATATTACTGTGCTCTTGTGTTATGATTTGCATATCAGGAGTTAGAGTTGGGCAGTTCGTTTGTTTGTTTGTTTGGTGTTGGTTGCCTTTCTTTTACTGAGAGTGTTTGCAATATTCTAGAAGGACTTTATTGTAATGTGGTTAAGGTATGGTTGAATTCCTTATTCAATACCTGTCCCCTAATAGTAGAATACTAACTGAAATAATAGACTCTACCTAGGAATAAATTCCCTGGTTACTGTGTTCTGTCTGGTATCCCTCATGTTTCTTTCCTGGTTCCTCGAAGACAGTCTTGCTGCTGGGAATTCCTCTACAAAAGGTAGCCTTTTTCCTGCATCTTTGTTTATGAGGACTACTCTGGACTAGTGTCTGAGTTTGGCTCTGGATCCTACTCCAGATCTGGCTCTGGCTTGATACTTGGAAGTGGAAGTAGGTTCCTACCTTTTAGAATAAGTTTCTTACACACTTGTGCTGTGCTGAGTGAGACTCTTGCGGGTTGATGCTTTGTGCTCCTTCTTTATAGCTGTTCTTGGCTAAGCTAAGGACCATGTGAAGTTGATTTACAGAGACAATTGGGGCTAATTAGTTGGTGAAATGGCTAAGGTAAACTTACCTTTACTAGGTGACTTGTGGGCTCTGGTTTCATGATTGATCATTAATGATATGAGCAGGGATTATTTTATTTTTTAAAATCAGCATACAAAATAGTATAACACGCATCCTCATGGTATTTTCATACAAATTTAGCTTTGATTGCCCCCTGCCAATTATGATTCAGTGGGAGGGAGATCTTGATGAGTGGTGTCCAAACCATGGATGTTGAGAGACAAACATGCCATGCAGATAGAGCTTACATGGGAAGTTTTACTGAGGGGAAGGGAAGGTAGAAAGATAATCCCAATACTCCTCAAATTATTCCACAAAATAGAAGCAGAAGAAACATTGCTAAATTCATTTTATGAGGTTACAGTCACCCTGATACCCAAACCACACAAAGATTCAACAAAGAAGAGAATTACAGACCAATTTCCCTCATAAATATTGTTGCAAAAATACTCATTAAAATACTTGCAAACTGGATAAAAAAAACACACACACATAAAAAGATTAGCCACCATGACCAAATGGGATTCATCCCAGAGATACAGGGATGGTTCAGCATATGAAAATCTGTCAATGTAATCCACTATATAAACAAAATGAAAGAAAAAATACCATATGATCATCTCATTAGATGTTGAAAAAGCCTTTGACAAAATCCAATACCTCTTCATTGCAAAAGTCTTGTATAGATCTGAGAAACAAGGGGCATTCCTATACATGAAAAAGGCAATTTACAGAAGCCTATATAGCCAACACTAAATTAAATAGAGAGAAACTCAAAACAGCTCCACTAAAATCAGGACCAAGACAAGACTGCCCACTCTCTCCATAGCTAGGTAGAGCAACAAGACAACTAAAGAATATCAAGGGGATACAAATAGGAAAAGAAGAAGTCCAAGTATTGCTTTTCACAGATGATATGATAGTATTCATAAGCAATCCCTAAAAATCTACCAGAAAATAAGTAAAATACCTTCAGTGAAGTGGCTGAATACAAGATTAAAAAAATAATTAGTGGCTCTCCTATATACAAATGACAAACAGGCTAAGAAAAATGTCAGGAAAAAACACCCTTCCCAATAGCTACAAATAATATAAAATATTTTGGAGTTAAGTCTAACTAAGCAAGTGAAATGTATGACAATAGCTTCAAGTATTTGAAGAAAGAAATTGAAGTTGTCAGAAAGTGGGAAGAGCTCCCACGCTCATGGATTAGTAGTACTGACATAGTAAAAATGATTATCTTATCAAAAGCAATCTACAGATTCAATACAATCCCTATCAAAATTCTAACACAATTCTTTATAGATCTTGAAAGACAATGCTTCATATGTAAAAACAAAACAAACAAACAAACAAACAAAAACACAGGATAGCTAGAGCAATCCTGAACAATAAAAGAACTTCCAGAGGTATCACCATCCCTAGTTTCAAGCTCTACCACAGAGTTATAGTAATAAAAACTACATAGTATTGCCATAAATGCAGAAAGGTTGAACAACAGAATTGAGTTGAAGACCCAGACATAAATGCACACACCTGTTGACCTGGTTTTTGATAAAGAAGCCAGAAATATACAATGGCAAAAAGAAACCATCTTCAACAAATGGTGCTGGTCTAACTGAATGTTGGCATGTAGAAGAATATAAGTAGATCTATATCTATCACCCTGCACAAAACTCAAGTCTAAGTGGATCAAAGATGTATACATAAATCCAGATATACTGAACCTGATAAAATAGAAAGTAGGGAATCGTCTTGAACACATTGTCAGAGGAGACAGCTTCCTGAACAGAATACCAATAGTGCAGGCACTAAGGTCGACAATTAGTAAATGGGACCTCATGAAACTGAAAGGTGTCTTGTAAGGCAAAGGATACTGTCAACAGGATAAAAACGGAAGCCTAGAAAATGAGAAAGATCTTTACTTTCTCACGACGACAAAGGGCTGATTTCTAGAATATATAAAGAACTCAAGAAACTAGATATTTAAAAAATCCAAGTAATCCAGTTAAAAAATGGGGTACAGATCTAAATAGAGAATTATCAACAGAAGAATATCAAATGCCAGAGAAACATTTAATATTCAGCATCCTTATCCATCAGGGAAATGCAAATCAAAATGATTCTGAGATTCTGCCTTACACCTGTCAGAATGGCTAAGATCTATAACAGAAGCAACAGCTCATGCCGGAGAGGCTATGCAGCAAGAGAAACGCTCCTCATTGTTGGAGGAAGTGCAAGCTTGTCTATCCACTTTGGAAATCAATATGGCCATTACTCAGAATAGTGGAAATTGATATAGTCCAAGACTCTGCTATCCCACTCCTGGGCATAAACTCAAAGGACACTCCACCTTAGCTTAAGGACACTTACTCAGTTATGTTATAGCAGCTTTATTCATAGAATCCAGAAACTGGAAAGAGCCTAGATTTCCCTCAACTAAAGAATGGATAAAGAAAATGTGGTGCATTTATTTACATGATGGAGTATTACTCAGTTGTTTAAAAAAAAAATGACATCATGAAATTTTTTTGTTTGTTCTGTTTTTTGAGACAGGGTTTCCCTGTATTGCTTTGGAGCCTGTCCTGGAACTTGCTCTGTAGACCAGGCTGGCCTCATACTCACAGATATCCACTTGCCTCTGCCTCACAAGTGCTAGGATTAAAGGCATGTGCCGCCAACACCTGACATCATGAAATTTTCCATCAAATGTTTGAAACTAGAAAAAGAAATCATCCTGAGTGAGGTAACTGAAACCCAGAAAACAAACATGGTATGATCTCACTTGTGAGTGGATAAGCTGTGAAGTCACAGGTAATCGTGCTACAATCCACAGACCCAAAGGCTAACAAGGAGGCCTCAAATGGGGATGCGTGGGTCTCCTTGGGAAGGGGAAATAGAGGAGATTTCATGGGTGGACTGGGGGCAGGTAGACATGGACATGGGAGGGATCAGATTGGGGGTGGACTGGAGGGAGAGACTGGGAGAGATGACTGGAGTTGGGGGAGAGTTCGGGATGAGGTAAAAACCTAGTGCAGTGGAAGCTCCCTGTAATCAATGAGGGTGACCCTAGTGAAGACTCCTAATAATAGAGGACACAGAGCAACCTGAACCAACCATCTTCTGTAACCAAGCAAGGCCTCCAGAGCAGGACCTGGTACACCAACCCAGCCACGAATGTGTCCTGCCTGCAAGATGTGCTCTGGTAAAGATGACACAGAACTTGTGGGAGTGGTCAACCAATGACTGATCCAATTTAGAATGCATGCCATGAGAAGAAGCCCATGCCTGACACTGCTTGAGGGCCAGGAACCAGAAGCTGGACATCCCAGAGACCTAGGATAGAACCAAACACAACTAGCAAAAAACAAACAAGCAAAACCACTCATTTAAAGATTTCTATGATATTATGATATACTCTTAGACTGGAGCCAAGCATAATTGTTATCAAAGAGGCCTTATCTAGCAACTAATAGGAGTAAATGCAGAGACCGACAGCCAAACATTAGGTGGAGCTCAGAGAACCCTGTGGAAGAAGGGGAGAAAGGATTGTGGTAGTCAGAGGGGTCAAGGACATCACAAGAAAACAGCCCACAGAATCAACTAACCAAGACTCGTAGGGGGTCATAGAGACAGGAGTGACAATCAAGGAGCCTATATGGGTCTGGTCTAGGTCCTCTTCATATGTTATGGTCGTGTAGCTTGGTGTTCTTGTGGGACTCCTAACTGCGAGTGGGGGCTGTCTCTGACTCTTATGCCTGCTCTTGACTCTTTTCCTCTACTGGGTTGCTTTATCCAGCCTTAACAGGAGGGTGTGTGCCTACTCTTATTGCATCTTGTAATGCCATGTTTGGTTGACATCCCTGGAAGTCTTGCTCTTATTTGAAGGGAAACAGAGGAGAGGAAAGGTGGGAGAAAAGGGCTGGGAGGAGAGGAAGGAGGGGAGACTGTGGTTGGACTGTAATATATGAGAAGTAAAATTAATTTTAATGTTTTTTAAAAGCTAGGTAGTACTCATAGGACAAACCTAGACCCCCTAAACATGGGGGTTAGTTAGGAGGCCTGGGCAGTCTATGGGGGCCTCTGGTAGTTGATCAGTATTTATCCCTAGTGTACGAACAGATTCTGGGAGCCCATTCCAGATAGAGGTATACTCTCTCAGCCTAGACACATGGGGGAGGGCCTAGGCTCGGCTCCAGTTCATAGGACAGACTTTGAAGACTCCCCATGGAAGGCCTCACACTTTCTGGGGAGCAGAAAGGGGAAGCGATGCGGATTGGGGGGGGCAAGGGAGGACCAGAGAGTGAGGGAACTGGGATTGACATGTAAAACAAGCTTGTTTCAATTTTAAATTTAAAAAATTATATATATATATATATATATATATATATATATATATATATATATTTTTTGTCTGTGTGTGTGTGTGTGTGTGTGTGTGTATGTATATGTGTGTGTGTGTGTGTGTGTGTGTGTGTGTGTGTGTGTGTGTGTGTGTGTGTGTGTGTGTGTGTGGTGTGTGTGTGTGGTGTGTGTGTGTGTATGTGTGTGTGTGTGTATGTGGTGTGTGTGTGTGTGTGTGTGTGTGTGTGTGTGTGTGTGTGTGTGTGTGTGTGTGTGGTGTGTATGTGGTGTGTGTGTGTGTGTGTGTGTGTGTGTGTGTGTGTGTGGTGTGTGTGTATGTGGTGTGTGTGTGTGTGGTGTGTGTGTGTGTGTGTGTGTGTGTGGTGTGTGTGTGGTGTGTGTGTGTGTGGTGTGTGTGTGTGTGTGGTGTGTGTGTGGTGTGTGTTTGGTGTGTGTGTGTGTGTGTGTGTGTGTGTGTGTGTGGTGTGTGTGTGGTGTGTGTTTGGTGTGTGTGTGTGTGGTGTGTGTGTGGTGTGTGTGTGTGTGTGTGTGTGTGTGTGTGTGTGTGTGTATGTGTGTGGTGTGTGAGTGTGTGTGTATGTGGTGTGTGTGTGTGTGGTGTGTGTGGTTTGTGTAAGTGGTGTGTGTGTGTGTGTGTGTGTGTGTGTGTGTGTGTGTGTGTGTGGTGTGTGTGTGTGTGTGTGTGTGTGTGTGTGTGTGTGTGTGGTGTGTGTGTGTGTGTGTGTTTGGTGTGTGTGTGTGTGTGTGTGTGTGGTGTGTGTGTGGTGTGTGTGTGTGTGTGTGTGTGTGTGTGTGTGTGTGTGTGTGGTGTGTGTGTGTGTGTGTGTGTGTGTGTGTGTGTGGTGTGTGTGTGTGGTGTGTGTGGTGTGTGTGTGTGTGTGTGTGTGTGTGTGTGTGTGTGTGTGTGTACCTTGGTCTGTTTTCTAACTCTTTGGTTGCAGTGTTCAGTTGTCTATGTGCCAGAATCACAAGTTCCCCTCACTTAATCACTCCTTCAATATTCAGTGAGGAAAGTCTGCCCCTCACTTCTACCCCCATACCAAGCCGTTCTTTAAATTTTTTCCTAATGCCCTTCTTATCCTCTTATATAAATGTTCCATTCATTTCCACCAACAACATTAGGAATACTTAAGTAATTACACTCTTAGCAGTCATGTGAAAAATTATTGTAGTTCTTTGGTTGATATTATTTCATTGTTATTAATTCATTTTGACAATTTCATATGTGTATGTATATAATTCAGTATTATTAGTCTTTCCCCTAATACTCCCATCCCTATCAGCCACCCATTCCATTTCCCAGATTTATGATTTGTAGTTTTGTTTTATGACTTTTTAGCTTAACCAGGGTCATCTGTGTGGTCATTGAATTGGAAGTACCCACTGGAGCCTGATGTGGTCACTAGCTGGTATACAACTAACTTCCTAACTGTATCTGCAGCAAATAGTTCAGTAGTGATGGATAGGAACCCCTGAGCCCCTCCCCACTCCTGCCTGAATGCTAATGGCACTGTTACTGTGCAGATCTAGTAGAGGCATCGAGACTGCTGCAAGTTTGTTATTCCAATGTGCATTTAAACGAGGAGCAGATCATACATAAACCAAGTGCTCAGGAGGCTAAGGCAGAAGAAAACTTACAAGTTTGTGACCAGTGGGCTCCATAGAGAGGCCTTGTCTCAAACATAAGGCAAGCACACCCTGTAATCTCCGTGGCTGCCCCTGCTTTGCTGTTAAGACAAGGCCTCACTCTCCACCCCAGGCTGGCCTTAGGTCACAGCTACCCTACACTTCTCATGAGCTTGGTGCCACCTCACCCTACCCTGTGGCTCCTTAGTCTCTCAGAATCTCACTTTTATGGTGGATGCGACATTTATGGAGCAAGGACCCTGCCTCTACCCCTCAGGCCACCCGGCAATCACCATCCTGCCCTGGAACTCAGGATACAGATGTTGTACAAAGCTTTCTAAATCCCAATTTTGTTTGTGCACTTTTTATTTTGAGAAGGTGGGGTCTCAGGTTGGAATATGCCCACAATAAATTCAATCACTGTTTGAGAGGAATAAAAAAAGCAAGCAAGGGAAAGGGAGAGATGGAGTGAGAAAGTGGGGAGAGGGAAGATGGCCCAGCGCCATCTCTGGATGAAACGGCTCTTCATTATAAACTTTAGTGCAATAGCTGACCCACATTGTATTAGTAAATGAAATTTAACATTTTTAGGTGGGTTTTTGCTCTCTTTTCCAGCTTTAAAATCTGAAGGAGATGATTACTATATTAACGGTGCCTGGACTATTGACTGGCCTAGGAAATTTGATGTTTCTGGAACAGCTTTCCACTACAAGAGACCAGCAGATGAACCAGAATCCTTGGAAGCCTTAGGACCCACCTCTGAAACCCTCATTGTAATGGTAAATGTGTCTTTGTCGCTATGTTTCTACTGTAATTCCCACATTATGGGGTAGAAAAGGCTCGTGTTTCATCAGCTCTGTTTTCCAGTGGATGGAATTTAGGTAATGAAGGTAAAATGATTTGCCAGATAACATTTATCTTTTTATGTTTTTTTATGTGTGTGTTTGTTTGTTTGAGACAGGGTTTCTCTGTGTAGCCCTGGCTGTCTTGAAACTTGCTCTATAGACCAGGCTGGCCTCCACCTCAAAGAGATCCTCCTGCCTCTGCCTCCCGAGTGCTAGGATTAAAGGTGTGTGCCACCACCACCGAGATTTTCATGTTTTCTTGAGTAAAAGCTTTATGATCAAGCAGTAGGAATGAAAACAGTGACAAACTACCGATGAACAGAAAAAGGGAGCATTTTATAAAAATTCATGTGCTTTGACTTTGTCTTGAAGGCCACTGGGATGCCCCATCACATAAAGGCTTTTGTCACCAAGCCTGACAACCTGAGTTCAATCTCCATGGTTCACATGATAGAAAAAGAGGACCAATCTGGCAAATTGCCCTCTGACCTCTCTACATGCTCCAAGCTTCTGTGCACCCCCACCCAATAAATAAACAAAAATGTAGTGATTTTTTTTAATTTATCTTGGGTGCAAGGTCATCTTGGACCACAGAGTGAGACTGTCAAAATGCTAAAGTAAACAAATGAATGTTCCAAATTCCCTGTAAGACTTGCCCTATGGCATTATCTTCTTCAGAAGAAACAATAAGTATCTGAATGAAGGCTCATTGTATTTTAATTATCTTCACCAGTTGTTTTCAATGGCAGGTTCTACTCCAAGAACAGAATTTGGGAATTAGGTACAAGTTCAACGTCCCCATCACTCGTCCTGGCAGTGGAGATAACGAAGTTGGCTTTCTGTGGCACCATCAGCCCTGGTCAGAGTGCTCTGCTACGTGTGCTGGAGGTAAGACACCCACTAGGCAGCCCACAGCTGGCAGTGTGGAAAGCAAGACCTACTCTGAGCTGTGTATTTTGTTTGCTAAAGAAGCTAATTGGAAACATTTTTTGCAGGTTTGCTTCAAGCTGTAATTTAGCAAAAGAAACTTTGCTTAATTATATTACATTCTGTCTGTTTCAACCTCATGTAATTTACACAGATTTGTTGGTAAAATACATCTTGGCACAATGAGTATCTCTGCTGGTTCTTCTCCAAGACTATCTTGAAGGTGGGCTGTTTGCTTTTCATGAACACATTCTTGGTAAAGAACATCAAGAGTTTTAAATTAAAAACCAGCAATAATCAGACGTCACAGATGCAACTTGTTGTAATGGGGCATGAGAATGTATGTGTGCTTGTACGCTTGTGTTTGTACAATTGTGTGTTTCCCACAATCCCATTCAAACTCCCTTCTCCAGCCATCAAAGTTAAGGGGCAATATACTGGGATGCTGCATAAATTACTGGTGTCTGGGTCTCTGGGCTAATGATGGTTAGTGACCCCATTATAATCCCTCAGTGAGGTAGACGTAGCTGGTAGGCAGTGGTTGGTGATGTGTTGGTTGTCCCATGTGCGTTTTTCATGGGTGCCTTTTCCCCACAATTTACTCTATTCCTAATCCTCCTCCCTCTAGTGGCCACCAATGCAATTCTTTACCTCTGGCTGGGAGAGCAGGACAGTTGGCTTCCTTCAAAGCCAACACCCTTGCTGCTTCATGGACTGGTGAGTAGAAGTGCTGTGCAAGCAGCATCTTCCTTCTCTCTGGAGACTAAATGCACCACCTCCACCATAGAGCTTTATTACAACAGGCAAGGACCAAACCCATCCTTCAAGACCAGGGAGGCCTAGAGTTCCTCATCATCCCCAAGTATACTTTCAAAATAATAATATTTAGAATGTTGAAATTGAAAAAAACAACATAATCCCATTCTAAACTGTGCAAAAGCATATGCATTCCATGGACCTCTGTCCATGTATCCATTGGATCTCCAAATGTTTCAGGTATTTGAATAGGAAAAGATTATGACAGAATCCATAATTTTGAGTCATAAAAATTAAAATCATCCATTACTATAACTCTACTTTCAATAATAAAGACTATAAAACATGAAAAATCAAAAAGATGCACAATGCTCTATTAATATTAACTCATGAAATATCATAAAATATGGCTAAGTAGAACTTATAATCTATTTTAAAAGTTCTGTTTTCACCCATTTTATGTATGTTTGATGACTTATCATATGAAGTTTTCAAAACTATAAAGCATCACCACTTCTTTTAATAAAATAAAATGACTAATATCACTGCAGATCATTCTCAACTAATTCACTTTTTGTTCCCATAAGGGCCATTGCATTATATTTAGTGTCATTTATACATAAATCTTTGTTTGTGCTAATTAAATCACTCCATGAATTAATCTTCCACTTTCTACCTACCAACCAAAAAAGTCATCATTAGGATAACATATATTTAAGCAGTATAAATAAATAAACTTATTAAGAGTAGGCTAAATTTGTTAAGGATGGAGCTCAAATCATTTAAGGTGTAGGCATTCTAATAAGGATGCTCTAAAGCTGAGGTCAGCTGACTTGGGGAAGAAAAGAATAGTCGTATCTTCAAGTACACAATAGAACACTTACTGGGGAGCCCTACTTCCTGTTCTCTTACTCAATTGCTCCATTTGAGGGTGGTTTAGACACAATCTTGTCTGAGGCCAAGGAGATACTAAATGAATTTCCAATGTTCTTTCAACCCTATGATTCGATTTATTCAGAGAGCATATAGCCCAACAAACATGGGAGAGGCATGAAAGCTTAATTCAAAAGAAAACTATGAGTTTATTGAAGTAAAAATTTAAATGACTTACTCTTTTCCATAACATTCATATTGAAAAATGGAATTGATGTGAGAATGAGGAAACCCTTAAATAAAAAAGAAAAGCCCCTGGAAGGAGAGGTTTCTTTTCCATAGTATAACCTCCTTTGAATCTGGAGCTACTGAGCTTATATGTGAGGAGGCTCTGGGACCCCAGACTCTGCTTGAGTGTGAGTGATTTTGGGCATCTATGAGGCCATTGCTTTTGTGGAGAGAGGGAGGTCAGTGATTGCGAGTTGGCAGACGTTGTGTGCATTTGTCTTTGTCATCCAAGTGTGATGTGGGGACCAGCTGCCTCAGCATCAGTTAGGGATTCACTGAGAAGCTGATTTGGGAGTCCTATGTCAGAACTCCCGTAGAGAAACTGAATAGGGACTGTGTTTTTCCAAGTTCTCCAGATGGTTCCGGTGCCCGTACAAAATTCTGGATCACTGTGGCTTTCAGGGCAACCAAAACATAGCACTGTAGCATTCAGGGCCTGGTCAGTCAAGTCTGAATCTTTGAAAACTCACTTTGCTCCTAGTACAGTATCCGGGACATTCTAGGAAAACGATAAGCATTTATAAACAGTAAGTGATTATGAGCAGTCATGAGGCATGCCAATAATTTTGACAGTTGTCTTATTTTTTCTCCTGTTAATGTGATAAAATCCCCTGACGGAAACAACTTAAAGAAGAGAGGGCTTACTTAGTCACAATTCTAGGTTACATACAGTCCATCCTTGCAGGGAAGCCTACAGTATATCCACACTCAACAGCAGAGCACAGTGAGTTCATGCATGTGTGCATCCAGTGCTCAGCTTGTTTTCTCTACGCTTCTACAAGCCAATATCCCTTACCCAGAGAATGATGCCACCCAGTGTGGGTGTGTCTTCCTGCTAATCGGGACACTCCCCCTCAAACATGCCTACAGGCCAACCTGATCCAGACAATACCTCACTGAGACCCCCTTATAGGAGGCTCTAGACTGTCACATTGACACAAAACTCAGGATCAAAACAGTATGTATGTCTCTTCTTTCCCTGTAGGAAACTGGATGTTTTAGGGTAGACACCCTGTTGTAGATACCAGCTATTGAACGTATTTCTCCTATATGTGCCTCAATTTTTATTTCCAGATTCTATAATACTGGAAGCTTCTCTTTGAAGGAAGTAAAGTTCTTCAGAGCTCATGAATGTTAATCAAAGAAAGAAGCCAGAGTCATCTACCATCATGCCCAAAAGGAGTTTATTTAAAGTTAAAGACCTTTTAGGAAAATGTATTTCTAAATACATTTTGCTCAGAAACAGGATAAAAACTAAAGCTAGTTTTTAATTATGATAGTTCACTTTACTCTCAGGGAGGTAGTGGGAGCCTTGAAGCTCTCAAAAGAACCAGCACTATCAAAGAGCATTCTCAGAATCTCACGAGACCCCTCTGTGCTGTTCGCTATTGTTCTGTTTATGCTTTACTGACATCAAGACCTTTGAACTATGAGTCAGGAAACAAGAATGATAGTTTTCTATGATGAGATATTTTAAGGTAAGAAATTAAAAACTGTTTTTCTGTCGCTTAGTAGACCCGATGACAAATCAATTATACAGGAAACGTTGGTGATGATTCATTTCCAGTTTCTCTGAATCAGCGATGAAGCGCCTCCTGGGGCTGATTGGGAACACTAAAATGCTGTGGGGTATTGTCTTCAGGATAAATGTGGCAATTCAGACTGTTGTAATTCTGCTGTGAGAACCCAGCAAATTAAAACTTCCCTATGGCCAGGAACCTTGTTATTTCTCTTAGAATTTATTTCTATATGCCTTATCCAAACTATTATGTACTATGTAATTTAAATAAGTCCCCAATGTGCTACTATTGGATTAATGCCGTAATCATGTGTTAATTGATAAAGCTTGACTTAATAATGAAAGCAATACTGTTTTATGATGGAAAACTCTAGAGCCTGTTTTTGAGTAGTAAATCACACCATGTTAGCTCTGTGGCTTTTAAAGGTCAGAATAGCAGTTACTTTATACTTACCCACTGGTTTGGGTTATTGTATACCTCTTCTTCACTAATAGCCACCTGGATGTGTTGTTCTCAAAGCTTAGCACACGTCACAACTGCAGGGGGGGGGCGTCCTAAAACAAGGTCTGCAGCTTCTCCCTCCAGTTCCTGTTCAGGAGCACAGGTCATGATCGTTCAGGAGCCTTACACCAGTAGCTGGGCTAGATGCAAATGCTAGCTGTAAATGCCTACATGATAATTTCTATTTGATTTAATTGCAAGTGGCTCTGTGGCTTGGCTGTTGAGTAATAAATGAATAATGTATAGTTTATAAAACATTCTGATGCCTGATATCTTTTGATCATCCTCAACAGCCACACAAAATAACCTTTGCTATGATTGTTATTATATAAATAGACTTCAAGTTAATATTTTTTAATTTAAGCTGCAGCAGTTGAGTCTAGTAATACTTTAACACAGTGTTTCTCTGATGATAATAATTGGTTTCTTTGAGCAAAGCCTTTTCACCACTTAGCATCTCTGCAGAGAATATATATATATATATATATATATATATATATATATATATATATATATTTCCTTCTCGTGCTTGAAAGTTTGTCAGAACCCTTTCCCAGAAAAATGACTCTTAACTTTGACACAGGTTGGAAAGACAAGGCTCCAAATGTTCCTGAGATCTTGATACTTGGGCCCCCCTGAGGCCCCTGCCTTTTATAAATTGTTAGGGGTTTAGTCTGAACATCAGATTTTTAAAAGATCCCTTGGTAATTCTGAGATGCAGTCCATATTTTTAAAATTAATGGTTTTATTATGGATTAAAAGTTTTAGTCCTAAAAATACTAACATCTCTTATTAGTTGGCTATGAGTTAGATGCAGAGGTTAATGGGAGTGAGGAGTGGGCATTTGGGTGAGAAATAGAGCAACGTTATTGAATAGAGAAGTGGTAAAATGGCAATCATGACTTGTTTCATTGGGTCATTGGACCTGGACATGCCATAGGGAGTGTGCTTTGATCTGTTTGTTTCCATTTTCTTCTTTACCTGATGGATCATTTACCACAGCTAATTAATACTCTTAAAAGTAACTGCAACTGTGAGAAACAATTTTCAGAGATTTCTATTTTCATTTCAACTTTCTGAGGTACTTAAAGAACTAAAATGAATATAATGGCCAGACGGTGGTGGCTCTACGCCTTTAATCCCAGCACTCAGGAGGCAGAGGCAGGCGGATCTCTGTGAGTTTGAGGCCAGCTTGGTGTACAAAGCTACACAGAGAAACCCAGTATCAACCCCCCCAATGAATATAAGCAGAGCATCCGTAATCTGAGATCACCAGAATTCCTAATTTTAGAGCATTTTTGATAACAGATTTTTCAAATTAGGGATGCTCGACCAATAAACTGTATGCAAATATTCTAAAGTATAAATTAATACGAATTTGGGAATGCTTCTGGTCTCCAGCACTTTTAATAAAATATGCTCAACTTATAAGTGGCTACTGAAGTCTACCACCTGAAGCTACAAGTCGGAGTGCCAGAAGCGCCCGACTCCTAACATCCTTATGAGAACGCCTAGCACTTCTCTCTCTCCGTAGCTCTAATCAGGAAGGGAGCCCCTCTACTGGGTTAAAAGATTACTTTGCTTATGGAATAGATCTTGCATAATGCATCAGTATTCATGACAACACTTCGGTTCCTTCAAGTTCCCACTATTTTAACCATCATTTTGCCATCTTCATAACTTGTCCAGCTTCTTCTCTGACTTCATATAGCCCTTGGACTTTTAGAGTAAAGCCTCCCAAGACTAGTGACTAAGCCTTTAGCATTGTATTTAATGCCGACCTGTTTTGATACCAAGAAATTCTTCATTAACAATACAAAGAAAAGTCAGAAATACATATATATCTTGTAAATTTGTTATAGCTTTGCAACTACACTTAACATATACTATTTGTCCCCCATTAGTATTATTAACTGTCCTAATATTTTGTCCACATTATTTCTCTCCCCTAGGATTTTCCTTCTTTTTCTTTGTGAAGTAAAAGAATTGCATATCAAAGAACTCAAGTTTTGCTCCTGGCTAAACATTACTGCACAGCTCAGGACAAGAAAGATGAGTTAAAGCTGTCCTTAGGTTGAGGTACGGAAAGGAGGCAGAGTCATTGGAGGAAACCATTTTTTTTTCCTTAGAGATCAAAGAACACAGTTTTGTTTTGTTTTTAATATATACAGAAATGACTCAGTAGTTGAGTACACTTGCTATTCTTGCAGAGGACTCACGTTCAGTTCCCAGCACCCACGTCGTAACTGTCTGTAGCTCCAATTCTAGATCTGATGCCCTCTTCTAACCTCTGTGGACACTGCACAATATGATATATACATATATATGTATGTTCAGAAACATACACATAAAATAAAATACAGTAAGTCTCTTAAATATAGGTCCTAGTATTTTTAATCAGGTGTCAGTGACTATTTAAAATGTTATTATTGTTTTTCCTTTATACTTACAAAGTCTATTTTACTGGGTTTTCTTTTTTTCGTGTTTGGTGCATTTTTAATTCTTTTCCTTTCCTGGATGTCATTGTAAGTTGAGTGGTTTTGTCGTTGTTTGTTGGCAATGCTAGGCAAGATTGTATCAGTGAGCTGTACCTCAATTTCTTTGTGTGTATCTCTGTGTGTGTGTGTGTGTGTGTGTGTGTGTGTGTGTGTGTGTGTGTGTGTGTGGTGAGACAGAGAGAGAGAGAGAGAGAGAGAGAGAGAGAGAGAGAGAGAGAGAGAGAGAGAGAATGAACTGAATATAAACATGAAGGTTGTTTTACATATTTCTTCTGTCCAGGTAGGAATATTCTTTATTAAATTTTATTGTATGCTTTATTACATGCTTCCTTTGGACTTTTATACATATTGGAACCACTTTCTACTCTGAGCTTTGGAAGATGGTTTCCAACTACTATTTTGGGTTTTGCAAATTCAAGGCTAAATTTTTCCAAAGGTGCCAAGGTGCCCAAAGACACTATGGCATGCTCATGAAGTGCTACAAAGTACTGTACTTTTTCAATGGTAACATGGTGACATTGGTTCTATTCAATGCAAAGTGCTGTCATTAAATTACTTATGCCTTAATAAGCAAAACTTAGAATTTTTTTTCCCTTGCTTAGGAGGTGCTGTAAAAAATTATTGGAAAATAAAGGGTTGCATGAAAAAATTTGAGAAATCCTAACTTATTTTAATGTGTCATTAAGACTGGAAAGAAAATAAATCACCATACTCCTTTTCAATCTATTTTGACTTTCTTCTAAGACGAAATAATGCATATAAGCCCTAATGATTTTCAGGATGAAAAATGCTTTGCTCCTCCAAATTGGGAACTAGAGGTTTTGAATAATGTGTAAACTTTTCTTATCTGTTTGTTATTCTTCCTGAATATGTATCTTACCTCTGCTTTTGCTAGTTCAGTCTAAGGCTGGTGCATGATTAAACCCAAGGCGAAAGGAAGGAATGCAAAGAAGAAAGGATACTTAAAATGGCCTCTGATAGCAACTTCTTTGTAGGGTAACAAGTTTATGCATAAATTTCAAATGCAAAACACAATTTTCAAATTATCTTAATGAGTTTATTATACATTTTCTTAGCCTATGAAACATTAGATATTTCTTCATCATTTCTCTGGTGATACCTTTTGATGGCATTTATTTTAATATTTACAAGAACAATATAATACAAATATAATATGAACTCAAATTATGATAAGTCCATTTTGAAATGGCATTTTAAATTGTTTTTACATGAAAGATGTAATATTGAGTCTAGTGGTCATGCCTGTAATCCCAGCACTTGGAGATTGATAAATTAAAAGGTAGCCTGAGCTACATAGAAAGTTTGAGTCCAACACGGACTTCATTTTGAAACTCTTGTTTGAAATGAGTGAAGGAGAAAGAGGGAAAAGGGAGGAAAGAGAAGTATAATGAAATCTTTAGGCCAGAACTAATACCCAATTAAAAGGAAACATTCTCAAAGTACCAGACAAAGCAGAGAAAAATGTTTTATATTCTTACAAATGTCCATTTGATTACTTTGCCAGTTCTAAAATGTCTTTCTAACATATTTAACATCACTAAGAGGTCAGTTCATACAAGTAAGTGTTGTGGGGCTTGACTTTTATACTAACACTTTTAGGCATACACTGTAACTTTGATGGAAGTCAAAATAAGACAGGTGCTAATCTGGAACAGAAGAAAACAAAACCCAATAGATGGAGGCTTTGTGTTGGTGTTGGTGGGTTTCTTTTTATAGGGGGGAGCATATTTTGTTTTATTTTTAAATTAAAAAATTTAGAAATTCAATTTTTTTTTTTACATGCATGGATGTTTTGCCTGTATGTGTGTCTGTGCGCCTTGTGTATGCAGTGGCCACAGGTGCCAGAAAAGGGTGTTGTGTCCTCTGGGTCTGGAAATACATAGGGTTGTTAGTTGTCATGTGTGTTCTGGGAACTGAACCCAGGTCCTCTAGAAGAGTAGTGGGTGCTCTTAGCCACTGAGCCATCTTTCTGTCTCTTACTTTAATTTTTTAATTTCAAATAGATTTTATTGAAATTAAGTCTGAAACACAAAAAAAATGATACTTATAACTAAATCTGCATAGCTTTTCACAGGGAAATGAAAGGTTACAGGTAGAAACTGTAGATTAATAGTTAAAATCACCTTGCATATTGGCATGAGTTATATAATTTGAACTGGAAAATGTTTTCCTTCCTTCATTCCTTCCTTCCTTCCTTCCTTCCTTCCTTCCTTCCTTCCTTCCTTCCTTTCTTCTTGCATATGGATGGACAATGTGCTATTGTTCGGCTCTGTGGGCTTTTAGAATTTTTTTCTGGGTATAGCAAGCTTAGACATAGCACAGGTCACTGTGATACTTCTAAGAGGACAAACTCCTGGAGGAAAGTGTCTTTAGTTAAGAAAGAATAAAAATTCTCAAATTTTCTCCTTTCTTTTGTAAAGTAAGCTACTTAGAAGACTAGACAGAAGCCTATCACCAATTGACCATGGTACATTCATATTGACTCTCTTTCAACATTCCCTTTTGGGATCATTTCCAATGTTAAGAAGGAAGAATGACTTAAAATATGTGGGATTGGTTGGACCAGGCCCCTCAGCACAGGGTATCTGTAAACATCCCAGCCAGCTCCCTGATGCAAAGAACTTCAACATTGATTTAGTGAATATAGTCTTTAGTCTTTACTAAAATGAAGAGATCTTGGATGCCTGTTATTCACAAAAAAAAAAAAAAGTCATAAGGCTGAAAACAAATTTAACAAATTTAAGTGCATTTCTGGTGTATTAGTGATCAGTATGATACAGGCTGTGTTTCACTTCACAAAAATTCTATTCAAATAGCATTTTTTAAGGTTGGAGAGATGGTTCAGCCATTAAAGGCTAGGTTGACAGTGAAGAAAGACAAAGCAGCATGTTTAGCAATCATAACATGTGTCCCTACAAGGAAGTAGATATGAACTATTTTGAAAAAAAATAAATCTTTTTTTCTTATTCTTATTTTTGGGGAACATGAAGAATATGATGATTTTAGCTTAAAAACTATTTAACTTGCTTATAATTACATCTTTACATTAAATCAAATCCTAAGTATTTACTCTTTGGTCCCAAGAAAGGGATTTCTATATGATATTTTAAAGTTTCTGTCTTTGCTAATAATTCTATCACAGTAAATGGAAAAAATGATCCAAGATGTTGTACTCTCAGCACCTTTTCTTAAAATTTAAATAAATATGAGAGATTGATCATTAGTAACACAAATTAACTGTTTCTTTGTTTTCTTGCTTTTGCTTTGTCTTTGAAATAGGGTATTAAATAGCCCATCCTGAACTACAGCTCCCTGTGTAGTAGAGGTTGACTTTGAACTCCTAATACTTCTACCCTGGTTTCTCCAGAGTGCTAGGCTTATAGGAGTGTGCCACCAGGCTGAGCTTCAAAGTTCCCATTTGTAGTTAGTATTCTTACTGCTTTGACATGTGAAAAGAACTTGTAAAAACTCAAAGAACACAACAAGACTACAAAACCAAAATATGTACCTATATATTATTATCTCCATCTCTCTCTGTCTCTGTCTCCATCTGTCTATATATCTCCGTCTGTCTGTTTCTATGTTTCTCTCTCTCTCTCTCTCTCTCTCTCTCTCTCTCTCTCTCTCTCTCTCTCTCTCTCTCTCTCTCTCTCTCTCTCTCTCTCTCTCTCTCTCTCTCTCTCTCTCTCTCTCTCTGTGTGTGTGTGTGTGTGTGTGTGTGTGTGTGTGTGTGTGTGTGTGTGTGTGGTTTGTCTGGGAATTAAATTAAAGGCTTTATACATACTAGGCAAGAAATCTACCCTAAGCTATACCCCCATCCCTACACTAGGGGAAAACAGACATTAAAGAGTGAGAATCCTTCAAAACTCTGAACTATTGAAATAAAGAGAAAGGGCAAATGCAAACTATAGCATTTGGATCTCAAAGAAACAATGGTTATCTAATTCGAATGCCTAATTTTGCGAAGGAAATGAACACTTGTCTATGTCATTTACTGTCTGGAGGTAGAAAAAACATAGAAATAAGATAAAGTGAAATTGAAGGATATCATAGTCATTTGATTATGAAAGAGTTCTTAAGATTAGTGGAGATCAGGAAGAGAGAGATTACACAGTAGTTTAACAACATGAGAGGTATGCACAACTAAAGTCAGACTTGAAAATGCAGTATTTTATTAGACAAGTAGGGAGTATTATGACCTTTCCTTTATTCTTGCCACGCCATTTTTATATAATCTCATTTCATACCTTAAACATAGATAAAACTTAATAAGTCAGATTAATTTAGACATTTTTCAAGATATTCCTGTTACCCAGTAAATAGTAGAAATCCCTTCTATGTGTGCTATGGCCTCAAGTAAACCTATTGTATGTGTGCCGCATCCTAATTCATCTTCACTAAACACAATTGCTCTAGAAAGATACATACGCTTTTTAGACAGGGTCTCACTATGTGGTCCTGGTTGCTATGTAGACCAGCGTGGCCTTGAACCCACAGAGATATGCCTGCCTCTGCTCCCCAACTGCAAGGTTTAAAGGCATATGACAGCATGGCTAACAATGAAAAATATAGTATTTTTAGAGTTACATTTCTACTTTCCTGTGCTTTCTTGGGACATCTACTGTTGCCCAGGACAGACAGAAAGCACTGGGAAGGCAAAGAAAGGAAGCTTTTGAAAGACCAAAAAAAAAAAAAAAAAATGAACCATGGACTCTTCAAAAGAAGGAAAGCCATGTGGGTGGAGTGGATTGGTACTCTGGGTGCCAGCTGTTAGATCCAAGGCAGATGTTCTTTGCTGTGCCCTACAAATGGTTATGTCTGGCCAACAATCACACAACCCAACAGCCGGATTCCAGCAGTTGAACACAGAGCAAAGAGGGTTTGTTGTTGTTGCTGCTGTTCTGTTCTGTTTTGTTTCCTGGCACTTGTCACTCTTCGGATGCTATTTGAATTTAATATTTGGATTACATTAATATTAGTGGCCATATGTTATGTATGCTGTGGTTATATAATGTTATCTTGGTTGCTAACTATTTTAGATGCTGTGGCTAAGCAAATTATTGCCTTAGCACTCAGCTACATTTTTAGTGTAGAATTTGAGTATTCTGTTGTCTTCCTCTCCAGAAACCTGTTTCCTAGGGAAAGATGACATACTGTGCCACTCTGCTCAATTATTTGGAGATCTGTTATTCCTTCAATCCCAAGTGTATATTTTTCTCCGTACTAATTTGGTCATATGTATGTTGTGATGGAGTCCAGTTCAGACTGAAATGTTAGGTCTTGTAGAGTTGAGGATGTGTAGCTCTTTCTCTTGCCCTTAGCCATTGCTGTCCCCTACTTAGTGATCTAACATGTGACACTGTTCCATGTTAATTTTCAAGCACTAACTTCTGGTTTCTGCAAGAAGAGCAGTATGACTTCAAATACCGTATTTTAAATGAGTCTGTACAAGTATTTAATTATCAGAGACAGAGAAGGTCCGTGTCCTCTTAGCCTTTCACTTGGGATTGACCTGAATGTGACAGAGACATCCACCACCTCACAGGGAGAGCAACGAACAGCTTCCATCCAATTCTCATTTGCCACTTGGCAGGTTTCTTACTTTTTTCCCCCTATGTTATATACTATTACAATATGCCATTAAAAACTATTTGCTGTAATTTAAGCAGTAATTCAAGTTCAGTCCTTATATTGTAGAGAGGGGCCTTTGGTAGCCAAGTAGATCTTAACTTTAAAGTATTGGCAAAATATTAAACATAGGCTCTGATAAATTTAAGATCACAGACAAAGTAATGGAGACTTTCTTTTTCTATCCCCTCTGTCAGGCTGGGGAATTGAACCTTGTGCCTTGCATGTGTTAGTCAAATGCTGTACCACTGAGCAACAGCTCGATCGAGCCCCACAGTTATGTTTATATTTCAATACTTAAAACCATCATTTCTCATATTTGATTCTTAAATATCAAAAATGAAATGTAGGCAAATTAAGTGGTTCTAAGTAGGACATAGTCTTTGTAAAGATTTAAGGTAAATATGTAACAACAAAATAAGAAATCAGAAATTATAATTACTTTGTAATGTTTTAAATTTATTACATTTTTAGAACATGGATGGATTGTATAAAAACAGTTTTTATGCTAATAATGTAAGGATTTTTAAGAATAAAAATGTAATAGATCAGTTTTAATTTGGTCAGTTAAATTCTCAAACCATCTGCCTTTCTCCACCAGCTAGGAACACTGAGATACGAGAAATTTTTCCCACTAGATGTGCACTGACTGGATATGTAGACATCCTTATACATTTAGATCATAATCTATGGTCTTCAGATTTGAACACATACTAATTTTGTATAACTATTATAGTAGGATTTAAAATTAATTTATCAATGTTTTGCATACTATTTTAAAAGAGGCTATAATCATATGCAAATATTCTAAACTCCATTTCTCTTGTTCACCTAGATTATTTCCACTTGATTTGTATTTTTTACTTTTTATGTTTAAAGCTATATTTACCTTAATCTAAAGGTTGTTTAAAACTATCCATTTACATTAATTTGTTTATAGTGATCCTATTAATGATGTCTTAGGATCAAAAGAGAAACAAACAAACAAGCAAACAGATGTGGTTGCAAAACCTGGAAGAAAATATTTTTTTTTTTAGAGGAAAACAGTATAGTATTGTGAGAAGACTTGAAATAGATTGACATATTGATACATTTTATAAGAAAATAAAGATGAGTATAAGGAAAATATCTTTATAAAATATAGAAAAAATTTAGTTATATTTTCAAGGATGTTTTTACTTTATCAAAAAATAGCATGCTGAAATTATAATACCTAGAAGTTCCTTAGTTCCCAGTTTCTATATGGAAGACATGGCCAAAGTTGAATTAATTTGTAATTCTTAATATGAAGTTCGACTTCATTCAAGAAGCCCAATGATTTGTATTTTGTTGAAGGAATGAATGACTCGCCAACTACACTGAGTTAGCAGTTTTAGTTTTTGAGTATATGTATTGTTGAAGTATAAACACTGGGGTTTACAAATAACAAAAAATACATAGAAAACATTTTCAAGATATATACATAGCTAGAATTTATCTAAAAGTGAAATGTAAATCTCTGCTAAATACCAGCCTGATCAGTGATTGAAACTGCAGAGGACCTGCCTTTTATAAAGGCTGATTTAAACAATACAGTTGTGGACAAACAACATTTGTAGTGCTCTCTTAGAGAAGCTAAACTTTTATCGTAACCTGTAGAAACTGACTTAACAGTTTCTGTCACTGGTACTTAGCAACATCAATCCCATTTTTGTAGTTTTGGTGTTTATCCTATTCTGAGAATCAACTAACATGCTGAATTACCTGCCAGTATGTTTGTTTCAAGAGTAGTCACATTTAATGCCTTTTAAAAATACATTCTAAACCCAAAAACGCAGCCCCTTGCTCTTGATATAAATGAACGTTTCTTCCAGAGTGGACAACTTGCTCGTCTAAGCCACTGCTGGTAGCTGAGCTCTGTGACTAACAGTAGAGGTATTTGACTAGGTGACCACATGGACATAGTTATCTGCCCACTGGAATGACACAATGAGGAGGTAATCTGATGAATATCGTAGACCATCTGTGAATGGATAACAGCTATGCTTCTTATGAATCATTCTTCCCTCAAAAATCTCAATTTTAATAGTTCAAAATTCCGCTGCTGTCATTTGCTATTCTAGAGACTGGGAAGGAATGAATGCAACATTCTTTAAGACATTTTGCCAGTAAATTGTTTGGGTATATTTCAGACCCCCTAAAAACATGTTCCTGAAGGAGATCTGAGGAGCCTTGTCACTGCAAGCAATAAAATAAACTTTCTTCAACAACTCGCCATTGAGATGGAGGCTACAGAACTTAGTCTCCTGCGATCAGTAGATGTGATAGTTTCCCCTGTCAATCTCTTAATCCAAAGGGTTTAGTTTAATGTGACCATCGCAGAACAGCTGAGACAAGCTCACCCACACCTAAGCAGACTGGGAGATGCATTTGGTGCCTAGTTCTTCAGGGAAAATTTCCTTCATCAAATGATCCTGCTTCTTAAGAACTCCTCATTTGTGAACAAATTCCTTTTTAAAAAATTATAACCAGAAGAAAGCAAGGGAGGGAGGCAGGCAGGGAGGGAGGCAAGGGAGGGAGGGAGGCAGGCAGGCAGGCAGCAGGCAGGCAGGCAGGCAGGCAGGCAGGCAAGCAGTCAACAAGAACTAAGTAGAATTAGCTGGAGTGCAAGTCTGTGATTGCCTGCATGCTGTCATGGCTACGTTTACAATTCTGAGTTATTTGGCTTTGTGCTTATAGGGTGGGGTGGGTAATTTCAGGGAACAGCTTTGCTTTTATGCCCATTTCCCAGAGAAAATGTTAACAATGCCGTTCGTATGATCTGAAACTCTTGTTTCTCTTTGATATCTTGAAATATCTGTCTTTTGATTCCTGATACAAAGCAAAAATAAGTATATATAAAAATCTCACCAAGGATGTTTATAAATAAAAGTCTGTGTGTGTGTGTGTGTGTGTGTGATTGCATTTTGTGAAATGTGAGCAAGTTGTGATAGGTATATCTGCCAATAAATCATAAGTAAATACTTAAGAATTTTGTAAATTGTAGAATGAGAATGTTTTTAGTTGTGCTAACAAGTCCCATACACTAATTCACTAATTTTTAAGAGCAAGATGACTATTTTGTAAATTACATTGGAATGAACTATGCATGTAATTGTTTGACAGTAATGCAATCAACAGGTATTTAACTCTGTTAAAATAAGCAGACCAGTTTCTCATAGTCAAAAGTGGTTCATTACATATGAAATCTAAACTTGATAAGTTTTTAGAGAGAGATGCAATCTCTCTAAATGCAAGAAAATAAGTGAAATGTGTGGGTGTGATGTGTTCCTAATGAAAAATGACCTTGTTTCCTCTTGTTCTACAAAATGTCAGAAAGTAAATTAGTCCCTGTTGTTTTGTTTTTAAATAAATATGCATCCATTGTCTTATATTGAAATGTATATTAATACATTTTATCTCATGGCATTTTGGAAAATTCAAGGATTTTTTTAAGGAAAGCATGAAGATGAACATAAAAATGGAAAGACTAAATGCAGCTTCAAAACATCTGTAAATATGAGAACAATAATTTTGCTTAAAATCTGGATATAATGACAAGTACTTCTGTTCTTTTAGAGAATTAGACAAGTGTTTTGAAACAGATAGGACAGCAGTCATCCAGAGAGGTTGACTCCCAGAGGAAAACAATACATGCCTCACCCTTTGGAAGGGAAACTACTCTCCAATTAATGGTGTCCTTCCTTTTCTTAAAGGTGTCCAGAGACAAGAAGTGGTCTGTAAAAGATTGGATGACAACTCCATCGTCCAGAACAATTTCTGTGACCCTGACAGTAAGCCACCTGAAAATCAAAGAGACTGCAACACTGAGCCCTGCCCACCTGAGTAAGTATGACAAAAATTGAGAATTTGTTTCTTTGACTGCAAGCAAACATGATGTATTCATATTTGCAAATACACCCTAAGGGAGTAAGGTTCACAAAGCATCAAGAGTGATAGACCCTTTTTTTTTTTTTTTTTTTTTTTTTTGGTTTTTGTTTTTTTGAGATAGGGTTTCTCTATATTGCTTTGGAGCCTGGCTTGGAACTCGCTCTGTAAACCTGGCTGGTCTTGAATTCACAGAGATCTGCCTGCCTCTGCCTCCCTAGTGCTGGGATTAAAGGCATGCACCACCAACACCCGGTTATGAACTTTTTTTTTAAACCACTTTCTTTCTTTTTCTATGCTTTTATGCTAATTCACTTTATAAACTTATCTCAAAATGAAATCTTAAAGACTGTGTAAAGCCCCATATTCAGGGGGTCTGAGTCAGTCCCATGCTGGATTCCCAGCTATCAGTCTGAGGAGGGCATTAGCTCAGACCCCCTGAATATGGGTCTCAGCTAGAAGGACTGAGCAGTCTGGGGGACCTCAGACAGTAGAAACAGGATGTATCCCTGGTGCACAAAAGGACCTTGCAGACACATCCCCCATGGAGGGATACCCCCTTAACCTAGAGACAGGAGAGAAGTCCCAGTCCCTACATCAAATGACTTGACAGACTTACATGACCAAACCTGGATAGCATAGCCCTACAAGTAGAATGGGGGTGGGGGGAGGGGAGGGGAGGGTGGCCAGTGTGCATGTCACAGGGGAAAGAGGGTAAGAGGGAGGGAGGGAAGGAGGGTTGGAGGGAGGGAGGGAGAGGAAACTGGGATCCACATGTAAAATTTTTAAATGATATTATTAATAAAAAAAAAAGAAAAAGAAACTGTGTAAAGTAAAGTAATGGTCCAAAGCCATGCTCTAGGTGTTGTAACTTTAAAAAAATAATAGTGCAAGAGAAAAAAAAAAAAAAAAAACACCATGAGAAGGCTCACGGGGGGGGGGGGGGAACTAGCCTCTGGGGACAGGAGCAGTAAGAGAAAAGAGAGGCATGGGGCGGGATAGACAGAGAGGTAGAGGGAGAAACAGAGGGAGGCAGAGACAGAGAGAGACAGAGAAGATGGGAGTGGGCAGGACCCTTTAAAAGGGAACACAGTGAATGTGCACAGGGGGTGCTCTTAGTGGCTGCAGCTGAGGACGTGTCCTGTCAGAACCCCAAGGACGGGCCAGTACAGATGCCTGAATGCTAACAGTAGGTTTTGTCCTGGTAGATTTAGCATAGTTTGTGTAATTCTGAGTTCAGTTCATCAAGTTAATTCTGTGACATTTGAGATTTTAAATAGCATGCCTGTCATCTGGCTGGTCATTTAAGACCTCTGGGTGGTACTGCTTACATCTATTTCATGTTGACCCATGCTTCTTTGTTTGTTCAAACCTACTTTCTTAAACACCCAACACCTTGAAGATTTCAAGCAACTCATAATCCCAACTATAAAAGAGATTCTCAACCTCCCTAACGCTTTTAATACATTTCCTCCAACCATAAAATAATTGTCATAACTATAATTTTGCTACTGTTATGAATTGTTTTGTAAATGTCAAAAGGGTCATGACCCAGAGACTGAAAAACACTGATCTAGACGTTGTGAAGTTAAATATATCATTACAGGGTTTTTCAATTTTTATTTTATCTTGTTTTGTTTTCCAGACAGGATTTCTCTATGTAACAGCTCTGGCTGTCCTCTCACTGTGTAGACGACCAGGCTGCCTTCAAACTCACAGAGATCTGCCTGCCTCTGCCTCCCAATGGGGAAGCTAGTGTCCCTGCATAAGAAAAAGAAGCTGAGTTGAACTCAGAGGGAAAGGCCAAATGAGTCTAGTCTTTATGGTGCTATGCTTTAATAGCAATAATATTTCTACATATAACCTTATGTGTAGACTCCCTATTGTAAATATTATTCCTTTATAATACCATTTTAAATTTATAGAAACCAAAAAAATGAAGCCAAATGAAGCCAAATGAAGCCAAAAGAACTGAACATTTGTAGTAAGTTATACTGAGACCAGAATTTACAATTTAAAAACATCAATTAATCAATAAAATGTACACAGCACTATAGCTTGGTTTCTTAAAGACAATATGAGCAAGTAAATATAAAAATACTATCATATAAAAGTGTAATAAGAAAATTATGAACTAACATATAAAAGAATGCTCAGAGTAAGAAGAAATTATTTGTGTTTGTCCTGGGGACTAAACCCAGGGCTTTGCATGTGACAGGCAGGAGGTCTCTGCTGACTTATATTTCTAGCCATTTTTATTTTTTGCAATCTATTTATAAATTGGATCTTATTAAGTTACCTGAGCTAGCCTTGAACTATTCTGTATTTCCAGCAAGTCTCCTGCTTCTGTTTCCCAAGTAGCTAAGATGACAGCCCTAGGTCACCAAGCTAAGCTAAGAAATGCATTTTTATTCAGGGGCTAGGTTTTATTTAATAGGATCTTTTATGGCTTAATATTTGACAATTATTTTGAGTCATTGAACCTCACCCATGGACAACTATAATTTGTTATTTTAAATTTAGAAAAAGATTCATGATCATTCTCTATAAAAACTACGAAATTTGAGAGCAGGAAGAGTCATAGATAATCTCAGCCAACTCTCATCATTTCACAGATGAGGGATTTTAATCTCTAGTGATGTTTTTCCCATTATACCAGACATCACTAGCATTCTAAGTTACAAACCAAATGTCTGGTGACACTTTATGTGTCTGACTTGGTTTGCTTTGTCAAAGCATTCCCAGTTGTCACAATTTAGAAGAGGCTTATTCTATTGATGTTTAAGAACTGAGGAAATTCTATGCCTATAGGATGTTAATGGCATCCGTTCTCTCCGATCTTAGTTCCACTTTCCAATTAGTTGAAGAACTGATTTTAAATCTAAGAAAGCTGTAGCATTTTAGTAAACAATAAGTTATATAAATGTTTATTGTTGATTAAAGATGATACTACCAAATTCTGATACTGTTTATAGGGGGGAAAGTGTTGATTAGATGTCTCTGGAATAAAGACTGGAAAACCTTCGCCTCTTCCATCCCCACAAATGCTGGATATTGAGTCCACAGTTCAAGACTATTTTTCTTTAAGTATAACTATTTAGTAACAGTTTGTTTTATTTGCTCTGCGGTTTTCCTTTAAATAATAATGCAAAAAAGTCTGGTTTTATGATGAGTTCTTCAAAAACATTCTGGTTTTATCAAGTTTGGATCAAAATTTTGTGTAGTTCCTCTCTTTTTGCCCTTCTCCATGTATTATTTTCTTAATAATAGATAGTAGAATGAGATCAGATTACACAAGGTACAGCAAGCCACTCTGTTTTCAGAGGTTCAAACATTAACCCTCTTGTAATGTACAGCTGTAGTCTCAGAGGTTTGGAGGGATGAAGCAGAGTTGATGCAGATTCAAGGCTACTAGGGTTCATTGTGAGTCTAAACCAATGTGGGCTAGAGAATGAGACCTTGTCAGACAAAAGCAAATGAATCAACAAAGCAAAAAACCTCCTTACATGAATGCTGCTAATTTTGGTCCTAATGGATGGTAGACATTTTGATCACTAGATGTTGAGAAAAAGCAGTCATGGTAGCATGCACTTTACTCCCAGCACATGGAAGGCAGAGGCAGGTGCATCTTAGTAGGTTCAAGGTCAGCCTGGTCTACAGAGTGAGACCCTGTCCCAAAGCAAACAGAAACCAACTAGATGTTGAGAAAGAACCAGCTGAGATCTCTCAGGCCATAAAGGCCCAACAGCTGATATTCTCAGAAATGATATTTCCCAGAATTATCTTATTCAAAATCTAAAGGTGATAAATTAGGAAACAGAAAGGCACCAGTGTGGCAGGCATAGAGAAGGAAGAGGAAGCAGTGATTCTAAACTAGACAGAGGACAGGGAGACTGAGGCAGATGCTAAGTTGACTTCAATAATTAGACCCTGAATTGGCTTTCCAAGAGACACAGGAAGGGATGATATGATGTACAAAACAGCTGAAACTGGAATTGAACGTGAAACTTGAGATCACAGTCAGGGAGGAATTCAGCAGGGTGCTTAGTTAATTATTTACTTCATGTCTTCCAAGTTGATGAGTAGAGTGATAAATTCAGTCTAAGATTCTGAGGAAATACTACCAATAATAAAAGAAGTGACAAAGAATAATAAAAATCAGTATTAAAACTATAGGGGTGCCAAGGCATTGTGCTCTGAAGAATAGCAGTGTCTCCCGAATGAATCTTGCTGCTTGGGAGCACCTGCGCTTAATTTGCAGACCTCCGTCCCTCTTACATTATGAGATTTAATGAGATCATGGCTGGAAGTGGTATGTATGACTGAGCTTTTTGTGGCGGAGTTATACACATTTCTGTCTTACCCCTAATCTTGGTGATGAAATCACTGTTGCAAATTGAATCAGAGTTTTACTATGGCATCCATGCAAGTGATTATTCTCAGTACACATTTTTCCTCCTTACCAAATACGGTACTAACAACTCAGGGTCATGTTCTTTTACAAGAAGCAAAAGAAGGAAACACTTTAAATCTCCTCTGGAAAATGACTTAGCAGAAACAAAAATATTTTTTAATTCAACATTAAATTACGATTTTAAAAATGAATTTAGGTTAAAAGTGTTTTGAGGTGTAAAATATATTTTAAGTGTAAAGCTGATTATGATGTTTATCAGCCTCATTTTCTCTATAAATAGTGATGAATAATCCTGAGCAAACGTAATTTTGACTTGGTGGCTAAGAGCAGTTTTACATTAGGCTCTGATACGCCCATGTCCCCAGGACATTGCCTTTCAAACATAAAACCTGCACAGTGAACTTTGATCAGGGAAGTGGTAAGGAATTGTTTCTTGAGCTTTTCACATCTCTCTGGTTAGCTTTATACCCAAGACCTTAAGCATGATCGCTGCATGGTTTATAATCATAGATTGAAGAAAATATCCTGTGATATAAGAGATTCAGTGGGAATGACAGTTGATGGGAACCCAGCCTTGGTCCCAGTGTCGCTCTTTTTGTGACTTTGGAGAACTGTTTTCCTAACATGGAATTTTATTTTTACCTCTAAAATAAAGCAGAATACCTTGAGCATGATAGGCATTCAGCAAATCCTGATCAGGAATACAATGGTCACGATATTGGTGCAATAGTTAAAACTTCAACTTGAGCTGACGTCAGTGCATAAGGTTCAGGTAACAAAGCTCAGGAGAGTGTAGGAGTAGAATCATGGGCTGAGGCATCAGCAGAACTCCCAGATCCTCTGAGGGGGAACATGGCCATGAGCAGCTCTAGACATGTGTCCTCATAAGCCTTTTTGGCAGGAAGGGAAAGGATCCCTTTTGCTTCAGCTGAGACATACAAATTCTAAAGTAGAATTCTTATTGACCTGAACTGGGCCATGCTTCCCACTGGACCTATTAGTAGCATCCAGAGCCCCACCTTTGCAGAAGCACATTTGAAGTGTAGATACCTGGTCTTTCTCTTTCCCTGTAAGGACTGTGAAGTTTCTACCTTCATGCGAGTTTATTTCTAGAAATTGGAGAACAAGTCCAAGTCCTTTGGACTTTAGCACGTGCACCTCACCTGTGGAAGAAGCAGCTACGATGTCATTATGTCATTGTAATAGAAGTCTTCACTGCTTCGCGCCTGTACATCCCAGCCTGCACTCGGTGCAGTGTCTAAAGCACACACTGTTCCCTAGACCCTGTGTTAGCGTGTGTTCTTTATTCACATTCAGAATGTCAAACCAGCAGCTTGAAATTGGCATTAGTGAAGCATTTACTCTTTACAAAAAGAACAGGGCAAATGGCACAAATCGTAACTCTGCCCCTCCCGTGGACAGCCAGTTGTTAAACATTCACCAGTGTCTTCTAGGTCTTTTAATTATATACGTTAACCCCCATGGAAACCTTATGAGCTGCATGTTCAGAAATTAATGTTAAAAGAGAGAGAAAGCAAAAAGTTTGAAAGTACATAGTGCACTGTTTGTTTGAACTAGTTTGTGTCTCTTCAAAGCCTACACATTGCACTTTGGATGACAACTGAGTGACAGCAAACAGTGATTTGCTTAATGGCTATTGCATCTACATTGTGCTATCCACTACCACTGAGCTGTCAGCTTTTCCAGGGAAAAGCTGCTCAGCTGGAAGGACCCTCCGTGCACTGAAGCCACTCTTTTCTGTATTCCACATCTTGCTTCAGATGGTTCATTGGAGACTGGTTGGAGTGCAGCAAGACTTGTGATGGTGGGATGCGCACGAGGGCTGTGCTCTGCGTCAGGAGGATTGGACCATCTGAGGAGGAGACACTGGACTCCAGTGATTGCTTAACACACCGACCTATGGAGAGAGAGTCCTGCAACAACCAGTCGTGTCCACCTCAGTGGGTAGCTTTGGACTGGTCTGAAGTAAGGAAATCTGGCGCTGCATGTTTTGAGATGCCTTAGTTATCAATACCAAAGCAATTAGTGTTTAAGCGGACCTAAGCATGGGGATTAGATTTGACACGTGAACTAACTACCTAAAAGTGAATTTGGCCATATTATATTTTATTATTATTATTTGTCCAGAGGTAAGAGACTTTTGAAGCAAAAAATCTCAACGAGAAACTCATCATTAATTTAATTAAGAAATACTTGTAGAGTGAATTTGAAATAGCATTATGGTGGGTACTCTTAGGGGCTGTTCTTACCGGTGCTCCACAAGCATTAGTGATATAGGATTAAAGACTGAAATTCAAAGTTGGGTCAAGAAGTTTTCTCACCCTGAAACATACTGGAGATCAAAATATGCCTTTTCTGGTATTTCATTTTGTAGGCCCAGATTTTCTTTTTTTAGATTTAGTTTTTCTTAGTAATATAATAGCTTATTACACAATTTTAGGTGGGAGTTCTTTACAAATCAGTTGTAACTTGCAATACAGCAAGTTAGGCTGTTCTGGTGGTAAACACCTTTGATCACCCAGATATTTTACCAGCCCTTCATCTATAATTTTAATTTCTTTTATTTTATATCTGGAGAAGAGAAAGAGAGCTAAGGGATATAGCATACCAAAAGTCAAATAAGTATTATATCTTCATTTATGTTATTACAATATGTAATCTGACTGAAATGAAATGGGGGCATACTTCTTGACAAATGACATAATACAAGCACACTTAAAAAATGACCTTGCAGAAAATACTGTTTTAGGCAACTAACTTTTGACCAATCAGTATGCATGATACACACAGGCATGCTTGTGGGTGTATCTCTGTCCCAGTGCTTCTCGGCCTTCCTAATGCTGTGACCCTTTAGTACAGTTCCTCATGTTGTGGTGGCTCCAATTATAAAATGATTTTTGTTGCTACTTTAGAACTGTAATTTTGCTAATGTTGTGAATCATGATGTAAGTATCTGTGTTTTCCCATCGTCTTAGGCTACCCCTGTAATAGGGTCTTTTGACCTCAAGGAGTTGAGACCCACAGGTTGAGAACTACTGCTATATACCCTTTTCTCATTTCCCATAGAAGAGCTGAATCCTTCTGTAGTGTTGGCTAATGTTAAGGAGAATGGATATCTAAAAAGAATTCTTTCTAGACAATAAAGCAGGGTGCGTATTAAACTCAGCTCTATAATATTCTGCTAGAAACATTGTGCTGCTTGCTTTGAGCATATCCAGGAGCCCTCTTGAGTTTGCAGAGGCAAACAAAAGACTTAAAGACGTTCCTTTAGGAACCTCTGTATATAACTGTTCCCTCACTCTTTGAACAGCCTATGTTAAAGTTAATCCATGAGTAGATGGACCACATACCTTTAATCCCAGCAACTGAGAGTCAGAGGCAGCAGTATCTCGATGGCTTTGAAGCCAGACTGGGCTACATAGCAAGTTCCAGACCAGTCAAGGCTACATATAAAGAGCTTAACTTCCTTCTCCCCAACAAAAAAGATGGTCCATGGAAGGAGTATTCTGGGCAGCTGCAGTTACTCATGGAATCTCTGGCAGGAATGTGGGTGTTCTCTCAAGTTGTCTGGCTATACTCCAGTCTCTGTAATCACATTCTGCCCACCTAACTTGGATTCCTAGTTTCTGTCAAGCATATAGACATTGATATGATGGAGTCCATAATCATAGAAAAGAAAACAGATTTCTTTTCCCCACAGAGAGTTCATGAATGTCTAAATTCACCCGAAAATTAAGTGCATTGATGATACTAGCCATTCTGCATAATGAATATCCATGCCAAGGATCATTAGAGAAATGCACAGATATTGACCAATAACAATGACAAATCTGTTATGGTAAAAATCATAATGGAAGATCATATATTTGGCTTCTATAGTTTGGGGGCATTGAGTCCGTAAGTATAATTGAGTGCTTCCTGGGATAGTCACTGTGGAGAAGATGAAAGGTCCTAATAGGCCCAGGAAAATAAGACATATTTATGCAATAACTGGAGTATGGTGTGATAGTGTTTAATACTGGGGAATTGTGAGGTATGAATGCATAGCTATTATAGAAATTCATAGCTGGGGTGGTCAGAGAGATATTCACTGATATCAGGGTTTGTAGTCACCTCCACAGGGGTTCCAGGTTTTTGTGACCCCCAAACAGGGAATTTGACAGAGATATGTAGAGAGGAAAAAGAAAAAGCTAGAGAAATTGTTAAAAAGGAATAATATTACCAAAAGAAGTGGACACACGCTGAGAAAGATTTAGAAGATTAGTGGCAATGCCATAGCAAAGCTGAAACGTGGGGTCACTTGCATAGTGTGGGCTTTCTTACAAATGTTCTGTTACATGTAGTTCTGCAAATACCTTCATGCACCACGTGTCTCTTTAGCATCTGAAACCTCCAGTAGAGGGTGTGCATTCTAATGAGCCTTTGGTCACCTTCAGGCTCTCTGGGGTGTATCTATGACAGTGGCTCCACTCAGTTCTAGTTGGGACTTAGTCTCCTTTGCCACCCTTGGGAAGTGGCTTCTCTGTCTGCTGACTTTGTGTCTTTTCTCACCTCACTCACTGCCCTGTTTTCCTTCTTAAGAGGAACCCGAAGTGGAATCAGAAGCCTTTGTAGTTTGTTGCAATTAAGTATTGAAGAACATAGAATTTGAGGAGAAGAGGGAAGCTGCTTAAAATGTCTGAACATAAACACAAACTATTGTAATGCACATGCCAGTAATTCCTGCAATTCTCAGAGACAGGAGGGTTGCAGTGAGTTTGAAGCCATCCTGAGCAACATATTAAGTAAGTTCCAGATCAGCCTGGATTACAGGCTGCGTTCCCTCCTCAAGTAAGAAAAAAGGCAAAAGACACAAAAGAGGAAAAGGAACACAAAGCCCAACCAAATCCTTAAAAAGAGAAATGAGAAAAAACTTTTGCCTGTGGATAAAATAGGTTCATTTCACATTGTCATCACACTTGTTTTCAGATGAAATAACCAAATACAATCACCTTGAAGAAGGAAACCTTTAAATGATGCTGAGATGGACACATATCAGTAAAATATAAGGGGCCCTGCATTTAATTTCACACTGATCATACTTACACTTCTTTGGACTTTTTATTCTGTCTATCTCATCTTTGAAGTGATATTCTCAGATGGCTTTAAAAAGCTCAGAGGCATCCCTGGAGACTGCCTGCAGTCAGACATGCATGCTGAGGACACATTAGTCATATTTCTGATGTCTTGTTTACGATAACTGGATCAAAAGTTCAAGGGAAAAAATGCTGGGAAGTGGGGTGCACATGTTGGGACTAGCACTTTAGAGAAAGCAGCAGTAGCTGCTATCTCTTCCCAGATGACCTAGGAAAACTATCAAGGGCAGAGCATAATTTAGGAAGTGTAGACATAATGGTCTTGAACAGCATCTTTATTGCCATTATGTTTTGGTCAAGGGGGAGGAAATGGCTGTTGTCTGCAGGCTTCCCTTTCCATCCTTACCCGGAGTCTAGCTCTCCCCTAACTGGGTTAATGGAAGGAAAGATGAATAGCTCCAAAGAGCCAGTGTGAGAGCAGCTGAAGAGCAAAGCACAAGCCCCAGGCCTCTGAGGAGCAGAGCTCTGGTGTGGGGGAGGGGGCTGTGGAGAAGTGCGGACAATACTCTATCTATTTTGAAGGTGCCTTTTCAAAAAGTCATCCTGTTTTCTTTCGACCCACCCTTGAGAACGGCCCTGCTCTTCCTGCTCCCTCCTCTGATTGCATGATCAGGATTGCTGCGCAGTTACAGTCTGAATGACTCTGTTCTAAGTGGCATCCCCTGCCTTCCATTTTTTCTTGTAAGTGATGTTTTAAAAAAATTCCCTGCCTTCTGTTTTTTCTTGTAAGTGATGTTTTTAAAAAAATTTAATTTTATTATCATGCCTAAGTAGTACAATATTTAAAGACCAGAGCTGACAGTATTTGCGGCTAGCTTTGTAGGGCTGAGACCCAGTATAGTAGTAGAGTAAGAATGTGTGAACACTTCTCAGCTTTTGACTAAGATCAAGTGGAATAGCAGAAATGGACAGTAGTTCCCTTTACCCTCAGGGCCCCTCATGGGCTGCCTTTCTTCTGCAGCTCGTAAAATCAGGAAGCAGAAGCAGTAGTAAAATATCGTGTGGGAGATGATATCTGCCTGGTTGTGGAAATGGAGACATCACCAGGGTGAATGAGCTGGATTAATGAGACCGTGGTGGGTTGTACAGGAAGAGCCAGGCAGTAGCAGGGTTACAGGGTGTTCCTTTGGCTGTGAAAATGAGTAAGAGAGCAAGGTTTGGTCTCTTGACTTTAACTCCTGACCCTTGCTCCTCTGCAGGGATCTTAGGAGAGCTGCATGTTGTCCTTGAAAATACATCTTGATGAGTCTTTTCCTAAGTTGGAGGAAATTCATTCTGCCACTGGATTCATTGTGATAAAGAGAATATATAGAATCCTTGATTTTTTTAAAATCAAAACCAAAACTTCCTTATTTTTTTCCTTTTCTATGCCAATATACCAGGTTCAAAGACTACACTTAGTAAAAGCAGTCAAAAGCCAACGATGATAAAGCACACAGGAATTTATTTCCTACACCCACTCTCATAATGTGTGGCATTGTGTTCGCATGCCTGTCTTCTAAATAAGAATGCAGGCCTTTTGAACATGTGAACTCTCATCTTCTTTCATGCCCCACCCTTCAAGTCCATTCTGTAGAGCAGTGGTCCTCAACCTTCCCAATGCTGCTCCCATTAATACAATTTCTTATGTTGTGGTGACTTCCAACCACCAAATTATTTCATTGCTACTTTATAACTGTAATTTTGCTACTGTTGTGGATCATAGTGTAAATGTTTTTGGAGGCAGAGGTTTGTCAAAGGGACTGTGACTTACAGGTTGAGAACCACTACTATAGAATCCGGAAACATGTTTGGATGAAAGATACAAATAACAGCTCACATATGTGTATGAGTCCTCAGTTGACTGAGAGGAAGATGAGGATTTGGAGGAAGGGTCCAGAAAAACCGTAGAATCTTAGTCAGCCACTGCAGTAAGTGGGTGACTTAAAGAAGCATCTAGAAACAGGGAAAGGAAAGGATTTTGATATAGGAAGAAGTGTCATTTTCAGTATGATGAGCAAAACCCCAACTCTTAATGTTTGTGACTCAGGGACAGGGAGAAGCCCAGAGGCATTTGTGCAATAGTCCTTTGCTGCAGCCGTGTATTCTTGACTACCCACCACCAGCTCGCCCCACAAAGACACGTTCTTGTGGTCTACTAATAACATAAAAGTTCCCTTTCAAAGACTACACCCAGCAAGTAGGCTTCCACATTCCAGAACTCTGCAGACTCTTATCACAGCTGAAGGAGGCCAAGGCTGGGGAAAAATGGAGGAATAAGCCTATCCCCAATAAAAGAAGAAAACGTTAGCCAAGAAAAGCAAACATTGAATTTAGCTCTTAAAGACCTTGGGGAAAAGATTAAAGTACTTCCCCTTAAAGTGTTGAAGGAGCTTCATAACTGGGAGTTTTTCTTATAGTGTGTAGTGTATACATATGCACATTTATTTCAATAGTCTCCTCACATTTTCCTGTGTTTAAACTGTTGTTATTCAACATTTGTTTTTATTTCCAGTGTACTCCAAAATGTGGTCCAGGATTCAAGCATCGGATTGTTCTATGCAAGAGCAGTGACCTTTCTAAAACATTCCCAGCTGCACAATGTCCAGAAGAGAGCAAGCCTCCTGCTCGCATCCGCTGTAGTCTGGGCCGCTGTCCTCCTCCCCGCTGGGTGACAGGAGACTGGGGCCAGGTATGGCAGCCAGACTTGGGACCCTTTGAGTTACAAACCTGAGCTTTCTGATGGGATTATTGTGAGGGTCCAGACAACAAACAGTGAGACACACGTGGGAATCCTAAGTATGAGATTTACCAGTGAAACTATGCAAGCCCTTGGGACCAGCTGTGGACACACACCCGCTCAGACACATTTCTCTACACCTGGAAACATTCCACTCTATTGCTATCATTATTATTGTTATTGTTATCATTTGGGGGTTTTGAGATGGGGCCAAAACTCTGTGTAGGCCATACTGTCTTCAAATTCACAATCTTCATGCCTCAACCTGTTAACAGGGATAATAGGCATACACTACCATCCAAGCCCCAAATATCTCAAACTCACTTGTTCTTTGGATCCTACCATTTCAAGTTCAAAGTCAACAGGACACAATAAGCAGAAGTGTGTAAACAAGCCAGTGCATTCCAATCCTGGTTCTCAACTAATTTAGTAGTGAATCAGTTAATATCAGTGTCTTAATTTTCCCACTCATAAAGTCGATAATTCCTTCTAACCTCACAGAGATATTTTTGGGACCTAATTAAAATAGTGCTATGATTGATAAGATAGAAAATTAATGCTTACACTTCAAATTACTTTTCTCTGATGGATACTGTAAATTAGAAAACAGTATACAGGACTTTTAGCATGTGTCTTATATATTTTATATTAAATTCATTTCATTTTATTTTTTAATTTTTACTTTTCTCTTTTTAATAATAAAAAATTAATTTGCTGTATGTGACAGGGGTGCTGAGAATCAAATCCAAGTCAGCAGACTTGGTAGCTAACCCCTTTATACACTGAGCTTTCTTACTGGTCCAGTTCCTGCTTTCCTTCCTTCACTTCATGTATATATCCCGTGTGTGTGTGTGTGTGTGTGTGTGTGTGTGTGTTATTGTTAATTTGTGTTATCTTGCTATTGATATTGTTAAATTCTATAAAAAGAAAGTTGGTTCTCATTACAAAAATAATCACATATAATGATGGCTATATTATTAATTAACAAACTTCGGTCATTATACAGTATATATATATATGTGTGTGTGTGTATACATATATACATGCATGTATGTATTTTTTAATGTCAGACCATTTATGATAAATGAATGCAATTATATCAAGTAAAAAATAATTTTAAAAAACCAAATTGATATATTTTATATAAGAGAGAAATTAAACACTGTTCTTCTAAATGTCAAAGAGGAAATCTATTAAGTCACATTAAGAAAATAATACTCGGCTATGTGTGGTCACTCATATCGATAATTTCAACATTTGGGAGGCTAAGACAGGAGACTTGAAATCAAGGCCAGTCTGTACCACATAAGGTGACTCTCTTTAGCAATAATAATATCACAGGAAGTAAATTGCTAGGGCCTGGGGCAGTGGCTCAGTATGTAAAGTGGTTGCAATGCATACATGAGAACCTGAGTTCTAACCCCCCCCCCATGCTCCCATGTGAAAAAGCTGTAGTAGTGTGTTTCTGAGACCTCAACACTATGAGAAGTAGGGACAGACAGGCCCTTGGCACTTGCAGACCAGCTAGTCTAGCTGAAGCAGGGAGCTCCAGGCTGAATGAGACATATTGCTTCATAAAATAAGGTGGAAAACTACTGAGGAGATTTCCAGCATCGATTCCTGGCATCTATAAACACACACACACACACACACACACACACACACACACACACACACATGAACCACACATACAAAGGAAAGAAAGGGATTTCTAGGTAGCCAATTCTCATGGAGCACAGTAGTATCTATACTCCTTTTGTGTTTTGCCTGGAAGATGTTCAGTATCCTACAGTTTATAGAAACACTTGCCCAGGCATAGGGGGAAAAGTAAGATCATAAAATAGCCAAAGCTTTGCATCTTTACAGAAGCACTTAGTTTAACTTTCAAAATCTCTAATGGAATATGCCTGACAAAATTAAGCAGTACATTGTTAACATTGCATTATTAGCAAAACATTCCACTGAGAGTTTAATGACACATAACTGATATTATACCATTGAAGGTTCTACATAGACATGTTGCCATGAGTTGTATTTTAAACCAGGAGGTTACTGCCTTCGTGTGGCTGAAAAGGGAGGGAAGTGTTCTAACTGGCTGACATAGACTCTTCCTAAGATGTGTGAGGCTGGTAATTCCTTAGGAAATTCAAGGTACTTACACAAGCTCTTTTTAAAATTTTTATTTATATTATTGTGTGCATGGCGTGTATGTGTGGTGTATGTGTATGTACCGTCATGGACACAGTGTGTGGAGAGCACAGGACAACTTTCTGGAGCTGATTCTCCTTCCGCCTTTATGTGGGTTCCAAGACTAAAACTCAGGCCTTCAGGCTTGTGGGATAAGAGCTATGCTCACTGCGGCACACTGAGCAGCCCTCGGATCCGTATTGACTGGCCCAGTCACCCCTGCTGTACTCAGTTAACATTATGATCAGGTTCAGAGCTCTCGATCAGGTCATCAAGCTGGATGTGAACCTCTGTAATAAACAACAATCCAAAGTCAGTGCTGGCCTGAGAACTGCAGAGTGTTTTACTTCTGTAGGATTTTCTCTTTATTCCCTTGTAATTCTGCCAACATTGTTTGGAGTAGTTATGATTGCCCAAGAAATTATAATCCATTTTCTTCAGTTTTCTAGGGTAATAATGCAATCCTTGAGTTTTGAAACCAATTCCATAGTAAAACAAACGAGTCATACAGCTGTCAATAACAGTTGCTTTTAGACTGAAAATTAATATGTACAATAACTAAAATTGTATCTTTTATCTGATAAACATTGTGAAAATCAATACTTTGTTTTTCTGTGTCTTTGAATTCAGTGTTCTGCTCAGTGTGGCGTTGGGCAGCAAATGCGAACTGTCCAGTGTCTCTCCTATGCTGGGCAGGCCTCAGTTGACTGTCCAGAAACTGTGCGGCCTCCATCCATGCAGCAGTGTGAAAGCAAGTGTGACAGTACTCCTATCTCCAGTACTGAAGGTGAGTGTCCCTTAGAAAGGGACTCTTCCCTACCACTCCCCGCATTGGAAGGGTCTCACAAGGTATAGTTTGTTCTAAGCCTTTATGAATGTTGTTATGTGTGCCTTCCTATAATCAGGGAAAGTGTTCCGTCCTGATTCTTCCCTATGTGCTTAACACTGTGTCACTCAACAGCTGGAGTTAAACTTTCATGTCTATAAAAGGAGATGCCACAGTGGATATCCCTAAGGCCATGTCTAACTTAGTGTTCTCATTGACCTTCTAGCAGGCTCATACACATGGGTTACCACAAGTTGGAGGCAATATGGGTTACATAGTAAATTCAGGCCAACTTAGGTTAGAGTGAGACTGTCTTCAAAAAGCCAATGAAACAAAACAAAATGAACAAAAACTAAAAAAAACCCCACAAAAATAAACAAGTAAAAACTTTTGTTTCTTTTTGGAAATGACTATCAAGACTCAATCCTTGTAAACTAGATATGATAGCATACACCTTTAATCCTGGCAGAGGCAGAGGCAGAGGCAGAGGCAGAGGCAGAGGCAGAGGCAGAGGCAGAGGCAGAGGCAGAGGCAGAGGCAGAGGCAGAGGCAGAGGCAGAGGCAGAGGCAGAGGCAGAGGCAGGTGATCTCTGTGAATTCAAAGTCAGCCTGGTCTACACAGTGAGTTCCAGGACAGCCAGGCTCTGTAAAGGAACTCTGTCTCAAAAATACAAAAACAAAAACAAATCAGTGTTAATTTTTATGAAATTAATTATGAAATATATGAAAGCATATATTTGAAAAAGTGCATTTTAAATGCCAGTTTCTCAGTATCTCATTGTAGAGAAGTGAAAAAATAACTATATGAATGTTAATAAAGGAGGACAAGGACCTTTATACTTTAAAATTTCTTTCCTTTTTTCTTCTTCTAAGACAGAGTTTTTCTGTTTAGCCAAGATAGTCCTGGAACTTACTCTGTAGACCAGGCTGGCCTCGAACTCACAGAGATCTATCTGCCTCTGTCTCTTGAGTGCTGAAATTAAAGGTGTGCACCACCACCGCCTGGCTTTCTTTTTCTTATACACTGAGAAATCCCTTTATTAATAGCAGATGCAAGCAAAATCCTGAATTTTATCTTTCATTTAAGTAAAAGTACTTTATCCGTGAAAGTGTCATTCAAAATATCTTGAATGGTACTATGTGTGCAGTATCGGAAGTTATCCAGAATATGAAGATGAATATGGCACAGTCAGAATTTCAGGCCTTGCTTACCAATAACATCTGAAGCCATGGATTTAGAGACCTACCTATACAGTCTCCTTTAAAAAACATAAAGTCTGATACTGTGTTGAAGATTTTCTAATGAAAATGAAATGCTTATAAACCTCTTCAAAAGATATCTGTTCCTGTTAGTCAGCTTTATCCAGTTTGAGTATGTTCTAAAAATTATGCTCATGATTTTAAAGTTTCTTTGGGATGTTTTTTTGAGGAGGATGGTCTTGTGTGATGTGTACAGAGGCCTTGCAACTTTGGCAAAGGTCTGCTCATTTATCTAAGGCTCCACACAGGGTATTTGCAATAATGTAGGTCTCTTTTTAGAGTAGTATAGCCATATTGCACATTAATTTAAAAACCATTTTAATGTGCAAACCTCTAGCTCTAATGCCATCTACTTTTGTTATTGTTTATATAATAAGATACACCATGGAAATTTCCATTTCTTGGAAAGAATTCAAAATGTATAGCAAAGAGAAGCAGTTATCTTGAAAATAGATGTCTTTTAAGTAATCTTAATTTTTTTTAAAAAAAAAAATCTAGATTTTTCCTTCCCCCCCCGGGATTTCATTGTAACAAAAATCTTTTTTTTTAAACATTTATTTATTTTATGCTAGACATAATTATACATGCCTTTTCTTTTTTAAATGAAAACAAACATTTATAAACAATATTTGGGAATTTGGGCGTAGTTCTTGCCAAACTGCTTCCTGCTGATAGGGGGCGCTGTCATGGGGGAATCCTAAGAAGACGCAGAAATCCTGGCTGTAGTGGTCTGCAAGGCTGCATTGTCCCATTGACGTTGCTTCAGGGGGTCTTGCTCGATCAAACCACACTAGTCTGGAAGGGATCCACAGCTTTTCATTTTCTGTGGAAACAAAATTAGAAATCCTTTTCCCCAGTAACTTGTCCTTAGGCTTAAATTTTGAAGTCAAAGCATTTTAAATATATATATATATATATATATATATGTATATACACACACACATATATATATATATATATACACATATATATATATAATTAATCCAGCAGCATTTTTTCTTCTTTTTTTATTAATAATATAATTTAAAATTTTTACATGTGGATCCCGGTTTCCTCTCCCTTCCTCCCTCCAACCCTTTGTTCCTCCTTCCATCCCTTCTTCCCTCCCTCCCTCTTATCCTCTTTCCCCTGTGACATGCACCCTGGCCACCCTCCACTCCCATCCCCCCACCCCCATTCCACTTGTAGGGCTATGCTATCCAGGTTTGGTCATGTAAGTCTGTCAAGTCATTTGAAGTAGGGACTAGGACTTCTCTCCTGTCTCTAGGTTAAGAGGGTATCCCTCCATGGGGGATGTGTCCACAAGGTCCTTTTGTGCACCAGAAATAGATCCTGTTTCTACTGTCTGAGGTCCCCCAGACTGCTCAGTCCTTCTAGCTGAGACCCATATTCAGAGAGTCCAAGTCAGTCCCTTGCTAGGTTCCTAGCCATGAGCCTGGGAGGCCCAAGCTCCTCCTTGTTCAGGTCAGCTGTCTTTGTGAGTTTCTGCCACCTGGTCTTGTCCCCTCTCTCTGCATCTGGATTCTGGTTCAACTCAGTGCTTAGTTATGGGTGTTTGCTTCTGTTTCTAACAGGTACTAGATGAGGACTCCATGATGGTGGATAATTTAGTTGATGATCTCACTATCAGGGAAGGGCATTTATGGTAGCCTTTCTATGGTTACTCGAATTATTAGTTGGAGTCGGTTTTGTAGTTCTCTAGGCCTTTCTTTAGGTTCATTTTTCTCTTCAAATCAATAATGGCTCCCTCTTTTATGTCCCCGCTCTTTCTCAACCTGACTCAATCTATCTAGTCACACATGTTTTCCTCTCCTCCCCTTCTCTTTCTCCTAGTTCTCTCTCCATTCACTGTCCCCCCATTTTCCATGTGTTCTGGGGGACTTGTCCCTTCCCCCTTTTGTGAGGGACCATATATGAATCTCTTAGAATACACTTTGTATCCCAGTTCATCTGGTGGTATGTATTATAAGCTGGTGGTCCTTTGCTCTAGGTCTAAAATTCATCAATGAGTGAGTACATACTCTGTTCCCCCTTTTGTGACTGGGTTACCTCATTCAGGATGGTTTCTTCAAGTTTCATCCACTTGCCTGTGAATTTCAAGATTCCGTTATTTTTTTCTGAAGAGTAGTATTCCATTGTAGATGTGCCACATCTTCTTTATCCATTCTTCAGTTGAGGGGCTTCTAGGTTGCTTCCAGGTTCTTGCTATTACTAATAATGCTGCTATGAACATAGTTGAGCACATGTCTTTGTTGCATGGATGTGAGTCATTTGGGTATATACCTAAGAGTGGAATTGCTGGGTCCTGTGGTTAACTAATTCCCATTTTCCTGAGGAACCTCCATACTGATCTCCAAAATGGCTGTATGAGTTTGCACTCCTACCAGCCGTGAAGGAGTGTTCCCCTTTCTCCACATCCTCTCCAGCATAAGTTGTCATTAGTGTTTCTAATTTTAGCCATTCTGGCAGGAGTAAGATGGTATCTCAAAGTTGTTTCCATTTGCATTTCCTTGATGTTGAACATTTTCTTAAGTGTCCTTCAGCCACTTTGATTTCCTCTATTGAGAATTTTTTCTTCAATACTGTACCCCATTTTTAATAGGGCTATTTGGTGTTTTGTTGACTAGTTTCTTGAGTTCTTTGTATATTTTGGAGATCAGCCCTTTGACAGATGTAGAATTGGTAAAAAAAAAATTTCCCAGTCTGTGGGCTGCCTTTTGGTCTTCTCAATTGTGTCCTTTGCCTTATAGAAGCTTCTAAGTTTGAGGAAGTCCCATTTATTAATTGTTGATCTCAGTGTCCGTGCTACTGGAGTTATGTTCAGGAAGCAGTCTCCTATACCAATTTGTTCAAGGGTACATCCTACTTTCTCTTCTAAGAGGTTCAGTGTGGCTGGATTTATGTTGAGGTCTTTGATCCATTTGGACTTGAGTTTTGTGCATGGCGATAGACATGGGTCTATCTGCAGTCTTCTACATACCATCACCTGATTGTGCCAGCACCATTTGTTGAAGATGCTTTCCTCCCCCCCATTGTATTTTTTTAGCTGTTTTGTCGCAAATCAGGTGTTCATAGGTGTGTGGATTAATATCGGGATTTTCGATTCGATTCCATTGGTCTACCTGTCTATTTTTGTGCCAATACCAGGCAGTTTTCAGGACTATAGCTCTGTAGTAGAGCTTAAAGTCAGGGATGGTGATGCCTCCTGAAGTTCTTTTATTGTATATGGTTGTTTTGGCTATCCTGGGTCTTTTGTTTTTCATACAAAGTTGACTATTATCCTTTCAAGGTCAGTGAAGAATTGTGCTGGGATTTTAATGGGGATTGCATTGAATCTGTAGATTGCTTTTGGCAAGATTGCCATTTTTACTATATTTATCCTTCCAATACAAGAGCATGGAGATCCTTCCATTTTCTGGTATCTTCTTTAATTTCTTACTTTAAAGAGACAAAGTTCTTATTGTATAGGTCTTGCACATGTTTGGTAAGCGTTACCCAAGATATTTTATGTTGTTTGTGGCTATTGTAAAGGGTGATCTTTCTCTGATTTCTTTCTCAGCCTCTTTGTCGTCTGAATAAAGTAAGGCTACTGACTTTTTTTTTTTTGAGGTTATCTTGTATCCTGCTAGTTTGCTGAAGGTGTTTATCAGCTGTAGGAGTTCCTTGGTAGAGTTTATTGGGTTGCTTATGTAAACTATCATATCATCTGCAAATAGAGACAGTTTGACTTCTTCCTTTCCAATTTGGATGCCCTTGATCTCCTTTTGTTGTCTTATTGCTTTAGCTAGAACTTCAAGTGCAATATTGAAGAGATATGGAGAGAGAGGGCAGCCTTGTCTTGTTCCTGATTTCAGAGGAATTGCCTTAAGCTTCTCTCCATTCAGTTTGATGTTGGCTGTTGGTTTACTGTATATTACTTTTATTATGTTTAGGTATGTTCCTGTTATCCTTGATCTCTCCAAGACCTTTATCATGAAAGGGTGTTGAATTTTGTCGAAGGCTTTTTCAGCATCTAGGGAGATGATTATATGGTTTTTCTTTTTCAGTTTGTTTATATGGTAGATCACATTGGTAGATTTTCATATGTTAAACCATCCTTGCAACCCAGGGATGAAGCCTACTTGGTCATGGTGAATGATTTCTCTGATGTATTCCTGGATTCGGTTTGCCAGTATTTTATTGAGTATTTTTGCGTTGATGTTCATCAGGGATATTGGTCTGTAGTTTTCTTTCTTAGTTGTATCTTTGTGAGGCTTGGGTACCAAGGTGATGGTGGCCCCATAGAAAGAGTTTGGTAATGTGCCTTCTGTCTCTATTGTGTGGAACAATTTGAGGAGTATTGGAATTAGCTCTTTCTTGAATTTCTGGTAGAATTATGCACTGAAGCCATCTGGCCCTGGGCTCTTTTTGGTTGGAAGGCTTTCGATGACTGTTTCAATTTCATTGGGGGTTATAGGTCTATTTAAGTTGTTTGTCTGTTCTTGGTTTAATTTTGGTAACTGATAGTTGTCAAGAAATGTGTCCATTTCCTTTGAATTTTCAAATTTTGTAGAGTACAGGTTTTCAAAGTATAACCTGAAAGTTGTCTGGATTTCCTGTGTCCGTTGTTATGTCCCCCTTTTCATTTCTGGTTTTGTTAATTTGTATGATCTCTCTCTGCTTTTTTGTTAGTTTGGATAAAGGTTTGTCTATCTTGTTGATTTTCTCGAAAAACCAACACTTTGTTGCATTGATTTTTTGTATTGTTTTCTTGGTTTCTATTTTATTGATTTCAGCCCTCAAATTGATTTTTTCCTGGCATCTACTTCTCTGGGGTGCGTTTGCTTCTTTTTTTGTTCTAAGGCTTTCAGTTGTGCTGTTAATTCTCTAATGTGACTATCCTCTGTTTTCTTCATATGGGCACTCAGTGCAATGAACTTCCCTCGTAACACTGCTTTCAAGGTGTTCCATAAGTTAGGTTATGGCGTGTTCTCATTCTCGTTGAATTTTAGGAAGTCCTTTATTTCTTTCTTTATTTCTCTTTGACAAAGGTGTGGTGCAATTGCCTATTGTTCAGTTTCCATGAGTTTGTAGGGTTTCTTCAATTTGTGTTGTTGTTGAATTCCAATTTTAAAGCGTGGTCGTCTGATAAGATACAGGGGACTATTCCAATTCTTTTGTATCTGTTGAGGTTTGTTATGCCACCTAGTATGTGGTCGATTTTAGAGAAGGTTCCATGTGGAGCAGAGAAGAAGGTATATTCTTTTGTGTTTGGATGGAATGTTCTATAGATGTCTGTTAAACCCAGTTCAGACATAACTTCTGTTAGTTCTTTTGTTTCTTTGTTGAATTTCTGATTGGTGGTCCTGTCTAGTGGTGAGAGTGGTGTGTTGAAGTCTCCCACTATAAATGTGTGAGGTTTTATGTGAGCTTTGAGTTTTAGTAGCGTTTCTTTTACGAATGTGGGTGCCTTTGTATTTGGGGCATAGATGTTCAGAATCCAGACTTTTTGTTGATGGATTTCTCTTGCGATGAATATGAAATGACCATCTTCATCTCTTTTGATTAATTTTTGTTTGAAGTCTAACTTGTTAGATATTAGGATAGCCACACCTGCTTGCTTCTTGGGTCCATTTGATTGGAACATCTTTTCCCAGCCCTTTACCCTGAGATAATGTCTAACTTTGTAGCTTAGATGTGTTTCTTGTATGCAGCAGAAGGATGAATTCTGTCTTCGTATCCATTCTGTTAGCCTGCGTCTTTTTATAGGCGAGTTTAGACCATTAATGTTGAGGGAGAGTAAGGACCATTGGTTGTTAATGTTTGTTTGTTTTAGATTTGCTTTTGGCAGTGTTATTGTGAATTTATTTGTCCTTCTTTACCCTTGGTTTCTGGTGAAGTGGGATTATCTGTTGCCTAAGTCTTTGTGAGTGTAGTAAACTTCCTTGGGTTGGAGTTTTCCTTCCAAAGCTTTCTGTAGGGCTGGATTTGTAGATATGTATTGTGAAAATCTGGCTTTGTCATTAAATATCTTGTTTTCCCCATCTATAGTGATTGAGAGTTTTGCTGGGTATAGTAGCCTGGGCTGGCATCCATGGACTCTTAGTACTTGTAGAACATCTATTCAGGACCTTCTGGCCTTGAGGGTTTCCATGGAGAAGTCATGAGTAATTTTGATAGGTCTGCCTTTATGTTACCTGTATTTTTTCCTTCGCTGCTCTTAATATTCTTTTTTTATTCTGTATGTTAGGTGTTTTGATTATTATATGCCAAGGGGTCTTTTTTCTTTGGTCCAGTCTATTTGCTGTTCGGTATGCTTCTTATACTTTCATGGGCATGTCCTTCTTCAGATTGGGAAAGTTTTCCTCGATGATTTTGTTAAATATGTTTTCGGCCCCTTTGAGCTGGGCTTCCTCACCTTCCTTTATGCCTATGATTCTTAGGTTTGGCCTTTTCACAGTGTCCCACATTTCCTGGATGTTTTGTGTTAAGGATTTGTTGGATTTACAATTTTGTTTGGTCGATAAATCTATTTCCTCTAGTTTATCTTCAGCACCTGAGATTCTCTCTTCCATCTCTTGAATTTTGTTGGTTATGCTTGTCTGCAGTTCCTGATCATTTGCCCAGTTTTTCTATTTCCAACATTCCTTTGGTTTGTGTTTTTTTTATTGTCTCCATTTCCATTTTCAAGTCTTGAACCTGTTTAATTGTTTTTTTCTTGGCTTTCTGTACTTTCTTTAAGAATCTTATTCATTTCTTCCAATTTTTTGTTTGTTTTATCTTTCACTTCTTTAAGGGATTTTCTTACATCTTCTTTGAGGGTCTCTATCATTTTTATGACGATAATTTTTAGGTCGTTCTCTTCTGATTCATTTGCTTTGTTGTATTCTGGTCTAGTTGGTGTAGCTTCCCTAGATTCTGGTGCTGTTGTGCTTGTCTTTCTGATGTTAGGTGTTTTCTTGTATTGCCGTCTTCCCATAGCTTCTTCCAATAGGTGTTGGTGGGGTTTCTCCCTCTCTCTATGGATTTAGGTGGGTGAGAGGTTCGACGTCTGTAGTTCTGGGTGGTCTAAGCTCTCTAGGAGGACTCTCCTTAGTCAGGGGCCCGAAGATGGGGTCAAAGTTCAGGCTCCAGCAGAGGAGAGCTGAGGCCTCTTTGGCAGAGGGTAGCCCGCAGGATGTTTCCTCAGGGATAGTCGGGTCTACCTCTAGCCAAGGCCTCTAGCCAAGGTCCGGTGTTGGGGGACAAAGGCTGGGCTGATACTCAGGATGTTTCCGCACCAATAGGTGAGTCTAGCTGGCACTCTCCAACTGAGTAGTGCCTCTTTACCAGAGGTCCTGCCATGGGGGTCAATGATCCAGCCCCCCCACAGGAACTCAGGCAGGTCTCTGGGAGGTGCCCAGAACTCCAGTAGAAGACTGGTGGTGGGGATCAGAGACTAGGCAGGTGGATATTACGGGTGGTCCCACGTGGATAGGCTGGTCTGTTGTACTCAGATAGGCTCCAGGCATTTCCCCGAAGGTGGCTGAATTGTTGGCTCCACCCTCTCATGATCTTAATTTAACAACTTCCATTCATTATAAGTTATTAGCAATCCTTCTCTTGGATTTGAACGGTTGTTTTTATTTCAGAATTGGAAAATGAAAGGTTAAGTGGGAGAAAAGATGGAACTAGTCCATTCAACTACTCTGCATATTTGATCCCTTAATTCCACTTATGTCATATGCATAAGCAATCTTTCTGTATTATATGTCTGTATAACATTGTATAATTATTCACAATAATCTTTTGAGACATATTATTGCCAGCAAAGAAACTGAGGCATGGAAGCACAAAGAAAGATGGTAATGTTCTCAGATTACAAGTCTAGGAAGTATGAGACACAGAAGGCAAGATTTGAACCCAGATTGGCAAAGCCTTGAAGCATGTCAGTTTCCACTATGCTTGTATGTTAATCTTTTTTTAGCCCATGCTGACCTAGTTTTTATTATCTTTCTGCCACGGTCTTCCAAACTGGGATCATAGGAGTCTGCCTCCACTTCTAGCTTTTTTTTTTTTTTTTTAATTTAAAAAGAAAGGAAGAATGTGCAGTGTGAAACAGTTTATGAAATTCTAAGGGATGTTGAAATGAAGATCAATGACTTTAACCTTTTGAATCAAGGCAGCCTGCATAGACAAAGATATCTGTGAGCCAGCTGTGATGTATCACTGGGGAAGTCCAAGGTGAACTCAGAAAAGTGAAGACAGTATTTGACGCATATCATAAGTTGTCACTGTGTTAGTTATGGTTTCTGTTGCTGTGAAGAGACACCATGACCAAGGCAACTCTTACAAAAGAAAACATTGAAGTGGAGTGCCTTACAGTTTCAGAGGTTGAGTCCTTCATCACGGTGGGACATGGTGGTGTGCAGGCAGACATGGTGCTGGAGAAGGAGCTGAGAGATCTGCACCTTAATCTATAGGCAACAGGACACGAACTATGACACTGGGCAAAGCTTGAGCATGGGGACCCAAAGCCCATCCAACATTGACACAGTTCCTCCAATAGGGCCACACCTACTCCAACAAGGCCACACCATCCAGTAGTGCCACTCCCTTCAGGGGCCATTTTCTTTCAAACCATCATTGTCACCCACAGGGAAGGGATGGGCAGATGCCATGGGTGTCAAGAGAGGGTTTTTACACAAACATAATGACCTGGTTTGGGGGTCCAATCAGAGAGATAAGATGGGCATCTTAGAAAAATCTGAAAGGCCAGTTTCTAGTTAAGAATGGAGAGTAGAAGGACTGCGCTTTGCAGGCTCGCTTGACTCCCAGCGAGAAAGTACTGGAAGGCAGTTTAGTTCTGCCACTACAGAATAGTTAGGGGAGATCTCTTGGGATCTAAAACACAGCCCTTACATAGAGCACTACAGATACAATGGTCTGTAGTCAAAACTTTGAGAACTGTTTTAACTAACAAGGTTTAGGTAATTGTCATTCACTTACTCAATGTTTTATTCTGAAAAGAATAAAGTTTCAAGTACACAACAAAGTTGAAAGAATTCTTCAGTGAGCACCCACCATCTAGAATAAACTATTACATTAATATTCTAGTTAACTTGCATTAGTTTTAGATGTAATCCATCTTCAAGGTGATAGGGTTTTTTGTTTTTTTTGTTTTGGGTTTTTTTTTTGTTTTTTTGTTTTTTACCATTTTACATACACACACACACACACACACACACACACACACACACACACACACACACACACCTTGGATACTGATTACTCTCACCCCAACCTCCCTATCAACCCTACTTACTCTCCTCCCCCACAAATCTCTCTCACATTCGTGTCTATTTGTTTTGTTTTGTGGCCCACTGAGATTAATCAGGGCCATATGTGTGACCGTGGGTTTGGAACTGGTCAGCTCAGCAGACAGTACATAACTATAGACAGTGTTTTTTAAAGAACATACTTTATTCCTCCTGCCATTAATCCATTTACTTTGCCAGACACCGAGACTATGGGAGGGATTCCACAAAGTTCTGTCCACAAAGCCATAGCTTGGTGGGGATGGTGGCATGAAGACTAACATGGTGAGCAGTGTTTTAGCAGGAACACAGAAGCTCCACAAGTACGCATAGGGATATAATGGTCACAAATGTCACTGGCACAATGACCTGGAGCTGGGCAGTGGAGGTTCTAGTGGTTTACCGAGGAGATGCTGGGGCGTGGGGTGTTTCTGGCTAAGGCAAGCATGTGCAGTCATGATGCAATTTAAGTAAGATAAAAAATAAATAAACACATAGAGATGAAAACATGGAGGGGAGTTTAACCCAGTCAAAGATAGTAAGAGAAAGAATCAGAAGTGGGGCATCGAGACATTAAAATAGTGGAGGGAAATGGGAGAAGGAAAGGGGCCATGCAGTATACTGTGTCCAAACATCTGCTTTCCTGCTTTCTTTCTGAAAGCTCCAGTGAAAGGTTACGACTTCATAGCAGGGCCCTGACAGGCTTGACAGGCTGCCACTGTGAGGGTAACACCACATTGCTGCCAAGAGTGAATTATAGACAGACTGTGTACCACTGCATTTAAAATACTAACTTTTCCAAGTGCATATGGCAGCTGGGTCTAGCCCATTCAGACTCACCTGAAATTCTATCTCCAAATGCCATTTTATTCATTGTTCATGCAGTTTCAAGTTTCCTCATAGTTTATTTGGGGAATCTTTTCAGCTTCTCAATTGCACAAGGCACTCTGTCATCTAGTATTTGTTGCTGATGATAATAATGATTCATGGTATGCCATGAGCTAGTAATTAACCCAGGAAAGCAGTAGGTAGTAAACATTGCTCCATCAGCTTAAGATGTCACATGATGGCTTTACTTGGTCTCAGTTTCCCTCTGACACACTTCTCTGAGGAAGTCTTGCCAGCTCATAAATCTCCTCACAAAATCTATGAAAAAATATCGACAGAATTTAGTCCTTATATGTAGTTTGGTGTATGAATATCAGTGAGAAGAACAAGAAATGTCATTGAAGACTTTAATTTGAAGATGGGGAGACCAGGATGTTTTCCTTCATCTCCAGGGAGCTCCTGGTCCATTTAGCAGTCAGTTCCTATTCCTGACCTCAGAGGGAACCTGGGTTCAAGTTGCCATTGTAACATCTTGAAGTTGAAGGTAGGCAGTATCCAGAGGAAAGACGGAGGAGGAGGAGAAAAGGAGGACAAAAAGCAATAGTCTGTGTTAGTGTGAAATCAGAGTCACCTGCAATGGCGGATGATACTCTGCTGTGGGGGCTTGTTAGTTACCCCTTGCTGCCTAGATGTACCAAATGGCAAAGGCTTTAGTATAGTCTTATCTGAAAAGAACACTAACACCAGCTGGGGCACCACATGTCCACACAACTCTTTGCTCTCTGGCGTCTTGCTGAACTCTCCATCCCATGGACAAGTTTTCAAAAGCTAGTCATAGTTTTTAACCCAAAAGATAAACTTATAGGTTTCAACTTATAGCCCATTTACTATGGCCTTCTGAATCTCACAAAGTGCTCTTACAGGCATGGAGGGTGTGCAGCCTCCCTGTTTTCATTCTGCCTGGACTTTATGCATGCTGAACGCTCCAGCTTATTCATGGAAATCTCTTTCATTGGGTATTCTGACTCATTCCCATGATACAAGTAGTCAAGGTCTGCAGTGTCTGATGAACTTAGTGGAGGAACATTCTCACTTAGGAATTGGTCTTGTGTTACTTGAAGCAAGTCTGAATCCATGTACATGCTAAATCCATAGTCTCTGATTAATTTGGAAAGCATCTCTTCTGGGTCAGTGTTTTTGAAAGATTAATGTAAAACACCTGGGAGAAATTCATTGGCACACCAATGATAAGTATATTTCCTTTGAAGCTGGTTATCTAATTTTGTTATTCAAATCCACCAAAGTCTATATTTCCAGAATGTATGGCAGGTTACTTACAATTCTAATATTGGATCTAGTTTATATAAAAAGAGTTTGGGAGCACTGAATGATTTATTCTCACTGTAAATACTTCAGGACAGTATTTCTTTAGGGATAGGGTATGGTATAAAAAGAGGAGAGACAAAATGTCTTCTCATATCCACACAGCAAGGACATCTCATTCTCCCAGTCCTGAGCAGAAGACCAACAGAAAAGTTTTCCCCCTGAGAGCCCCCTTGACTGGTACATGATGGTGTAGGAGCAGTCAACTCCCTCATCTTAGACTCTGATCTGCCTTGGGTTCTGCTGTTTAAAGGCCACAGAAGAGTGGCCCCATGCTAGCACATCTGCCTGTAATGGAGAAATGTGATAGTAAAGATCTTTAAAGAGACCAAATACAGAAGACATTATGGCCTCCCCTAAACCTGAATAATCCATTTTAATACTTTTCCCAGCACATTTATGCACATCATATATTACATGACACAGAGAAACTTTCTAAGTGCTAACTGAAGGTCATTCAGAAATTATTTTTTAATTTATTTAACTTTATGTGCATTGGTGTAAAGGTGTCACATCCCCTGGAACTGGAGTTACAGACAGCTGTGAGATGTCATGTGGGTGCTGGGAATTGAACCCTGGTCCTCTGGAAGGTCTGCCTTACTGTCAGGCCATATGGTAAAACTCATTTCCATAGTAGGTGAATTAGTTTATATTCCCAGCTATGCCACTCCTGGGTGTTTAACCAAAGGACTCTGAGTCCTTTATTACAGCAAGATTTGTACATCCATGTTGCTGTAACAACTCAAAATAGCTAAAAGATGAAACCAGTCTAAGTGTCCAACAGCAAAGGAATAAAGATTTTTTAAACCTATGAAGAAAAACAAATCTATGCCATGTGGAGGAAAATGGATACAACTGTTAACCGTCACATTTATGTGAATTAAGCCAGACTCAGAAAAATAAATATGTTTTTCTCACTGATAATTTGCAAATTTCAAATAGTTACATAAAATCATTGATATTATACGACATGCAGTATAATTAAAACTTTCTAGGGAAACAAAGGTCACTAACGGAGGGGTAGTAAAATGGAGGGAGGACAGGACAGTGTTTAATGCACAGTGTATACTTTTATGAAGATGTTCTTATGTAGCTCAATTCGCTGTACAATGAATACACAGTGAAAATTGTTTTAAACTATAATAAGTTAGCTGTATGATATATTAGCTCAAGATTAGATGACAAGACACTGTTTCATAATTTTACCATATTTTGAGAATGAGGCAGACTAGTAAAGGGTAAGTTTTATAATTAAATATATTAGCAGTGTGTCAGGGCAAGACAGCCTTCTCTTGCTAAATGAGAATGGCTGTGCTGAGATACAAATCACCAGCACCTTTAGTCCTGGTTTAGACATCTGGAGGTTCTATTCAGCTTCCTATTATAATGGGGCTGTAAAACTTTTCATATCTGTCATCAACTGTTTACTCATGTAGGTATGATGAAAAAAAAAGAGGGGTAATTCAGGCTACCCTGAGTACTGGTGACCTAGAAATGGGCTCCTTTTCTCCCCTTCTCTAGAAAGTAGGTCAAATTCTCAAAAGTTAGATGACCTGGCTATGGTACCCTACAGGCTGGCCTACCACTGTGCCAGCTAGAATAGAGACCTCCATAGGCCTGTCAATTACATTTCAACAGTGTTGTCAATCAAGATTGACTTCACAGCCAGACAACCTGAGGTTTGACCCCAGTCCTAATAGAGACTAGCTCTGTGACCCACCATGAGTTCCTAAACTTCCCAGTCCTTATAGAGACTAGCTCCGTGACCCAGCATGGGTTCAAAACCTCCCAGTCCTTATAGAGACTAGCTCCGTGACCCAGCATGGGTTCAAAACCTCCTAGTCCTTTATAGAGACTAGCTCTGTGACCCACCATGAGTTCCTAAACTTCCCAGTCCTTATAGAGACTAGATCCATGAACCAGCATGGGTTCAAAACCTCCCAGTCCTTAAAGTGACTAGCTTTATGACCCAGCATGGGTTCAAAACCTTTTTTGAACTTACGCTTTGCTATTTATGTAAAGCTGACATTTCACATACTTAAAAGGATTAAATATAAAAGTGTAAAACTCCCGAGGCTGTGCCTGACATAAAGGAAGTGCTTGATAAATTACACTTTCTAATGCTATTGCTAAATTAAGCTTTTGTGGAGTTAAAACACGGAGCAAATAAAAAGCTGGCCATGGTTCAGCTTTGGTGACTATCTTTTCATCAGTCCAACCAGGTAATGAACTGATTTTTCTAGTCGCAACAGTTCCTAGAAGGCCAAACTAAAGAGTAGGGACTGAACCTTCCCCCTGGCCTTGCGCACGAGCTTACACAGTGACAGTGTCCTGAGTACCCTGTGTCATCAGTCTGCAATCTGAGTCTTGACCATCCTCATCACGTGCCCAGACCTTTCCTGGCTCTGGGCTGCTGGCCATTGTGGTCTGCTGCTCTGTTTAATGGGTTTCTGTTCATTCGCTTTCTGTATAAATGTGTAGCCCTCTGTGGCAGCTGGTACTAGTCTGACAGATCTCAGAAAAATGATGTGTGATGACTGACTGCTGTCTGAGGCTGATGAGAAGGGGAATAACCATGCTAACTGAGCTGGATGCCTAGGCCAGTGTTTTCTATTGTGTGCATTGCCTTGCACATACCTTGCCAATTGAGCAGGCCTTGTCATGCTCTTCATTTCTGAGCTATAGCACTGAGGTCGTTTAACAAAGGCCACGTGAATGTTAGACGTGACAGAGCCATGCATGCTTCTTGTAGGGTCCTCCTTGTTACTCAGCTTCTCGGGGGTTATGGGATGTAACCTGGTTATCCTTTACATTAACTATCCACTTATGAGTGAGCACATGCCATATTTGTCTTTCTGGGTCTGGGTCACTTCAGTAAGGATGTTTTTTCCTAGTTCCATCCATTTGCCTACAAAGTTCATGATGTCATTGGGTTTTTCCCCCACTGAGTAATACTGTGTAAATGTACCGCATTTTCTTTATCCATTATTTGGGTGAGGGGTATCTTGGTTGTTTCCGGGTTCTGCTTACAAACTAAGAGAGACATGCATAGATGCCCCTGGGAAGATAAGGTCTCCTGAGTAAATTGGGAGAGGAAGAGGGAAGGCAGGGTTGAAGAGGAGAGGGGAGGAGAACATGAGGAAATAAAATGGCATAGTACTTGAGAGGAGTCAGATTTTACAGCAGTGGGTTGGATTGATGGAAGGGGAAGGTGTGGCTCTTATTAATCAGAGGCCCCTGTAATCAGTCCGCCGTTGCTACCAGCCCCAGTGGGGAACTGGAAAGATTCGTTCACTCACCTTCTGGCTGCATAACTGCATACTGCAGCTGTGGCAGTTCTAACACCGAGGGGAACACACAGGACCAAAGAAGGCCAAGTCTCACTTCCAAATTAAGAAAAGCCTTTTCTGCATGCTTCCGGAGCCCACAGACTGCTGCCCTTTGAGGCCGACCCCTCACAGCTTTCCTCTTTGTATAGAGGAATTGCTGAAGCTCGGCCACCGCCGGCCGTCTTTTTCATGCGGGGCTCCCATGAGACATGCGGACTTTGGTATCAAACAATGAAACTCATGTTTGATTTTGGATAACCTTACACGTTGAATAAAATAACCCTTGAGAAAGAAGCAATAAAAGCACTGTAAGAAAAATGACTCATGTTTCCAAGATGTCTAAAGGGATCACTCATCCCAACAAATGCTAATTCTTTCAAGACACAGTGGGCATGTACTACACTTACAAAAGTCTGGGAGAGAAGCCTTGCATTTTTAAGAGTGTTAAACTATATCAAAAGAATGTTTCTGGTAGGCTGTTCCAGACAGTGTGCTTAAAAACAGAAACAAAATTATAAAATTCACATGGGCATACAAGTGAAGGCGGTTGGCCAGAGGGAGCCCGCTAAGCAGGCGGGCATACCGGCTTGTTTATGTGACTCTAATTGTTTTCCACTTTCTGCCTCTGTTTGTTAGAGTGCAAAGATGTGAACAAAGTGGCATATTGCCCACTGGTGCTGAAGTTCAAGTTCTGTAGCCGAGCATACTTCAGACAGATGTGTTGTAAGACCTGCCAAGGACACTGACCCACGGAAAGCCAGCGAGTCCTGTCATTTCATCGTGGAAATGCGTCCATTAAAGAGAGACAGCAAGAGGACAAGGATTGATATCCTTACACAAGCATTACCCTGTGGAAAATGTAACCACTGGTCAGCCCCAGCTGACAGGATTTCAATATTATTTTAACTTCTGTGAAGTGGGATTGATTGATCCAAAGTGCTGGACACGGTATTAGGAGGGAATGCCAGATCTGAGAGATCCAAACAACACAGGGAGACTCGCTTACTGTGGAACGTTTGTGTTCTTTCGAGTAAATCTAATAGCCTGTTTACCTCCTTGGACCATTAAGATAATTTTTATTATGGACTTAGCAATGACACTGAATCCATTTGTATTTAAGACTGTTTAAAATGTAGTTGTTATGACTTGGTCAGCTATAGGAGTAGAAGAGATTCAGAATTCTTAAGTCATAGCTTAAAAATATTTACAATACTTTATCTCACCACAGTAGCAGCACAATTTAAATTATAAAATGGGCTTTGAACTGTAATTTAAGAAACAAAACTATAAATCAAAAGCAATGAAAGTTTGTATTATTTTTCTTTATCCCACTTAATTTCCTTAGGAATAGCCCCCTGTTCTGAACACTGCTGTGAGCCATGGATAAAACTCTATTAAACTGAACAGCGAGGGACTTGGTTTGAAGCCGCGTGGCAATCGCTGCAGCTGTGCAAGTCTATAAATTCAGTGCTAAGAGACTATGGCCCAACTTGCCTTTGCGCAAGTGAAGCTGAGATTTCCATTAAAACTTTAAGAGAAAAACATTTCGATTTCACGCAGAAGCCAGACCTAGGGTATGGCAGAGAATGAGGGAGCAGGCCCTTTGCAGCCGCCACACAGGATGCCTTACTTCTTGTTTGAGTCACGTGGACCCCTTAGTGTTTACATCCCCACCAGCCACACATCAGCTTCCGCCCTGTTGGACTGTTGCACGCATGCTCAGATTGCCGAGATGATGCCGTGCAAAAGATAGACCGGCTTACTAAAGCCAAGTGGGCCCTTCTGCGATTTGCTGACAGTCCGATGGGTTCCAGATGTCCCTTCTTTGATATGGTAGAAGGGCATTTATTTATATGAGAGCAAGTGTGTATGTGTGTGTGCATGTGTGTGTGTGCAGGTGCTGCTGGCTGTGGAGACAGATGAGTTTGCTTGCATATAAATGTGCTATTTCTGTTGAGTTTTAAAGTAGGGAAGGGTAACAACCAAAGAAGAAAAGCTCATGAAGAGAGATCACAAAGTATAAGTTTTACAGTCACTCAACCAAGTAATTTTTATGGATATTCTGAATGGCAATTAAATGTGAAACATGGTTTCCTGGGCAAGTCGAGTTCTAAAATCACATCTTACAGGATGGAAATGACGAGCTTAGGACTTCCTGTCTTCAAGCTTCACAACTTGCCGTCAGAAGACTCTACAACTAGATTTTTTAAGGGTACTCGTTTATATTAATACTTTGTACTTGAACACTTGTGGCTTGTAGTAGGCCTTTGGTGACTGTGCTTTGTGCCTAGTACACCTCCTTAGTCCTTCACATATGTGCACATATGTGCCCCATGCATACACCATCATCTGAAACACAAACTAAATGGCTACGTTGTAACAGAGAGAGAATATTTTCATTTAAGAGCATGTCTCACATGCCTACCACTGTGCTCTGAAATTACACTTCAGTGTGTCACATATGTGGTGACCTCAGAAGAAACGCTGACTGTCACCAAAAGCCTCCTCAGCTTCTGGCTTGCTGTGTGCAGCTGGCCTGGATGTTTCCCCACACTCCAGAGTAAGCAGCCGCCTGTCACTCCCTGCTTCTCTGTCAATACCATCCCCCAGCTTCTCCAGGAGAGGCTTCCAATGAAACAAAAGGTATCGCCAAGACCTTCTTCATCTAGCTGCCCCTAGAAGACCAGCCCAAGTGTCATCATAGCCATTCCTTTAAAGGAAGGCAGCCCATGGACGCCTGGCCTAGACTTGAATTCCCTCAGTCCTTTTCGAGGACAATTAACTTGGTGCTAACGTACCCTGGTGAAATAAGGAAGACTGTGATTGCTGAGGCAGTTTAGACACAGGCTTGCTATCCGGAACTGATTGTTACCAACATAAATGTTAGTTCATGCTTTTATTTCAAGAAGACTTCTTACCGTACTTGTAAGAAGCAGTAGTTACCTCACGTGGAAGCTAACATCACAAGGGCTATCCTCACAGGTACTGTGCAGTGCCTACCTCAGCTGCTGCTAAGGGCAGAGTCAGCCCGAGTTCTCTCCAGGAAGGGCACTGAGGACAGGCCGCTGCCAGGGACAGCACAGCCTTCCACGGGGAACAAAGCATGGATATATCAGGGTCCAATATTTTCAGTTAGACTCTGAATTTAAATCTGGGCAGGTTAAACAAAACACAAAGCATCTTCCATAACACAACGCCGATGCTGCTGTAGCCACCCTTGTGGCTCCACAAATCTCTGTTCTACTTGGTAGCAAGGATCATCAGCTGAGGCTGGGCTGCTCGGGCAGGCACTCCAAAAGTTGTGAGCAATATTGACTACTTAGGGTACAAGAGTACCTATGGGCTGGGAGCAGTGTCTGCCACTGGTGTAAAAGCTTACCCAAAAAAGAACGTTAAATGTACCCAATGATCGAACCCCTAAAGACAGGTATAATCTCCCAATAGTCCATTTCATTAGGAATTGATATATTTGAGTGAATGTCTTATAGGTATCCTTAATAATACAGAACAAAATTACCTTTGTATTATTGTGATTAGTGGTTGCGTATTATTTTATACTCAGTATTAATGTGGTACACTGTTACTTTTTTTGCTTTTGTAAATTATATTCTAATTTATTGCCATGTTTCCTAACACCTGTCCTCTCCCCTGCTTGTAATGAAAGTCATTTAACACTTGATGGAGTGAGATTTCATACCAGGCACAGAATTTTTTTAACATGGATAATTCAGTAAATAATAAAAATAAAACTTCAGCTTGTAAAAATGATGCAGATGGCATTGTCTATTTTCCCTTCAGTCAAACTTGAAGCAGAAAGTGCCTGCCCCTTTGGGTGCTATCCCTACTCTAAGTTTACCCAGGCAGTGCCGCAATGGAGGTGTTTACAGTAATCTTGGGGACTTACCTGTCTGAGTGCATTAGCTCTAATAAATGCAAAGGGTTCAGGGTTTCCAGAGGGTTAACCCTGCAGAACATTATCCTAAAGCTAGATGGGAATCCGTGGCCACCGCCTCATACCTCCCTTCACCCAGAGCACGTTTTCCCTTCTTTCCTCCCCTATAAATTATTTCTGTTATTAAAGACACAGATGTTTCAGGGTGGAAAGAATACTAAACAATGAACTCACATTCGAAGGATTTTTTGCTATGATTGAAACACGAGGGCCACAACTTTTCATCTTCGGATATTTCCTCTTAGACTGATGATAATACAAAAACATGTGACCTTATTTAATGTTTTCATAATAATAACCTCATCTGTTAATAAAGGAGACATGAATTTTTAACTACTCTGCCATCTCATGTCCCATGCAATATTTGCAGGTTAAAATAAATTTAATTGGGCCAGGCATGGTAGTATCATCACAATACTTGGTAGGTTGAGGCAGAGGCAGAGGCATGAAGCTAGCCTTTGCTATGTATGTATCATGACCCTGTCTCAGGATATGCAGTCAATCAATCATCAATCAGACAGTATAAGATTGAGCCAAATGAGCTAATTATACAGTCTTGGGAGAGTGTTTCCCCTAGGCTATCCTAGGCCCTAAATGTGATAACACTACAAACACTACTATTGAAGAGACTGTGGAAACAACCATTTAGCATTTGTAAAGCTAAGTCTGTTAGGATTTGGGAGAAGAAACATCAAAGGACAAAATTTGCATTAACTTAAACTATGATGATGATAGATCTATTTTTGTGCCTTCGAGTGTCCATGAGATGCTTTCTTTCCTTCTGGTGCATCTGTAAGATGCTAGCCTGACTCTCCAACACCCTAGGGAGCACTAGTCCAACCCCTAAGCCATTATAGGCCAAAAAGGCATGGTATTTGCCCAAATAAATTAAGAACAAAGTTACATATTGACCTGGGTCACAAAAATATGACATATTTGTATGGCATACAATGAATTCTTTTTAAAAGAAGGAAAAAGAACTGGAATTTGGAGAGAAAAAAAAATCTTAGCCCAGGAGACTCTGAAATTCTAAATAAGTGGTCACAGTGCGGACACCCAATCAGTCCCTGGACAAAGAGTAGCAGATAACCTGCTCTTGGAATTTTAATTTTAGCATTAGAACACATGGATAAGCTAGCACAGCCACTCAAAGTAGTTTTGTGCTTCAGATTTCAAGACTCAAGCTTGAGCTCAAAAGCGAAGGGGTCTCGTCTCTCTTCTCTTTCTCAAAGGGTTACTTTAAGTGTCTATGTCCTTCACTTCTCTGTAGATGGTGGCCAGAAATTGGGTTGTAGCTTGGCAGGGGAGGAAAGCCACTTTATACCTATGTTGAGTTTTGGTTCATGTCTTCCCTTAGCCTATAGGGTGCCTTGACCTACATAAAGTAATGAGTCTGGTTTTCACTACCATGTCCTGGTGTCTTTGGTTCTGAATGTTGAGGAACCTGAATATTGCTTTGCACCTCAAAGTTACTGAACACCGTGTCTGACCAGATAGATTTCATAGCGTGGCCCTTATTACTTGTGAAAGCCAATGCCCCTGGATCTGGAATTGGATCTCTCTGGTACTAGTCAACTGTAAAAGGAACAATCTACAAAAAGGAAGGACTTTTCTTGGCTCATGCTTTCATTCCATGGCTGGCTGACTCCCTTGGATTCAGGCCTGTGGCAGGGGAAAGCAACATGCTGGAAAGGTCTGGTGGAGGGAAGAGCTGCTTACTCAAGGCATCCAGGAGGCAGACAGAGGGAGAGATCCAACCTGGGCCCCAGCAAGAGTGGTGTGGGTAGCAGGTAACCTTATGAGCTCACACTAGTGTGCACACAGTAAATTGCTGTTGGGACCGCTGAAATCCCAAGCAAAGACAGCAGTAGGAAATGCTGCCTAGAGTCATTTCCGCATCTGACTCAGGTTTACTTAGCGACTGTGCCACCCATGTCCTACGCTAGGTACTTAGCATATGCTCCCTCATTGGACAGGTTAGAGCAGAAGCCAGAGGCAGCACTATCAACTAGCCTGTCACTATCAACTGAGTTAGTTGAGCCAGTGAGAGGATTGCTAATCCCTTGGCATGGGGAGGGGGCTGTCTACATTTGGGATGGGAAGTTGGGGAGGGTGCCATAGGTCAGAGAGAAGCTGACTCACCAGTCCAGAAGAAATGGGGTCCTCATTCCTAGAAAACAGTAGGAAGGACCTCAGGGTCCAAGCTTTGGTACAGTGGGTGGGTGCTCATGTTCAGGATGGAGATTCAGTTTCTGATGACGAAATGACCATTGAGGACCCAAGTGCTTGGTAGATATGTAGTTAGCATTGGTGGGAAAGGAGATCTGAGCCAGTCTAAGAGAAAAGATGTCTGTCACAGCCATCTGGAAGGCACATTCACCTTGCCTGGAAACCTTGCTGTAAGGCAAGGGGCACACTGTTGCCTGACAACTCCCATATCTTTTCCAAATATACCAAATGACCTAGCAGACCTATTTTAGCATAGTTAGAGCTCAGTGATTAACAGATTAGCTTCAGTATAAGTTTCAAAGAGGAAAGGTGAGTTTTTCTCTATTTCAGTAGAAGTAGGACCACTGGGACCTGGGAACTCAGGCCATCCATGGGGCTGCTGCCAGTGAGAACATTCTCTGACCTTCTGTGGGAGGTCCACAGAGTAGAAGCAGGTATTCTTTCAGCCCATGCCAGAATGTGCTGGCCACCCAACTGGCCTCCTGACTTCACCCATGATGGGCTTTGTCTGGCCCTCTCCCAAACAGCTGTTCTGAGAACCACAGGTGGCCGCCCACGTTCATGCCCAGCCAACAGCTGTGCCGGCCTGGGAAGAGATGTGGCTCTGTCCCTCTGCCCCTCTGCCCCTCTGCCCCTCTGCCCCTCTGCCCCTCTGTCCCTCTGCCCCTCTGCCCCTCTGCCCCAGCTTCCCCCAAAGCCAGGTTCCTCAGGGGATGAGCAGGAAAGCAAGCCAGCACTTTATGAAATGTACTCACACACCAAGCAAATCCCCCTTCCTTCAATTGGTATCTTTCAAAATCAAATTAATGTGATATGAATAAATAGAACTTGTTCCCGTTTGTTGTATATATTGTTGATAGAATTTTAAAAAAATTCCCTGGTGCTATCCATGTTTAATATGAAGATAAAGGACAATGACATCGCCAACTTCAAAAACTGGTATTAGAGGTCCTCCTAAGGACTTAGATGATAATGGCATACATGAGCATATTGGACAGACACCGCCCACAGAGATGGCTAAAGTGTGTGCTGTAAGCCAATAAAAATGGGCAGAAAAGCAATCACAGGCAAACTAATGAGAATAAGAAATAATTTGACTCATAGTTATAAACTTTACAAATAAGAAACTAGCAAGATAGCACAGCAGGAAAGGCGTTTGCTGTCAAGCCTGGCTACCTGAGTTTGATCCCTAAGAACAACAGGATGGAAGGAAAGAATGGATCCCTGTAAGTTGCACTGTATCCCATGAATGCTCTCTCTCTCTCTCTCTCTCTCTCTCTCTCTCTCTCTCTCTCTCTCTCTCTCTCTCTCTCTCTCTCTCTCTCTCTCTCTCTCTCTCTCTCACCACACACACACACACACACACACACACACACACGCACACACTAACGCACACACACACTCACAAATATGCGTGCTCTAAGTAACCACAAAAAGCCTCTGAAAACCTTTTGAACACAAAATAGCAAAAGTCAGCATTTTATTTTGAGATTAAAAAGAGAACTGATCTTGAGGGGATGAGATGTCATGGAAGAAAGTGTAGAGCACCGTTCCATTTAAACAAAGCCCCTGTTTTGAAAGATAACAGAGAATAATAACCCGGTACCACATACACATCTGAGATGCTGCTGGGTACATGGAGATGTGATTGTCTGATGTGCTTAAAGCCTACATCTCCATCAATATGGAATGGTCCCACTGAAGGGCAGTGATAAGACCGTGGTTTGAATCCCACAGTTAATCTTAATTTCAGAAATTGTCTGTACTAACTCCTCAAGTAACTACTGTTCTCTCCCATGCCATCCTTGAGATCAGTCTGTGCTCATTTTAACAGGGAAATAAAAATTCAGATATGCTATATGTCTGCTGCTTTAGACCATCTCAGATTTTTTCAGAAGATTGGCTTTCTGAAAAAATCCAAACTCAATCAATTTCCATTCTAGTGAGTCATCTGCATATAATAATTTTGGTCAAAAATAGCTTACAACATGTACACATTAACACTGCAAAAGCCACTTCAACTGTGCTCTGGCTAGGTGACAAGTTTAAAGTGTTTCACTCAATGACAGCGTTTTTGTCTACAAATGACCGACACGCACATCGCTTCTCAGTTTAGTGTCACATCCAGATGCCACAACAGCACTTGTTAAATGTCTTGTGCCTTCCAATTCTAAAACAAGTGAGGGCTGGGCGGTGGTGGTGCAAGCCTTTAATTCCAGCACTCGTGGGAAAGGCAGGTGGATCTCTGTGAGTTCAAGGCCAGCCTGGTCTACAGAGCTAGTTCTAGGGCAGGCTCCAAAGCTACACAGAGAAACCTTATCTCAAAAATAAAATAAAATAAAATAAATGGGAACCTGGATGTTGGAAATGGTGTTATCTGTCAGGCTGGGCTGGGGATTGAGTGACCCTTAAACCCAGGAACTAAGAGCTTCTTCCCTAAACCCTGGAAACGAGCAAACAGCTCTTTTCTTCTTCAAGGAGTCTCCCAGGTAAGCGAGGGCTGCCAGCAGCAGTATGTGCAGTATGTGCCTCACTACTCTGCCTCCAGCCACTGCCATGAGGCCATGGGGCAATGATGACACATGAGGGTGTGTGTCCCAGTGCACAAGGGTGTGTGCACCCTCTTCAGTAGCGTCAACACCACCCTGTTTGCTTGTGGAAAGCGCAATGCCAGCCTTAACTAGCAGAATAGCAACTTACTAGCAGTGAGGGTTCCTCTCTTGGCTTCCTTTAAAGGTGAATAAACAAGGTATTCCTAAATCTCCAGGGGGGAGGCTGCCATTCTTGAGCGACACAGCAAACATTTTAAAATGGGTGTTTCCTTTATCTGCCTTCGACTATGAAATTTCAGCTGAGATTTTTCAGTAAAACATGTATATACATGTTGCGGCAGGTTTCTCCCCGCCGGCCTCCCGGTCCTATCCCACTTCTGACACCATTTTCTGACAGCAGGTTTCCCCGCCGGCTGCCGCTGGTTCTGCTGCCATGGTCCCACAACCACGTGTGCCCCAAATAACACTCAGAGACTCTGTATTTGATACATCCTGTTGGCCAGTTACCATTATTGTTAATGGGCTAGCTCTGCCTTAATCATTAACCCATTTCTACTTATCTAAGTATTTCCACGTGGTCGTCTTATCGGGAGCCGCGCGGCTGGCGTCCTGCTCCTTCCCTGGGCTACATCTCGACTCCGCCCCCTACTTCCTCTTTCCTCCTCCTGGTCTCCTAGCCCCGCCTATCTTGTTTTCTATTGGCCACAGGGCTTTATTAACCAGTATGAGAAACATATATACAGAATAACATCTCCCATCATCTCCTCTTCTGTCTAAAGTAAAAGAAGGGGTTTAACCTTAACATAGCAAAATATAACATACAATAGTTATCAAATAAGAATCACAGTAAACAATATTTAGTCCATTAACATTTTGTAAGACTTAAAGAAAATATCATCTATCCTATCTTTGTCAGTCTAAAGTCCTATATGTAACTTATCTTTAATCCTAACCAAGGAAAACTATAACCATAACTACCTGTCTTCAACTCCATCAAAGACCACAGAAGGATAATATATAAACTCTAGAAATGACAGAGACAACGCATTGCCTGGTCAGTCACCCGAAGTTCTTCTGTAATGTTCCATCTTCAGCCCATAGGCCATAGTGTGTGTCCAGACTCCTCAGCAAAGCAGGAAACTTTTCTCTGTGTCCTGTAGACTGTCTGGCTGTCTGGCAGCCTCTCCCATGAAGCAGGAATCCTGTAGCAATGTCCATCTTGCATCAGCAGTCACCTTTTTGTGGGTCCTGCATGTCCAGTTTCTACAACATAAAGTCAAACAGTCCAGAAGAGCAGTACCTTGCCCAAATGGCTAGTCTTGCCATATTAGAAGCAAACTTCATAACGAGTTTCTTCAATGTCCATCTTCCTTTTTGATGCAGGTGGTATTACCAGGAGCAGTTGTGCCTCATTGTCAAGAAAAACCCTAAACCATTTTAAATGCCATATTCTATAGGTCTTTGAAAGATTTGAAGAATGCCTATCCATCTCAAATACATTTCTATATATCTAGAAAACCTAACTAACTTAACTCCAAGTATTGACTATCATAGGTAACTCTTTAACTGTACAAAATTATACATTACATTTTCAATGAGCTATATAAACACAATACCTAAACAAGAGGAGAAAATATACATATCACAAAATTGACCTTAAATTGTATCAATAAAAGAAAATCCATTCCAAAGCAAAATATTCATATCTATACCATAATTCCCTTTTTACCTTTAAAAAGATTGCTTGTGGTTATAGCCATTTATAACTAAGCTTATTTAAATGAAAACAAACATTTATAAGCAATATTTGGGAATTTGGGCGTTGTTCTTTCCAAACTACTTCCTGCTGGTAGAGGGCGCTGTCATGGGGGTCCAAAGAAGATGCAGAAATCTTGGCTGTAGTCTGCAAGACTTTGTCTCAACTGCTTTGAATGTTGGATCACCTGGGGCATTGTTTCAGGGGGTCTGGCTTGATCAAACCACATACGTCTGGAAGAAATCCATGGCTTTTCATTTTCTGTGGAAACAAAAATAGAAATCCTTTTCCCCAGTAGCTTGTCCTTAGGCTTAAATTTTGGAGTCAAAGCATTTTTAAAATATATAAATTGAATTAATCCAGCAGCTTTTCTTTTATCAGTAGTTATTTTCTCAGCAATCAAATAATTTAAAGACAACAGAAGCACGTATAGTATCCAAAATTTCTCTGTGTTTTCCATCTTTACGTGGCTTTATTATTCTATTTATTCTACTTCTATTTTTACATATTTTGAGACAAGGTTTCTCTGTGTAACTTTTATCTGTCCTGGAATTTATTACATACCAGGTTTACTTTGAAATCATAGAGATCTGCTTGCCTCTGTCTGCCCAGTGTTGGGATTAATAGCGTGTGCCACTACATCCATCCATTTTACTTTCTTTTTTCTTTTTTAAACCATTGTACCCTGTTTCTTTTTCTCTCCCAAGCCAGCATATTTTTTTAAAACACCGTGTAAACCTACATTGTAGCTCTTGTACATATCAATGAATTATTAGCAGAGCTCTTTAAAAGCAAGGCGGCTTTTTTGCCGCTTATGCTAATTTTGGAAACCTCCCTTAAAGGAGCTGCGCAAATCTCTGTCTACAGCAAAACAAATCCAACCAAGAAAATGCTGCTACCAAGAAGTCTTGCTAGTCTCTGTTCCCTTGTTTCTAAATACTATTTTTTAAGCTTTTGTTAAGTTTTAAGTGAAAGTTCTCAATCCCACTTCTGACACCATTATGTTGCGGCAGGTTTCTCCCCGCCGGCCTCCCGGTCCTGCCGCCACGTGGACCCTCTGGGCCCTCTGCTGCGCCAGCCCCAAATAACACTCAGAGACTCTGTATTTGATACAATCCTGTTGGCCAGTTACCATTACTGTTTATGGGCTAGCTCTGTCTTAATTATTAACCCATATACACATATAAAGGTAGCAACTAAACACTGTTTCCCAACATTTTTTAAAACAGTCTGAGAAGCCATGATGTATTTTTCCCCCATAGTGTATATCTTGTCCCCCTTGCCAAATAACCAAATCATTTTAAATTTTCTCCCTTTAAGCAGCCCTTTTCAAAGCCCTCTGAGCAGCAGGGAATTACTTCTTTATAATACCAATGCCAGTGAAGGCACTTCTGGGGCCATTGTGTGCGTGTAGAACATGCATTAAAACTGATGTTGGCAGGACATGGTGGCCTTCTCCTGTAATCCTCCCGCCAAGGCAGGAGGGCTGTCAATCACTCCTAGGCTAGCCTACTGTTCCCCAAAACTAAAGCGAGAACCTTAACCAGCTCTCTACCATATTCTAGCCAGACTGGGCTTCCCAATCAACTTCAGGGTTAAGTTGCTATTAGTTAAGAGAAAGGGCCTAAAAATCAGAGAGAGGGTGTCTATTCAGGGAATTCTGAGGAAACGTGAGCCATTAAGTATTTAGTTGAAGTATTATCTTCCTGAGGGCCCAGCGTGCTTAAAGAATGACTCAAGTGGCCTCTGTTCCTTCAGGAAATGTTTAATCAGAGTATCTTATTTTAGAAAAGTGTTAGCATGTGCTTGTTTCTTTTTATTTTGTGCATTCTCAACCCTGTGTGCAAGGAGAGAGCAGTATTTCAGTGACTTCACTCACTCCCCACAATGGCCAGCACGTGACGGGTCTGGTCTCCATCCACATTGCTCTGCCCTGGGTAATTTAAACGGATGCTACACACAAAGTGAGTGCTGTGCGGGTTTGTTACTGGTTGCTGTTGTGTGTTTCTTGTTTTGTTTTTTGAGAATCACGGAGATTTTCTTGGCTCTTGGCAAAAGCCTAAACACAGGGGGCTGCAGTGCCTGGCCATCAACAGTCATCCAATCCACCTGAGCTGGTGACGTCCAAGTTCATTGTTTCACAAGGAAATGGGGGCAAGGGGTGAAGAGAGTCAAAATGTTAAGGAGAGGCGAGAAAGAACTATTGTAAGTGGGAGGGGTTTCCAGGGAGGAAACACCAAAGTGTCACCGTGCCCGGCATCCTACTTGGGGTCTAATGGTGGGGACTGGACGTTGGCTGGACACGGAGGTAATCTGCATTGAGAATGTTCCATTTTTAGAGCATCATGGGTTAAGCCAGGAAAGGGTTCACACACCCTGCATTAGACTAGAGAAGTCTTCTTGTGGGTCATGTGTGCTATGTGAGCAGCTCATGGTCTAATGTGGGTCCACTCATGTAGCCTCTTGTCTCAATATGGCCTTAAAAAGCCCAAACAAACAAACGAGAAAAACGTGCCAATGTCAGTTTAGAGGAGGCAGCGCTGGGAGAGTTTTGAGTTCCAGGCCAGCTTTGAGTACATAGAGACTTATAGCTCACATACAGAATTATCACTTATGTCGCTCACTGGCAAGTCTGAGCCCAACAAGATATGAGAAAACAGTTGGCACTCACCGTTTCCTGACCCATTTGTCTGCTGGAGTCACACCTAGGAAGTGGAACATCGAACGTCGTCTCTTCCTGCTGGGCTCAGAGGAATACAGTGGGAACAACCCACGGGGAAACGCAGCTCTGTTGACTTTAGCCGGGGGAACAAAATCCTTGGTGTGGCCACCGCGCTCACACAGATGATCTTAGACCTATTTTGATTTGAAATGGGCATGGAGAACTGCCCTGGTTAAACACCCTCAACCCCCCAACCCCATCCCCACCCCACGATTTCAGTACAAACTTTACAGCTGCAATGACTAATAAAGAGCAATGCACTGGGGAAGAAACGTGGAATTCGAGGTGACCTCTTGCGTGCAGTGACACGGTGTCTGCAAACAACACTCAAACAGTTGGGGGTTTGCTGTTGTTGTTGTTGTTGCTTTGTTTGATTTATGTTGAGGGGCAGCTAGGGATGGAAAAAGCAATAGTGCAAACAAGACACTGGTGTGTGCACAGCAGGAAAAAGCTATTCCAGTGAAAGTCGGTGTAGCTTTCACTTAAGCCCCTGAGGAAAGCTTAAGGCTCACTGGACTATGTGCACACAGGTATACGCACACTTACACACACAATGATAAAGCTCACTGAACTACGTGCACATAGGCGCACACACAAGTATACATGTGTGCACGCACACACAAGTACATACTGCACACACAATGATAGAGTTTAGTGGACCATTCTCTTCCTTTTCTTCCTTCTTTCCTCTTTCCAAGCAGAAATGAAATGACAAGCCGGGGTCCACGTCTTTCTTGAAAAAGGTGCTAAACCAGACAGCAATAGTCCTGAGAGCCAATTCTGAACCCTGGTTCAAGAGTGAGTTTTTGTCCAACTGGATCTGTGGTTCCATGGCTTGCAGGTTTTAGGGCTTGAAATTCCAGAGACCCCTTGGAGACAGACAGAGAGCTGATCCTGCTTGCCTCTGCCAAGGAAGGACATGTTTGCAGTCTGTCATTTATCCTCCACAGAAGTTGCCATTCTAAAAGAAAGTACACTGGAGACCACAAAGTGAGTACATGTTGCTTTAGAAGTTGCTAGATTATCTCTGTTTTTCCAAGGAATGTATTTTTATAGATGGACTGGCTTTCTGACGCAGCTGACCTGAACATCAAGGCAGGGCAATTCCCAGTGAAGTCAGATTCTCCATGTGGTTGGTGCTCATCTCCCATCATCCCCCACCTGTCCATTCCTGTGTGTGGCTTCCTTTATCTGCTCAGTGGTGGTGTTAGGGATGTGTGCAGAAGGCTAGCAAGGAGGAACAGCTGTTCTCACTGGAATGTCACTATTCATCAGCAGAAGAAAGATTACTCCTAGATACAGTAGCCAAGACTCAGTCACATGTCCACGCTGAGCCCAGAGGTGGTCATGACAACCCATTCCTACCTGTTACTAGGGGCCAGGAATGGCAGTCGGGACTAAGAGGCTATATAGGGTCTCAGGAATCATTACCTGGGCTCAGTATGAAGCTCAGTGTTTACCAGTTTTTCGGCTAGAGGTCCCTGGGCTGCTACATTTATCTTACCACCGAGGAAAGGCCTGAGGAGTTCCAGCTGAGTCTAGAGAAAAGACTTGCATAACCGAGTATCAAAGCCTTCCTGAGTTGCCAGGGAACTTGAAGAAGCCTGGCCAAACCATTGCATTGCCCCATCTGCCCCTTGCATAGTAACAATTACTCTGCTCATTATTGGCTGCCTTCTCGAACTGAACACAGAAGGGGAGGCACGCCAGCCACAGGGCTGACCTTTGTTTGCCAACTAAAGGAAATACTAGTGATTCCAATTAAAAATTGTTTGTTAAAATGAACTTTTTACTGTCATAAAGAACTGGGTCAGCCTACAGAGGACTTTAAACCAGCTTGTTAGCTGGCAGTGACCCTCTGGTGACATGTAACTTGATGGAAATTATATAAAACATAAATTATAATAGTAAGAAAAAGCCAAAGAGATAGATTGGAAAAACCTAAAAAAAAAAAAATCCTCAGTAATCCTTCCAACCAAGGGAAGAAGGGAACTGAGCAGGTGACGATGAACACAACCACACCACCATCGGGAGCAGAAGCAGGCAAGAAAGTCCCAAAGCATGACACTAAGGGGCTTCCAGGGGTTCTGCCTCTGCCTATCCACCCAGAGGAGAGACTTGAAAACATGTGTGTATGCTGAGTGGCAAAAGCAACTCAAGAGTCTAGTACCAGACAAGTGAATAAACGTAGCCGGCAACTGTATCCAGACCTTCATTCCAGTCTTACAAGCAAGGGGATTTTGACACATTGTGTAACAAGACAATGAGCTAAGCGAAACAAGCCAGACACAGAGCCAGAGTGCTCAAATTGATAGAGACAGAAAGTAGAATGGTGGTTTGCAGGGGCAGAGGGGGACAAGGAGTATTTAATAAATATAGAATTTCCAGTTGAGAAGGTAGAATGATTCTAAACACAGACAGTAAAGATAGGAGCACAATTATTTCCCAAATACCTGAAACTGCTGAACTGGCTGATTGAAATGACCGGATATGGTGGTACGTACCTCTCTAATCCTGTCACTTAGGAGGCTGAGGCAGGAAGATTTGAGGACAGTCTGAAATTATGTAAAGAGACTGCCTAAGGGGGGGCAGAAGGAGAAGGGAGATTAAAATGTTTTTAATCTCAGCTATTCAAACAGCTGAAGCAGGAGGATCACAAACTCAAGGTTAGGCATAGCAAGTTGCTGTTCTAAGAAAGAAAAGGGGTCCAGGAAGGAACTCAGTGGTAAAACTCTTGTCTAATATGCACAGAGTCCCAGGTCTCATCCCGGGGACTATTAAAAAAATGAAATGGAAAATTTTGCATGTGTATAAAATACCACCAGAAAGAAGGAAGGAAGGAAAGAAGGGAGAAAGAGAAGACTCGGCATCTCCTAAAGCTCTATGAAGATTCTGGGAAAGATCCCCAGTCACAGGCAGGGGATGTGCAAGATGCATAAGTGCACAATTTGTGGTCCAAGTGGAATATTGCGTATCTGCCACCTCTGTTCAGTGGCTCTCCCTTTCCGCTCTGCTAGTTGCTATGTTAAGCGGCACTGCTTGGTTGATTTGTAGTTTGGTCTTTTAAATTACATGTATTTCAGTGTGTGTGTGTGTGTGTGTGTGTGTGTGTGTGTGTGTGTGTGTGTGTGTGTGTAGGCACATGGGTGCCATGGCCTGCATGTGGTGGTCAGAAAACACCCTGCATGAACTGGTTCCCTCTTCCTTCCACCATGTGTGTTTTGGAGATTGAACTCAGAACTCAGGTCACTGAGCTTGGTGCCAAGTGTCTTCCCTTGCTGAGCCACCTCCTTGACACATGACTTGCATTTTAGATGTTCATTTCAGTGAATAAGAAGACACATCACACTAAAAACCCAAACGGTGACATTGAAAGACCCGAGAGCATGGATGCTCACGCCCCGACTCAGGAAAGGCGCCCCCCACCCCACCCAAATCACTCAGGAGAAGTGGTCTTGATGCAAAAGCATGAGGTCTTTCTTATTCCGAGTGCACTGGGGTCCACAGCCTTACTCCACATGGGGGTAGAGGACTGGGCACCTCGGTACAGGCTTGAGACAGCTTTTATAGGGTTACAACAAAGCCCGTGCATCGTGAACCAATCACTTCATAGCATCCAGTGCGGACCAATTAATTTAAACTATCCAATCCTGTGCTTAGCCCAGGAAGTCTGCCTTCCCACAGGCTTCTGGGTAGGTGACAAGGCTCATTTCCTGTGTTCACTCACTCACAGGTGCTGTCGTAAACATTCAAGAAGGTGACCTTCAGCCTGGGATTTAAGACTCCCAGCTTCCTGGGGTCAGTGGAGAGTTAGGCTAAATTTTTCCATCCTAACAACATATTAAATGATCATATTCTCTTAGCAACAAGGTAATCCTCTCTGTCTGCCTCCTGAAAATACTAACCTAAGGGGAAATGCTTTATTAGCCCCTACCTGGTTCCCCAAGCTTGTGAGCATGCTGAAGGTGATGATTCTGAGATTCTATGGGGAGATCTTCCAGAATTATCTACAGAAGAGACCCTCCTCTGTAGCTTACTAGAAACCCCTGGCATTCCCGCCAGAGCACTGAAAGAAAAGTCAGTGCTTAGGGCAGACAAGGGTGCCCACCTGGAGTGGAGAGAACTTTCTTCACCTTTCACAGCTGCCTGGTCTCCAAGCTTTGTCAGTGGTCCATGTGAACACCCCGTGCCTCATGGAATGGTCCTCTCCCACCTGAGATCCATTTGTTGATGAACCTGGGCAGAATCGTTCTTCCTTGGTGTCAATCCGTGGGACTTCTAGCTCACTGCTCAGTGTCTGACCCAATTAGGTGTGGTTGTAAGATCCACTGCTGCCAGGCAACATCTAGGCTGCTGTCGTCAGCTGTAGAGTGGGCTTAGGGAGAGAGATTCCTCTAAGGGACCCTGGCCAGAGACCTAGACACACACTCACTTGCCAGACAGGAGATAGTCCTTGATGACAAGCTTGGTTCTTTTGCTTAATTGTGAATCATGGTAGTGGAAACTGGTAATGCTCACAGATGCTTTTCTCTGAGCAGACAGGGCTCCAGCTCATGCATCTGTGTACTCAGTACATGCCATGCACTCGCCTGGCAAGCTGTTGGGAGGGAAGGACACACTGGCTCGCTAAGGAGCTTGAGAGCTTGGTCCAAGAGAAGAGAAATGGGCTTCAATCATCAGGCAGCATCTAGTGTGGTAGCCATGAGGCACAATGACCAATACTCCTACTGATTACCAACAGGAAGCCGGTAGACTTTAGGCCCAGGTACTGTGGGACAGACACACTTGCTAACCCTGCCTGCTGTCCTCAGAAGCTGCGATTGACAGAATCATCCTCATTTTGTGTGGAGATGTTGCATTATGGAGCAGTGTGTCAACTTTTCCACAGCCGTATGGCACAATTAGCCCAAGAGTTAGGTTTCCTGCCTCCCAGCCAAGGGAGGCAGTTTTCAGCCCTCTCGCCTCCTTCCCAGCACTCTTCCGACACAAGTGTCACCCACCAAACATCCGAAAAATTCTAGGGCCCAGCACAGCTCTGGCTTTCAATTCAAGCTGGCAGACAATTGGTGACATGAGATGGAGACCTTCCCGAGACGGGGTAGGATGGCAGCCAAGAGGGACACACATGGCTTCCCCTGTCAGCGTCCTCTGCTGGAGAAAAGCAGACACCAGACAACCCTGACATGTGGTAAAGGAGTCTCCCGCCTGGGGCTGCCCCATCCAGACACTGGCTGACTAGGGTGGCAAGCAACAGACATCACACCTGCTCAGTTCAGACTGGCAGTAAAAAACGATGGCCTGGCTCAAACCCTGCAAGTACCCCGTGTCCTGATGTCTCCCTTCAGCAAGTCTGAGACAGCGCGAAAGGCCTAGACTGGCTTAAAACACTCAGAAAAATAACTACCTCCCCACAGGCATGGCTGCCAAGGAGCTTATCCGCAAAAGGGAGAGGAGGGTGCTCAGCCTGAGAGACACAACAAAACCAAAAGGCAAACAAAAACAACAGAAGAGTGGGGTGGCAGGGGAACACAGAGATACCAAGATGGAGAGGCAGAGAATTAGTTTAGTAATAAATGTAAGATACTAAGTTGGGTTCAACTGGAAGTCACTAAAGAGGGAGAAACACAAAGCCAGGGGCAGTGGCCAATCCTAGGAGACGTGGCAAGTGGACCTACTGGACCAGCTGTCCAGGATGACCGGATTGCTGTTGATGGGCGCCGGCCTCCAGGGAGCTGGGCTTTGGATGGTGTTGCCATGGCCTGGTCACAGTTGTTTACATCTGTTCCTTGGAGTACTAAACAGTGCCATGTTCCAAGCCCTGAGCTTCAGACACCGAGCTGGTCCCCTGAGAAACACAAACAGCCCAGCCCTTAGAAGAATCCTCTTAGCACGGTCATCGGAAGGCACACTGTGACACTGTGTAGGAAGAGTCTGGAGGAGGTATCACAGCAGCTGTTTCCTATGCTAGCACCTACCACCCGTTTCCCCCGATACAGGGATGAGCATAGAGACCTTGCACAGGTACCTCCCCCACGTGTTGATACAAGCCTTAAATGATGCCCGTGATTGAATGCTAAGATTCGCCAAGCTAGGGCTCTTCTACCATTTTCTATTTTGGTCACAAACACAGCCTTAGGTTTTCCCTCTCTCCTTCTACCGCCTCTCCCTCCATTTCTTCCTTCTTCCCCCTCCCCCCTATTTCCCCTGTGTTGCTGGGATTGAACCCAGGGCCTGACTCACACAGCAGGACAATGCTCTCCCACTAAGCCACACCCTGGTTTCTCCACCCTTCATTCCTGAGATCATTTGGGTGTGCTGCAAGTTTGGATATTTCTGTGGGTGGATGGATGGGTGGGCAGGCGGGTGGGCGGCTGCTTCTCTTGGATGATCATCACATGGACACTGCATCATATATCCTATCCCTGGAGTGTGCTTCCTAGAATCTGTTTGCTCTACCCTAAGCATAGCTACTGAATTTTCCAGAAGCTATGCCCGGAGCATCAGTCCTACAGAAAACCATTCACCAAATCCTGAGGCCCTCACTGTTGTCTCCATGGTAGTGGAGGCAGTGGATTGAGCTACTGAGTCAGGAAAGCTGGTATCAGCTCCAGGGTCCATGATGGGATATCTCAACTGTGGCAACTGAGGTTGTCTGTTACAAGAGAGGTGGACCAAGCACCCGCTCCCTCCTCCCTCCCCACAAAATACACACACACACACACACACACACACACACACACACACACGCACGCACGCACGCACGCACGCATGCACGCACGCACACACGCACCAAATTTAAATCTTCAAAGAACACTGAAGACTCCATTCTTCACTGAAGGCTGTGCACAACATTTTCCTACCCACCACACTTAATGCCATCATAGGAACACAAACAGGATACATTTCATCTTGTTCTACCTGGAATTTTAGGGGAAAGCCCCTGGAGCAATGGGATGAGGCAAGGGGGATTTCACATGTGTAAGAGCATCCTGTAAAATACACACAGAGCAGTCATAAAGGTCTAGCAGGGTCTCCAGGGCTGAGACCCAGCAAGATAAAAAGGAATGGCTTGGATATTGTGCAAATTGTCAAGGGAACGTGGTGCAGTAGAATATGGCATGAATAGACAGGAAAGGACCTGGTTTGGGATGCAGTTGGCTGTGCAGTAGCCCCGGCACTTGAGGGAAAACGTGGTAGGGGTAGGAATAAGTAAGAGAATAAAATGCACAGAAAAAGTTTGCTATGGATGCTTGGCTCTTATTCAAGAGCTCGAGAAAGGCATGTGGTCAGTGAAGAGCTCAGACATGAAATAATAAAGTGGAAGACAGAAAAGCTGAGCAGATATGAAACCTCACTGCAGAGGACATGGTAACTTGTCAGGAGACCAGCACTGAAAACCTGTGCTGTCTGCTTTTCTCGTGTCTGTGTTGTGACAGGACAGAGAGGTTTGCTTCCGAAAGATACTATTTTCCACAGCAGGGAAGTCATGGTGGCGTGGAGCTCATGGTGCTTCCTGGCTATGGCTGTGGGAACATGAGATGAAGTCGCTCTCATGTATCTCTGTGGGACAGGGGCAGAGATGATGTTGGGCTGGAACAGAGGCAAAGCTGTATCATGTAAGACCCATATCTATGGTACTATGTCTACCAGCTAGGTTCTGTGTCCGGAAGGTTCCAACCCCCAATCCCTGACAGTCTCCCTGCCCCCGAGCCCCCGAGACAGCTCAAACATGTGAGCTCAAGAAGGGTATTTTACATTCTAGGCTAAAATTCAGTGCCTGATAAGACAGAAAGCATGAGGTGGCCGCTGTGACTATGGGAAGGGGGCAAATGGAAACAGATTGTAAGGGCATTCTATCCTCTAGAGTGAGAGCCTTGCAGAAAATTTGTGCCACAAAGTCTGCTTCCTTTGAGTCTTAATTAGGTTTCTATTGCTGTGATAAAACACACGGAGCAAAAGCAACTTGAGGAGGAAAGGATTTGTTTGGTCTTACCTTTCCTAGTATCAGTCCATCACGAAGGAGAGTCAGCGCAGGAACTTATGCAGAGCCAATGAAGGAATGCTGCTTTCGGGCTTCCTCCCCAGGGCTTGCTTAGCCTGTGTACAGCACCCAGGATCATTAGCCCAAGATGGCACTGCCCACAATAGGCAATCAAGAAAACGTACTGCAGGCTTTCCCACAGACCAACCAGGAAGGGTTATTTCCTTATTTGAGGTTTCCTTTCCCAGAATTATTCTAGCTTGCATCAAGTTCACATAAAATTAGCCAACACACTTGGCACTCTAATCAGTGGGAACCATGGTGTAGATGGCCAAGGGAAGTTCCCTGAGGATAAAAAATGACTTCATAGATGCTGCCATGGCCCTCACTGACCCTGCAGGACACCTACATTTGGGCACTGTTGTGGAATAACCTCTTTGTACACTGCAAAGACATGTCTCTGCCTAAGGCACCTTCTGATTGGTTTAATAAAAGCTCAATGGCCAATAGCTAGGCAGGAGAAGGTAGGTGGGACTTCCTGGCAGACAGAGGAACAAGCCAGCAGTGTCAAAGCAGGTTGGATGTGCCAAACTGAGAAAAGGTTAAGAGCCATGTAGGTTAAAATATATAGGTTAATTAAGCTATAAGAACTAATTGGAAACAAGACTAAGCTAAACAAGACCAGGCTTTCATAGTTAACAATAGGTCTCCCTGCCATTATTTGTGAGCTGGTAGTCCTAACAAAAAAGTACTACTACAGGACTCTGCAGGTGGACATCTACTATAATGCAAGCAGAGAATGTCAGCTTAACAGAGAAAATCCAGATATGCAGAGATGGCCAGAGCAGAGGACCCATCTGGCCACCAGACAGAGCAGCTGCCTTAACTCTAGACAGCAGTGGGGCATCTGGTTCCAGCCTTGGAGACAGGGCTCTTCTGCTCATATCTTTGAGACCTTCTTGGCCTTTACACATCCTTTTCTCTTCACTGAGTTTATTCTAATATAAATTCCAATTCTATCTTCTAATCAAGAACCTTTTAGGTCAAATGGAAAAGCCTAGACATTATTCTATAAGGTGTGGAAACAGTACTCAACAGGTAAGCAGAAGTTCCTCAAATCTACTTAAAGAACTTGGAGAAATGTATCTGACGAGCATCTGTCATGTGATGGCCACTTGGGCAACTCAACAGATTGGCTTTGGCTTTGTTTTCTGTTGAGAATCCAGAAAGGTTGTCTACACCACCCGTAACCTAAGACCTTCCTGCCTCAACTTCTCAAGTAGCTGAGACTCCAGGCATAGCTCCCACCACCCTCTACTAGTAAGTGGGTCTTGAACTAAAAAGTCTATTTCAGATTTGAGTCATGTGTGTAACACCACATGCAGCCCAATAAAAGAAAGAAGAGTCATGAAAAGAAACCCTTCATACCTCTCCCTATTCTTCCTGAGACTCAAATGATCTATTATGCAGAATATTTTTCATCTATATCATATGTTTTTCAGGATATGTGTATATATGATATAATAGTGTTTGAATGGTACAAAGTGTCGATTTTAATGGAGTCTCCTTGTAATATATGAGCATTACAGGTAGGCATAATACACTTCTAAGTATGTCAATGACAGGTACATAAACATAAAAACACACAAGGAAAAATACTGGTGTGAGCACCTACACATTTTATTTCAAGTAATATGGAGATGCTTTTACAGTCTGAATAATTGGCTGACCCATCCCCAAATTTGCTCTGACACCTAATCCCTAATGTGATGGTATGGAAATAGGCTTTTAGCAGAAATGATTATATCATGAGGATGATGCCCTCATCAATGGTATTGGTGCCCTGTAAGAGAGGACTTGGGGGCTGTAGCAACCACACTATAATCTGTTCCACTATGTAGGTGAAGGCCTAGAGATTGAAATAAGAGACTAGACAGCGGGTCATTCGTTCAACAGGAATGCCCTAATGCCTGAATGCCAAATGCCATTTATGGAGGGAAGGAGCAGGCTTATATACTGACTCACATCACAGTGGAAAACAACCCAGAGTCAAGACTGTAAGTTTTAAGGCTTAGCTCCTCCCTAGCAGCTGTGTGTTAGCAAAACAGGAAGAGTACCAATAACAACTCTGGGGCAAGATGTTCCTGCTCGCTGGAGGTACCTGAGGGGTCCATGCAGCGCCCTTCAGGGGCTCTGTGTGGAAACATGGAAAAGGAACAGAATTGCAGTCTAAGATATGGTGGACATTTGTATGACTCCGGTGCTGACACTCTGACTTGGGGTCGCCAATAACCACAGTAGTAACTTTCTGTTGCTTATCCTTTCTGTTTCAGCATCACTCACGCTGTCAGGTGTCTACCTCTACTATTAACAGTGCCACACAATGGGCCTGTGACCCAAGGGACCCTGTCGGTCATGAATGTGTGCTTTGGCCTTTCCTATTTTTTGGTATAGCTTCATTATCCCTTATCTAAAATGTTTTGGACTTGATGGGTTTCAGATGTTGACCTTTTCAGAATTTGAAATATTTGAGTTGACTGTAAAATCTAAAATGTAAAGTCAAAAACATTTAGATGTCATGTCATCATGTTTCAGGTTTGGGAGCACTTGGTTTGGTTTGGTCTTTGCTTAGTTTTTTGTTTGTTTGTATGCTTATTTGTTTGTTTTAGACAGAGGCTCCCAGTAGCCCAGAATGGTCTTGGAATTGCCAAGTAGTGGAGGTTGATCTTGAACTCCTGGGATTGCAGGAGTGGGCACATCTCCTGCACTGGGGATCACATCCAGGACTTCATGTATGATGAGCTAGCACTTTAGCAACTGAGACTCATCTCCAGCATCAATTTTGAAGCATTTCTTATTTTCAGTTTTCAGATTAAGGATGCTCAACCCAATATGAAGTGTAAATTTTCTTTTTCTGTGGATGTCATGTTGGATTCCTGCTGCATACAATGGGAAGAGTCTTTCCAAGGACCTACAAGAGGCAGAATGTCATCAAGCAGGTCATCTTCATCATGAGGCAGGTTCACAGGAAGACAAAATGCAGTGAGCCCAGCATCCCTTGAAGCTGGTTTCACTCTAATTCCCTATTGCCTGAGAGCAGAGGGCAGCCTGAATAGGCAATGTCTAAGAAGTTTCTCTGAAGCCCAGGGCAGGACAAACACCTCTGCAAGGTGGTCTTACCCTGTATTGAATCAATTGTAGAACTCTTGGGGATAAAAGAACCTGCCCTCCACCCAGAAAAAGTGGCAGGTGGGGAAATGAGCCCACGTAAACCTCAAGCAGGAAGCACCTTGATGTAGAAGCTGAGCCTCTTCAGGCTGGCCCAGGGCAGCGGGAACTTCTGAGAGGCTTCACTGCCGTTTCTTGGGGCTGTGGCCCCTTGGACATCCATTTTCGCTCTTTGACTCTTGATGGCAGCATCAAAGTGTCATGGCTGGCTGTAGGCAGTACTTCAGTTCTCCCAATATAAAGAGAGGCCACGATCACCACCACCCATAGCACTCACCCTCTGCTCATGCAGCCAAAGAACGGGAAGCAGCGGAGGAGCTGAAGACTGGCCACGTGATGTTTTTACAGAGGAAGGTATTTGTAAGGCAACTGTACTCTGTATTCCTGGAGAGAGAGAAGACAACAATCACTTAATTATGGCCTCATAGTAACAAGCTCCAAACTTCTCCAACCTCCTCCCAACAGAGCCTCTCAACTTCCCAGTGACTTCAGCGGCTTCCACACAAGCTGCTCTACGTCTGGGGCATCCATTTGATTTACGGAGCATTTAAAAAAAAAATAGATATAGATATAGATTTAGGGTTTCCATCACAGCCTCAGCCAATAACCTGCTGTGTTTGAAAATGTCTGGGCAGTAATTGTCATTGTTTGCAACAGCTATTTTGGACTCTGGAGAGTGCCGTGGCATTTTGTAGAATCTAGGAATGCAATTACCAACGTTGTATACATAGTCCAAGTGGCCTTCTGGCTTCAGAAGCTCCACCCGTAGGGGAAAAGGGACAAGAGTAAAACGTTTGTTTAATTTTCTCCTGTAGTTGGTCAGTGGTAGGTGGATTATATTATGGCCAATTTGGCAAAAAAGATGATTAGTGTAACAATTCCTTATAAGCACAAAACAATGTTGAATTAAACAAGGAAGAATAAAAATATGACCAGGGTGAAGGGTTCTTCTGACCCAGGGTCATATCTAAGTGTCTGGGGAAGAAATCAGATACCACGATGTCTGGTCCTGGGGTGACTCATCTTTCATGATGCAAGAGATTGTTCTGTACCAGTTAAAGGAGAGAGCTGCAGTGCCACTTAAAAAGGAGCTGCTAACAGTTAGGGCCTTTGTGTTTAAAGGGGGAAAAAGACAAACCCTTATTCAGTAGGCAAGAGTCCATTTTGGACGAACAGGTCAGTGTGCGAGTCCCCCATCCTTCGCATTGGGGGTTTAGGCTTCTTAGATCTTATCGAGTTTTGAGGGGGTCGAGTTGCTCCCAAATTATTACTTCTCTTCGGTTTTATTTATGTAACTTTTTTCTCTTAGATGTTATCTGCAGACTGCAAAGCTAACACCCTCTCACGGTGTGAAACAGGGTCGTTAGAATGAAATAGAGTCCGGAAACAGAATCTCTGGTCTCTGGTCTTCGAGTGGACGAGTGGGTTTGAGTAACTCTGAAGCTAGAGGAAATAAAGTTTTATTAAGAACGGTCTTAAAACTTTAAACAAAAGTCTGCCGTGTAGGGATGTCCGAGCTTGGATCCTATGTCCATGGTAGAACACAATTTTAGCAAGTAGGAACCCCTCGAACTCCATCAATAAAAGATAGGAAACGAGGGACCCACTGATGACTATTTTGTGAGTGTCTTCTGGGCGACTATCTCCCGCTCCTCTTTACCTGTGCCTGTGGGGTTCTGGGGCCTTAATGCCCAGAAAAGCATGCCCCCCCCCGCCCCTGCCCTCCTTGGACTTAGCGCTTTATGGGTAACTTGCTCCCAGCTACATAGGTCCTTTGATGTCAGATTTGCTTTACAGCTGGCTTTTAGACCTCCAAGAGGTCCAGGGTCAACTACAATGAGGCCGGCCCTAGGGTCCCCTGAAGCTTGTTGAGGTCCCTGACATCCAGGCCAAAGAAACCCGACCCCAGGCATCCCTGGGCTCTTGTGTAGCTGGGGCTTTGTTCCTAGTTTATTTCTCCAACCACTTTCTTCACTTCATCTTCCTTTACTCACCCCTGCACGGAATTACACTCGGGACAGACGCCTCCACCCACCCTGTCCCTCCCAACTCCACGAAACCACCCGATCGTCCTGAAGCTCCGCTGGAAGGGGCCCGCCAGGCTCCCCAGACATCTACGACAACAGCAGACGCCGCGCCAGGAGCACACACGAGCTGTCTCCAAAGAGGAGCCGTGCCAGCGACTCGGTGGGGGAAGAGCTGCCTGGAGAAGGCTAATCATTCCCAGCCAGGCTGGCTGCAGCCCACTGCGGCTGCGCGGAGGCAGCTGTGGGTCCATTGTTCCCGCAAGCAATGGCCCAGGGCTGAGGAAGGGATCCAGGCCCAGACTCGATGCTCAGCTAGTGGTCAGAATTACAGTTTCAAGTGTCCACTACTTAAAGGAGTGGCCTCGTGTCCAGTGTCTTGATAAATCACCCAGAAAGCTGCAGCAGGAAGTGATAATCTTCGGGGGGGGGGAAGATCTTGATGGCTTTTTCTTTTCAGAGTACGCACGTGACCAAGATAAAATACCTTACAGAGTATGGTTTACATAAATTACATGGCTCTGAAAATGCCAATTTCTTATTCGGACATGCCTGTCTTTCAGCCAAGGGCGCTTTTGCATGTGAATTTCACTAGGTAACTCCGCCCTCTTCCATCTATACATAGTTACACTGGCTAGTCTTTTATTACTGTAAGCATGGCTTTTGAGTCCAAGAAATGAACGCATTGGCATTTTGGTTCATTCATTCATTCATTTCAAAAGGAGACTGGCGCTTTTGTGATGTAAAGACACTCCCGGGCAGCAATGGAAGCTTTTGCCAGAAGAGCAGATTTAACAACAAATTCATTATTCTTGCACAATTTTCCTCGTGCCAGGAAAGCAGAGTGAGAGGAACCTCACAAACAGCAGGGGAGTGGGACCTCCGTGCCAATGGGAATTCAAGCAGCACAAGGACGCCAGGCCTTCCTGGGCTCACTGCAACCAAGCGAAAATGCCCGGTGCCACAAACTAACACAATGAACTCCTCGTGTCCTCTACTCAAGTGTAGATACCGGGAGGATGAAAAGGGTAGACTTCATCATTGCCATTCATGCCTAAGTCAGAAATGAGAGACCTGAAACAGATTTATACATACAAAGATGCAATGCAGGTTGTTGGTTTTTGGTTTTAACAATTTTTAAGGGAAGGAAAAAAAAAATTACTTTCTTCACCTTTACGAGATTAATGGCTGACAGCCCCATAACAAAAGACTTATTAACAAGAGAAAAGCATAAGAAATCCATTTCATCCATTTTTATTTATTTTCTTATATGTATGGGTGTTTTGCCTGCCTGTATGTCTGTGCAGTGTGTGTGCCTGGTATCAAGAGGATAGAGGGCATAGGGCCCTCTAGCACTAGAGTTACAGAGGGTCATACGTTGACATGTGTGTGCTGGGAATCAAACCTGGGTCCTCTGGAAGAGATCTTAACTGCTGGGTCATTCTCCAGACTCCGTTTAGCCAGCTTTATAGGACATAGGGGACTTCAAAATGGAATACCCAGAGACCTAAAGAAGACTCTATATTCATGCGTAGGTTTGATGGGAACTGGATGGTCCTGCAGATGCATTTATTAGACACAAAGGGGAAAACATACTAAGGGCTTGCAGCTCCCACTCTGTACAGCCAATGTGTGTAGCTGTTCTTTTCCCCATGTGTTTGGAAGGACACCTTCACCTGAAGAGGTCAGATATTTTTCTTCCCTTATGCCTTTCACTATACTTCAGCTTAAAACAGTGTGCTGTGGGGCCCTACTGGGAATCCTAGAATTCCCTCAACCCCAGCAAGTAATACTACCAAGTTGTTTGGTCCTAATTCTGTCATTTGGACCACGGTACACGTGATTTTCTTAAGGCAGAGGACTTCAGGTATCTAAGGACAACTGCCACATTTCTGCTTAGTGCTCTACTTTCTAGATCCTGTTCAGAATTCCTTCAAGCTCCCCCTCCTCGTGCTTCAAGTTTTAATCATATCTCCTAAACTCACTCCAGTGGGCCAATATCTTCAGGACATGGTGCCTGGAACTGAGTCCTTGCAAATGTTCCCTGGAGGAGGAGAAGTCTTCGCTGTAGGAAGCTCCCCAGCACATGACGCAAACAAGGTAGGCACTGTTCCCATCTTATCTGACATTATTACCCAGTATTTTTGTACACATATACAGGACATTTTTTGTCATATTTGAGTGCCACAAAATTATCTATAACAGTGCCAAGGAAACTATCCTGGTGTCTTCTCCTGTGCTCCCTGTATTAGCCAGCTTTTGGGTTCTGTGACAAACTACCTTACAAAGAGAAAGTTTCAGTTTGGCTCATGGTCACAGGTTACAAAGACCCTATTTCTTTGGGCCTTTGGCCGCGCAGTATGACGTGGTGTTAGGTCTGGCACAAAGTGGCTCACAGTGGAAGGGCCTGGAGTACCAGCCTCTTGAAAAACTAGGATTGCAGGTCAACATCACCCAGCCTAGCTCATAGCTCTGTCTGACATCAAGCAGGAAGTTTTCCTGTACTCAGCAGGCAAAGAGTGTGCCAAGAGTGGGCACCTGACGTCCTGACGATACCTGGAGACACTGTTACATCAGTTCCCAAGGCCTCCTCCTTCTGCTGTGTTCCCTGTCCTTCTGTAAACTGGATTTCCATGCTAGAACAGGTCATGGAACTCAGGGAAACAGTTTACTATTTAGATCTCTAAAACAATCTTTTTGGATGTGTGTGTGTGTGTGTGTGTGTGTGTGTGTGTGTGTGTGTGCTTACATGTTTGTGGTGTGTTATACACATGTGTGCTGTGAAACAATCTTTGTACACTGTAAATATGTATTACTCTCATTGGTTAATAAAGAGCTGCCTGGCCTATAGCTGGGCAAGAGATTGGGCAGGAGAGCCAGACTAGAATGCTGGGAAGAAGGGTGAATCAGGGAGTCCCGAGCAGAGGCAAAGAGAAGCAATGTGCCATGTTAAAAAAAAAAAAAAAAAAAAAAGGCACTACCAATGAGATGGCTTTTTGAAGTCCATTCCATATAATGGGATGCCTTGCTCAGCCTTGATGTGGCGGCGGGGGTGGGGGGCGGAGGTGGGAACAGGGGCGGGGGGCGGGGGTGGGGGCGGGGGTGGGGGCGTTGGTCTTCCTTTAACTAAATGTGCCAGGCTTTGTTGACTCTCCATGGGAGGCCTTACCCTTTCTGAGGAGTGGATGGGGGTGGGTTGGGGGTAAGTGAGGGGAGGGAGAGGAGAGGAGAGAGGGGGACTGTGGTTGGTATGTAAAGTGAATAATAGAAAAGAAAGAAGGTACCACCATGTGGCAGAGGGTAGATAAGAAATATGGGTTAATTTAAAATGTTAGCTAGTAACAAGCCTGAGCTATTGGCGGAACATTTATAATTAACATTGAGTCTCCACGTTGCTTATTTGGGATTCGGCAGGTGGTAAAGAGAAGGCTGCCTACACATGTGTGCATACAGTTGTATGCAAATGTATATGCTTGCACACGGAACCCAGAACCAATGCTGGGTGTCCTCCTCGACTGTTTGAGTCTCTCACTGAACCTAGAGTTTGCCAATCCAGCTAGGCTGGCTAGCCAGCAAGCTCCAAGGGTCCCCCTGTCTTTGTCACCATAGAGCTGGGATGATACCACTCCCAGCTTTTTACATGGGTGCTGGTGATATGAACTCAGTCCCTCATGCTTGTTCAGCAAGTACTGACTGACTGAGTTATTGCCCTGTTCCCCCTTCCTTTGGGGCTCTCATAGACATTTCATTACATGTGTCTGCTTAATCACCGTTGGTGACTAGCTTAACCTTCATGCTCTGTGCCTTCTAATGTTCAAGTGGTTGAGGGGAAAACCCCAACTTAGCTAACTTGTCTCATTCCTTCTGGTGACCAGCTCCATCCTGAAAGTGTCCAGGAGCTGCCAACCAGCAGCAGCTCATTAGCACAAAAAAAAGAAAAAAGAAAAAACCCCACTGTCACTTCAGGAGTTTAGGACAGAGCCGGCATGTACTGTTCACAAAATCATAAGGCTAAATACAAAGGTGTCCGAATCAAAATACAAACAAGACGGTAGAAGCATCAAAGAGAAATGTAATTAGATGCGAGTACAAGGCTTGCTACTACACACAAAAGTTGTTCTGGATTTCAGCATGAGGGCTGACTCCAGGATGACAATTATGTGGTTTGGATCACTGAGTGTGGGGGAGATAGAACACCTGAGATACTCAATCCCTGGTCTCTACCTTTTAACTTTCAGACCCTGCAGATCTTCTTGGACCACAGATTCATATAAAGGACTTTACTCAAAGTAAACGTTGCATCATGAAATTCAGTGCTGAGACAGAGTGAAAGTCTGTGAAGCTTCCGGGTGCAATTCCATGACATCAGAGGAAATATCTCCATAGGTCTGAGCAGTCTGGCGGAGTAGGACTACGTAGACATGAAATACAAAACCCAGGCTATGTGTTTATCTCTTTTAGAATGAATCTCCAGTCCTCCCACGGTGGGAAGGAACCGGTGTAGTCAAACAAGTCAATCAGTAGTCTTCTTGAGAGATGGGGGCGTATGGAAGGCTGAATGTTGGTCCTTGTTGCTGGCCGGTTGGATATTCAGCAGTACAGAGGTTGTAAGCAGTTGTCCCTTGTGAGGTCAATTCGTGATTCCCATCTCTACTACTGAGGTCACTTTGCTCATTGTCACTATAAGTTAAGCGATGACAAAGGTCGGGTGCTATTTGTTTTTAGCATCTCTTCTTTGTAGATGTCTTCTGGCAAGCACAGATGTGCTACATAAATAGCTTCACACTATTTATGTGCCTTAGTTGATTTTTTTTTTTCGGTGTGACAAAACCATCTGACAGAATAAGGGAGAAGACATTTGTTCTGTCCTAGAGTTTTCAGCCACACCCTGAACAAGGCAGAAAAGGCCTGGTTACAGGTGCAGAGGGGGAGGGGAGGGGGAGGGGGGCAGATGGCTACGCTCTAATCACGGGCAGGGAGAAGGAAGCAAAGAACAGTGGTACTCAGGGCCTTTCCCCTTCTTATGCAGCCCAGGGAATAGTGATGCTCACTGTTTGGGTGAGTCTTTGTACTTCGGCTAAATGAATCTAATCAATCCTTCATAGAGCCATCCAGAGGTTTTTCTCAGTAGTAACTCTAGATCATCTCAAGGTGACAATAATATCAATCATCCACTCAAAGTTTTGTCTATCAGAAGGCTTTTTCTTCAAGATCACCCCGAGGCATGCAGGAGTATAGTTACATCCACTTTCTCTCACATGCCAAGCTGATTTGCTGATTTGTCTGTGAACTAAGCTTGTTTTTAAATTCTGTCTTCTCTCTCTCTCTCTCTCTCTCTCTCTCTCTCTCTCTCTCTCTCTCTCTCTCTCTCTCTCTCTCTCTCTCTCCCTCCCTCCCTCCCTCCCTCCCTCCCTCTCTCTCTCTCTCTCTCTCTCTCTCTCTCTTTCTTCCTTTCTTTCTTTCTGTTTGTTTTGTTTTTGTTTTTTCCTCTCCTCTGGGAACTAGTTTTAAGTGCTGTTCCATGTAAAGCCTTGAAGAAGGGAAAAAGAGGTGCTGATGTAACACGGTGGTGGGTGACACATGGGTCCAGCTTGCTTGTGTCTTTGCCCTGGTGTTGTAGCATCCTGGGTGGATTCCTACAAGGTCCTCCTGACTCACTAAACTGAGTAATCAATTTATGATGAGCAGTTCTGGCTGAAATGACTTCAAAAACGATGAGTAGTTCTGGACATTCCATGCTCAGACACTCAATCAGGGCTCAGAAATGTCTTAGAAGTGTTTTCACAGAGGTTAAATGTTCCACTGTGGCTGAGACAGCCTTGATACATGATCCAGGGATTCTGCATCTGATTGTCGTGTCGATCTTGTCATAGGCATCATTTCCCATCACTGCTCTCATGAGGTGTAATGTTATAGGTTCTGGGAGGATATATGACCCAAGCCCCAGGATGCTTTGCACTATAATCCTTTTTTGCTTAGACCCCACACTAAGTAGTCTTTCATCCCTAAAACACAGACTAGAGCTGAGGAGTGTGGCTCAATTGGTTCTCAGCTTGGTGCGTGTGCATGAAGCCCCGAGTTAAACTTCCAGCCCCACATAAAACCAGGCGTGGTGATGGATACCTGTTAATGTCAGAACTGGGGAGAGAGAGGTGGGGAGATTGAACTTTCAAGGTCACTTTAGGGTACACAGCAAGTTCAAGATTAGCCTGATGCACAAAACCCTGACCAAACCAAAATAAAACAGGCAAGTCCATGGCTTGAACACTATTCTCAGGTGTGGGAGATGCTGACTCCATCAATGGAACAGACCTACACCTGTCCTTTTGCTTCTCTCTTCATGGTACAAGGTGCAATCAGTTTTTGCATTGGTGACCATCCCCTCACCGCTTGAACCCTAAAAGTTACCAATGTTATAGTCTCCTAAATCATGATAGGACTTATCTTCCATATACGAGAGGGCAGTCATATGGCCAGTTTTTATTTATGAAAATGGTCATGAAATTAGTGATATAGTAGACCAACGTGATGCTGGGGAGGGTGTCCATATCTCTTTAGAACATGTTGTGACAAAAAGTAGAGATTTGACACAGCCCCACAGAAACCCCATGATTCTATCACTTATTCTCTGAGAGAGAAAACTATTCTGACACTGTTGTTATAGAGGTAGAAAATAATGCATTTGCCAAATCACCAGTGAAGTGCCATAAACTGAAACCACATTAATCTCAAGCAAGATTGCCACATCTGTCACCTCAACTGCAAGTTAGTACTATGGCTTGGTTGAACGTGTACTAACTTAACTATGTCTTCTGGGGTCCCACTGGCTTTTGATGAGGCCAGACTGGAGAATCAAGTGTGGTTATAACCTTGAGTTATAACCTTTCTCTCATCCTCTTGGGATTCAAGATTGACTTTGACTCACTATTTAGGGGGCGATTTTAGGGATTTCTTTTTTCTTTCCTTATAATGATAACCCTTATCCCACATACTAATATGAGGTTGTACCAAACACCAAGTATATCTTTCCCAAAATTACACATTCAGGGACAGAGGAAATGACTATTCGGCCTGTAGGCCCATTTCCTGGACCTTGGCCCACACTCCATTTATGACTTCCTCTATTGCTGTGGCCTGAATGCTTGTGTGCCTCCATTGCTCACTTGTTGAAACCTAGACATCAAAATGGTAGCAATAAGATATAGAGCCTTTGAGAGGTGATAGGACAAAGGGACAAAGCCCTCCTGATGGAATTAGTTACCAAAGAGGCACGAGAAAGTTTGTTTGTCCATCTGTCATATGGAAACTTACAGAAAGCAACATCTATGTGGGGCCTCACCAGACATTAAATCTACCAGCACTTTAATCTTAATCTTGACTTTTCAGCCTCCAGAGCTGTAAAAACATATTTTATTGTTTGTATGTCTCCTAGCATATATATATATATATATATAGTATATATATATGTATGTATGTATGTATGTGTGTGTGTATATACATACATACATACATATAATATATATGCCAGCATAAATATAAATGACATATATATATATGGCTGCATAAATTCCCCAATACCTGTATATTTTAATATTTTCATCATTTAAAACTATTTTGAAATTTAAATACATTTTGATCATATTCTTCTCCTCCCCCAAGTCCTTCCAGATTCTTTTCCCCTCCCTATCCACTCAGTTTGTTAATACTCTCAAAAAACAAACACAAACTCAACAAAACTACCCAAAACCAAGAAAACAAAACACTACCCCCCCCCAAAAAAAAACCAAGCCACCAAACAAAACCACATGAAAACATCGTGAAATCCACTATATGTTGGTCAACTACTCCTGAACACGCCCTGGAGTGGTTGATATACCCAGTGTGACTCCATTGGAGAAAACTGAGTTTCCCTCACCAAGCAGGTATAAATGACAGTTCAGTTGTTAACTTTTACCATGGTGGCAAGGTCTTTAGTCATTCATTCATTGTTTTATATAACAAAATATAATAATATAAAACAAAAACTATCACATCAAAGTTGGACAAAACAAACCAATAGAAGGAAAAGAGCCCAAGGGAAGGCAGAAGAATCAGAGAACCCACTCATTTACACACTCAGAAATCACATAAAAAGACTAAACTGCATGCCATAATGTAAGCACAGAGGACATTGTGTAGACCCATGCAGGCCCTGTGCATGCGGCTTCAGTCTCTGTGAGCTCGTATGAGCTTTGCTTATCATGATCTAGAGGGCCTTTTCTTTCTCCTTGGTGCCCTCCATCCTATTCCTAATACAGTGGAAACTTCCTAAAATATACATATATATGAAGGTGATCTAAATGAAATTACCAAATAATAGGGGAGACAGAGTCCGATCTGGCCATCTCTTGTCACCAAATGAAGCTTCCAGGAATGGGATTGGGTTACATCGAACACCTGAATATTCTTACAGTGATGAGTACCATAGAGGTATGTGGGGGCTCAAACCTTAAATCTAACAATTCTCAAATTTTGGGGTGTTCCTGTTTCCCTAGTATAAACCATGCAGTTAAATGTCTGCAGGCTCTTTGCGGAGGTTCTAATGGCATCGCCACTGTGCACATTCACTAGGGTTATTGCAAAGTCCTTCTCCCTGCTTTCCTTTCAAAGATCCCTGGCCCCAAAACTGGCTCAAGTTTGGAAACTGAGTGAGGTCATACTTTGTTGCAGGGATAATTTTAGGCTCCCGATCATGCACTGTTTGCTCTGATATTATGTAGGATTTAACTAATTTGATATTCATCTATTTTGCTCCATTGTGATTAATGATTTTATATGTCAGCTGGGTGGGCCTCACTGCTCAGCTATTTCATCAAACATAGCTATTTCTATGAAGCCATTGTAGGATGTGTTCAACATCAAAATCAGTGGACCATAATGAAGATATTTACCACCCCCCCATAATGTGGGTAGGCCTTATCCAATAGAAGTCTTAAAAAGAGCCAATGTTGCCTTCCCCCAAACAAGAAAGTATCTGCCAACAGCCTGTTACAAATTTTAACTCTTCAACCTATTGAATTAACCTATAGAGTCCAGATTTAGGAGCATGGGATGATGCTCCTAAAAAGAAACATTTTTATGTCCCTATATCCATTTTTCAGTTTCTGCCTCTCAAAGGCTCCCAATTGGCTACCTCTGTAACCCCTTGAGAAGTTGTCCCTTGACCACCAATCAAGGTTATCACTCATTACAATAATTGAATCCACTGTTATTATGTGATTTCTGAGAGTTACATGCTAGCATCTCGACAGTATTATTTGGAGAGTAGACAACCTCATTGTTGTTAGCAAATCTGGTTCTTCATTGTCCTCTTTTACCCTCAGGCTTGGCCAGGGAGTAGCCATTGTAAAATGTCTTAATGATAGGGTACCCTTCACAATAATATATTCTTCTTGGTGTTGGTAAATGTTTGCATTAGTCTTTTGGGGTTATTCTAACAGCCATCAGCTAGGTAGCTTATAAACAGACTTTTATTTTTACAGTTCTTGATTTCCAAGATTTAAGACAGGCAGGCTCTGTTTAGTGAGAGACATTTCTTAGATGGCAGTGTTTTCATCGTGTCTTTACACGGAGAAAAATGTGAACAAGCTCCCTGTCCTTACTTAGGGTTCTATTGCTGTAAAGAGACACCATGACCACAGCAACTCTTATAAAGGAAAACATTTCGTTTGGGCTAGATTATAGGTTCAGAGATTTAGACCTTTTCATCATGGCAAGAAGCATGGAGGCGCACAGGTAGACGTGGTGCTGGAGAAGGAGTTGAGAATTCTACATCTGGATCAATAGGTAGCAGGGAGAGAGAGAGAGAGAGACGCTAGGCCTGGCTTGAACATTTAAAGACTCCAAGCCCACCCCTAGTGTCATACTCCCTCCATCAAGCACACACCTACTCCCACAAGGCTGTGCCTCCTAATAGTGCCACTCCCTGTGAGCCTATTGGGGCCATTTCCATTCAAACCACCATACTTCTCGGGGCTCTCTGAAGGACACAGCTCTCGTTTATAAGGGCTCCACATTCACGATGTAATCACCTTCTAAAGACCAATCTTTGATATTTTTGAAATATGTTGTCGTTACCCTTAAGTAACAGGACAGAATGAGTTAACATGTATTAGACTCTTTCTACTATATAAAGAAAAATGGAATAAATTATCACTCAGAGCCAATGCACTACCAAAGCAGTAGTTGAAAGCTCATGTGTGGACAGTCAGTGGAGTGTAGCACAGGAGCCTTTGGTATGAAGGCCACGATTCTAACTACCAGTGGGAGCAGGAGCTATGATGGCCATACAAAATAGGAAGCCAGAATTTATCCTTTTGTAAAATGCTCAAACTTAGGAGTTGTTTGATAGTCCAAGAAGAATGAAAATTTGACATATCATTTTTCAACCCATTCTCTGATACTAAACCATACAAAGATATTAATAAAAAAAGAAAACTAAACACCAATATCCCTCATGCATACACACAAAAATCATAGCAACTCTTACCCTGCTATATATGGAATGAACTAAATGAAGCTTAATACAGAATTACAAGATGGGTTACATATTTGCAAATGAATCGATGTAATAATCATATTATCAAACAGAAAAGAAAAGTCATATTGTCATTTTAGTAGATATATAGAAAGCTTGTGATGACCAAAGTTCATATTCATCCATGATAAAAAACCTTCAGCAATCAAGGAACAGAAGCAAACTTGTTCAAACCCATAAAGTCAATCTAGAAAAGCTTAGTTAATATCACATGTAATGGAGAAAGATCAGTGATCCCCTCATATTAATAATGTCCATTTTCTCTAATATTATTCATCATAGAAAGGGAAGTTTCAGGCAATAACTAGGAAAGAAACTTTTGCTACAATTGATTGACATGCAGAGTTGTGGGACCCAGTCCCAATTGGAGACAACACAGCTCCAACATCTGTGGCTCAGGGATCATTTCTAAGAAGAGGTGGGACCGTAGGAGCCAGAGGAACAGGGAGTTTGCTGTGGCACTGTGTCTCTTAGGAATTTCAGAAAGTACACCTACAAAGGCTCACCAACATGAGCGCTTAAACAAGTACAACTCCAGCAGGCAAGTTAACATGGAAGGCGGAAAGCTCGGGAGGCCTCAGTCCTACACAAAGAACTACAGGAAACCTAACCATAACAGCTGAAATAGTCTTTCCCAGAGAAGAGCACAGCAATCAGCTATCCAACACCAAATGGCCAGCCCTGAAAACATACATACAAGTAATATTAAATGAATGGAGCAGGTGAGCAGGTTGCATTTATGTACTAAGGAATGAATGTATGTGTGTGTGTGTGTGTGTGTGTGTGTGTGTGTGTATAATATGTTCATGCAATTTAAAATATAGGTCATGAATTAGGATAAGAGTAAGGAGATATGCATGAAACAGCTTGTAGGGAGAAAAGATGTAATCATATCATAATCTCAAAAAAAATTGTAAAGAAAACTATCTGATCTGTCACACAAGAAAAATCAGTAAGCCATGTAGATTGGAAAGGAAGATGAAAAACTGTTTACTTGTAGATGACTTGATTGCCTACATGGAAAATCAATATAGTCAACAATGGGATAAAGTCATATGGCAAGGGTTACATGTAAAAGGTCTCAATGCCAAAATTATGTTTCTGCATTCAACAAAAACAATTGGGAATTAAAATTATACTTTAAAAATAGCATTTACAATAGTATCAAAAATAGCAATAACTTAACAAAACATATGTGCAACCTACTTAATGAGACCTATTAAACATTTGATGAAATTTAACATCTAAAAGCCATGGAAAAATATACCATGTGCATAAATCTTTAGGCTCAATAGTGTTGTCAAGTGTCTCCAAATTATTCTACCCATTCAGCATAATCAAATAAAAATTCCAGTCAAAACTTTTGTATAAATAAATCCCAGTATTCTTGGTTTTTGAAGATTAAAGGTAACTACTAAAACACACTTACAACTTCCAAATCAATAGAAATTATAAGTGAAAAGTCAGAACAAACCTCAACCCCAAAGACGTTTGGAAAAGAAACCTCACAAAGGAAATAATTAATGTTGTAAAAAGTTGACACAAACTTAAATTGTTAAAGTAAATTTGAATATACTGGCAGTCCCAAAAGATCTAGTAGATTAAACATCATGGTTCAAAATAAGTAATCCTCATAATGGGTTTAAAAAAACAAATCCCAGAAACTTGATTTTTCAAGTAATTATGAAAACACAACTACATAGAAAGTTTGAAAGTAAAAGAAGAGACAAAACATACCAGACAGATTGTAAATAAAACTATGATGAAATAGTCATATCTGCAAAACTTGATTTTTTCCAAAATAAACTAGTAATATAAACTATAATTATATGAACAATTTACTCACTTCAGGATAATATGAAACTGTTACTTAATTATTATTCAATTTCTCAGAAAAGAATGTGACAATATTGCTTCATGTTACACTGAGTAACTTTCCGGGGAGATAGAATAACCCTGCCCTGCACATATATCTACGATGGTGTGTGTAAGCAGAGCCTGACAGACCTAAAAGAAGGCATTGGAGAGGAACAGACTTAAAATACAACAGGGACAACCTCACTAGACGGTTAATAAACAGAATTCATTGATGTGCATTAAATCTGCAGGCCATGTCACAGATATGCACTGTTTTAGCATAAAGGACACATTTAGAACTGAGCCCCAACATAAATCCCAACAAATGTAAATGACTGACATCCTCACTCTACTGAAATAAAGTAAGAAATAAAAAATTAATTAAAAACTCATTTCCTGTTGAACGGTGGTGGCGCACACCTTTAGTTCCAACATTCAGGAGGCAGAGGCAGGCAGATCTCAGTGATTTTAAGGCCAGCCTGGTCTATAGAATGAGTTTCAGGACAGCCATGGCAAAACAGAAACCCTGTCTTAAACAACAACAACAACAATAATAATGAAGAAAAATAAGAAAATCAGATTTCCTAAAGTCTAAGAGAAATATGGGACAGTCAAAAGTTACTACATCTCTCAAGGGTTTGTGTGTATGTGTGAAATTTATTTCTCCATCGCTGATTAAATTGCTTTGGATAAAAATTAGCTCAGAATTTCAGCTTCCCTGTTGTTTATTCATTCTTTTAAAAGATGAAATTATAGGTAGTGGCAGGCCAAAATTTTATCAAATGTTCTGCTTCAGTTGGATAATACTTCTACCACATGTCTACATGATTAAAATATTTCAGTGCTATTACATCAGTTTAGTAATCTGTATTAAGAAAATATTTAAAAATAAAATATCTCTCACATGTTCAGTCCGGCCAAGCTGTCTGCGACGTGCTGCTCAGACATGGCTGCCTCCATTTCTGCTTTTTTATGCAGAGGTGTTTCTCGTTGTTTCTGACGCCCATTCTCGTGGGTTCTCACCCAGATCCGCACCATCAGGACCTGTGGAGTCTCCTATATGTGTCTCAATGTTCCCCTTCATGATGTCTCAATCCATTCACGGTAGTGTCCCTCTTTATATATTCTTCAAATAAACTCCCCCATTTTTTCAACAATTGTTATGGGAGAGTGTGTTTCTAAAATTTGTATCTAGTATTTGATTGGCTTGCCATGGTTTTTCCACCAGCAGACCATTTTTGTACCAATAACAAAGCTCAACATTACTCAGCCTTCTTTCACTTTCTTTTCAACAGAGAATTTGGGGCACCGTCTTTTAAAACTGTATTTATTTAATGCCGTGTGTGTACATGCACCTGAGTGGATGTACATGCACCGCTTGCATGCATGTGTCCATGGAGGCTAGGAGAAGGAGATACAGGCAGTTGTGAGTTATTGATGTGGAGCTGGGAACTGAACCTGGGTCCTCTGCAAGATCACCAAGTACTCTTAACCCTTGAGCCCTCCCTGCAGCCCCACTGGGAGTCCCTCCTGTGTTATGTTTTGTCATCCTAAGGACACATTTCCCCATGGGATGTACTAGATACACCTTTGTTAGTTTTTATTGGAGACTCCCAGGTTCAGTTTTTTTTTTTTAATCCTGATTTCACTATTTTAAAAACAAAGGCTGAACTTCACCCCCCTATGCCTTAGTTTCATCTATAAAATGACAGTAATATTGGTACCTACTCCGTAAGATCGCTGTAAGAGTTTAATTAGTGAATACTTTTCCAACGCTGAGGCCAGTCCACAGTCAGAGCTTAATAAGAATTAGCTGCGATTAAAGTGATTTGCTCTTAAAATTTGATTTATGACTCTCATGATTTCTTTTGTGTATCTTTTGCCAAATACATTCCTGCCGAACTTTTTATGGCATCATTTGTCCTCTGCCTTCTGGTTCACGGTCCAGGAAACTGAACTACTTTTTGACACCATTGGCAAGGCTGTCTGCTTACTTTGCGCAGTCGGAATGAGACAAGAGCAGACGATTTTTTTTCTTTTTAAAGAAATCTGTTTCTAAATCGTTCCTTCTACTCAGCATCTCAATCAAGAGAAATTGGTAGACACTCTTCTCACACCTTTTCTGACTTTATCTAGCTTTCTCCATAATGAGTCGGCAGACATGGGTGGACTCAAGTTACAGAGTTCACAGCCAAGGTGGCTTCCAGCCTCCTCTGAGCCCCTAGTCATCCGCCAATATGGCCCCCGTGTTTTGGGCAAGTGCCAGATGCTTTCTACGTGATAATACTTGGGAAGCTGTAGTGTTCCAGTCTTCAAAATCAAATCAAATAAAGGTCCTTGTTACTCATCTTTTTTCCTCCCTCCCTTCTTTAAAAAAACATTTCCTAAATGGTTTCTTCTACTCTTCCAAGGATAGCATCATCTCCTCTAGAATGCAAGAGCGTAGACCCAAGTTTCACAAGTCCTTTGGCCTCCTTCAGCCATGAGGCCAGCCTGTATCTGAAATGCACAGATTTAAGGACAGCCTTAAGTACTTCTCAGAGTCCTTGCACGTGTGATCCCTGAAGCATTCCCTTTGGAAGAGCAAACAGATCTTACCTCCCTGTTGCCTACTTTGTCACTGGCCCCTTCCAAAGGACCTGTCTGGAGCAGGCTTTCTTTTAGACTACCAACCAGCTCCCAAATCATGACAAGGAGACTTAAGTCTTATGCTTGTTTCTTGCTAGCTCTTGTCACATGACCTGTTTCTTTTCATCTCCATCTTGCTTCAGGGCTTTTTATAACCTTTCTTTCTTTATGTCTACTCTGTGTCTAGCTGGCTGGTGGCCGCCTGACTGGCTGGCACCTCCCTCTTTCCTTCCCTCGTTCTTTTCTCCCCCAGCCTAGATTCCTCCACCTACTTATTCTTTCTGCCCACCAGCCCTGCTTATCCCTCTACTGTCTAGCTATTGGCCATTCAGCTTTCTATTAGATCAGTCAGGTGCCTTAGACAGGCAAGGTGAAACAGCAACACATCTTTATGTCATGAACAAATGCAGCATAAACAAATGTAATATATCTTTGCCTAGTTAAACAAATGCAACGCACCTTTCCACAATGCCTGTCCCTACCAACCCCCTAGGTCTACCTTTCCTGTAGCTGTGAGGTTGCTGCTCTAGTGCGTATGCCAATGTTCAGGCAATTATTAACCACTACCTGTTTTTCCAGAGTTTGTAGACTCTTTCCTTGTCTCTTTGAAATGCGTTTAATTTATTGTAGTCATGCCATCTTTTGTTTAACCTCCATGAGATCAGGCATCAAAGGGCTAATTGAGGAAGTAGAAAAACACTGAGGCCTGTGTCGCCTCCAAAGTAACAAACAGACTGGTGAACAGTATCGAAACCAATTGTGTTGAGATTCTGGAAATAAATCAAAGGTATGTGACAACCAACTGACCACTTAGTGAAGGAAAGAGGAGATTCTCAGTCTTGATGAGAGAGGTTCATGGTGTTTTAATTTATCCCCAATACCACGCCTCATCTTGATGACAACATTGAGCACAGTAGTCCACACCCCAGATACAGGTTTGTAATGTTTAAGAGAAGATCTTAGGCTCAGGGACGTTTGCTTATTTGCTTTGATACTGTCGTAGTTTGAAAGTAACTGGCCCCCATAAGCTCATAGGGGGTGGCATTATCAGGAGGTGTGGCCTTGTTGGAGGAAGGCGGTCTTGTTGGTGGAGGCTGGATGGCATGCCTTTAATTCAGACCTTGAGGCAGGAGGGCACACCTTTAATCTGACCCACACCTTCTGTTGGAAATTGTGTCACTGTGGGGGTGGGCTTTGAGGTCAACTTCCTGTTGCCTTTGAGTCGAGATGTAAGCACTCTCAACTCCAGCACCATGTCTGCCTGCACGCCAGCACGTTCCCCACCATAATGGACTGAAACTCTGTGAGAGTTGCCACAGTCATGGTGTCTCTTCACAGCAATAGTAAACCCTAACAAAGACAGATTTCCCTGAGGGCGCTCCAAAGCATGAATTCAAAAAGCTTGCCATTTTGTCACCAAATGAGGAACATGGTCAAAGCTAATGCGACTACAGAGGTGGCATTTGTGGAAAGCACTTCGAAGTAAATGTACTAAGCTTTATTACCCAGTGCAAGGGACAACAGTGGCAAATGAAAAAGCCAGAAAAGAAACGCTAGAGACTGATAACCCTGTAAAACATCCACATTCCAGCACTCAGCGAATGTCCAGAGGAAACCCAAGACGATCGCTCCCTCCTCTGATTCACTGTTGTTTCTGCTGTGGGCAAACCTAAGACAGAGTTAGCTGCCAGGCTAAGTGCTGAAGACGCCACTCCACCCATATGCGTGTAGGCTCTCTGCCCATACTTGGGGGGGGGATATTTTTCTTTTCAAATATTTTTCAAAACTGTTTTCGACTTATTAGGTGACTACCAAGCTAAAGGAACAAAGACCTCTATAATCACGTACAATAAAAGAATTCCAGGCTTTACAAAATGAGTAACAACAGGCAACCTACTACAACGATAAGTACAAACCCCACAGTGGAGGGTAGACCTGGTTCAAAGCAGTTGTATCATAACCACTAAGAAACCAAGTTTTCAGTAAAAAGATGAGACATGTAGAGAAAAACTATGGCACACAAAAGGGAAAAAAATGCAGATTGTCCTTAAAGAAGCCCAAATATGTACGTACTAGATAAAGACTTAAAATCAACTCTTATATCTTAATTTAGTTTTGCATATGTGTACAGTGTTTCCTGTGTGATTTATGTACTGTTGATGTGAATGTGTACATGTATGGGTGTGGTTGTACAGTCATGTGCATGATGAGGCCAAAGGTTGACATCTGGTATCTCTCCTCAATCATTTCCCACCATTATTTTGTGAGACAGGAGGACCTCACACTGAACCTGAAGTATATCTGCTCTGCTAGGGTGGCTAGCCAGTGAGCTAGCCTGTGTCTACCCTCAGCCCAGCTGCTGTCTTCAGTGAGTCTATATTAGCTTTCTCCTCTTGTGTGCAGGCTATTTTTCTGTGTATTTTCTGTTATGTTTGTACTTGCTGTCTCTAAATTTTTTCCACTACTGCCTTATCTGTGTGTTTTCTAGTGGGCCATTTTAGAAAAAAGCTAGTGTTAGGAGTCCACAAAACCTTGTTACACCTTAAGCGTGCTGCTCCCCTCAACATATGGTCACGTTATCTCAACGTGAAAATACATAAAAAGCAGCTTTGTATGTCATATTGACGAAGAACAAAGGTAAACTTTCTGATCATCTCAATTGATCCAGAAAAGGCACTTGAAATATAATATATTCCAGTGACTAAAACCCCTTTAAAACTAAGAATAAGAGAACTCCTTTACCTACAATGCTGGAACACACCTGTAATCCTCAGGTTGGAGGTAAGAGGATTCTCATTTGAGGTAGTCTGGGATACATATCCAAGGCCAACCTGGGCTACATAGAGAGACTGTGTCTCAAAGAACAGGTGAGAAAAAAAATATCTTCTCAATAAGACAAAGTGCACATACGGTTAAAGAAAAAACCAACATCTACTCTGTCAGATATTAGGATGTCACACTGCTTCCTCCTGGTCCCATCTGGGTGGAGAACGTGTGTCCGTCTTTTTGCTCTAAGGAGGCGCCTATCTTTAAAGAATGTGATTCTTGGAGGCACAGATAGATGGGTTGTTTCTTGATCCACGCAGTCACGTTGTGTCTTTTGTTAGGGGAAATGAGGTCGAGATCTTTAAAGGCATTATTGAAATGCCTTCGTTGCAATCGTCATGGTGTTGATTTTCAGTTTGTGATCTGGGTGGCACCTTGTGTTTTAATGATTGTGGCTGCAGATTTGTCTCTCTGCTATGCTCATTCCTCTCTTTGGCCCCAAATTAAAATACTTCCTATGTGTTCTTTAGGTTTGTTTTGTTGGCTATGTCTTTTGAGGCTGATTCTATACTAAGCATTTTCTCCTTCAGTCATGGCAGAATGTTGTGCTGGATATGTTAGTCTGCATTGGTGAGGACAGCTGGGATCTTCACAGTTCCCTCTTCTGCTCCTCCATGTTCCCCCTGGCCAAAATGCACCAAGCCATCATCGCCTAGCTCAAAGGATTCAGCAAGTGGTTCAGCAGGCAGAGCCACCTGAAAGGGACACCTGTTTTCCATGACAAGAGAGATGATGCTGTGTTAGCGGGTGGTTTTACTTGTCTAACCAAGGCAAGGTTTGAGGGGGGGAGGGGAAAAAGGAAAAACCCTGTCTAAACTGGAAAAAAAGGAAAAGAATCCTTAATGGTAATTTTCTTTTTGTCAACATACCAACCGCAATTCCCTCTCCTTCCCCTCCTCCTCCTCCTCCTCCTCCTCCTCCTCCTCCTCCTCCTCCTCCTCCTCCTCCTCCTCCTCCTCCTCCTCCTCCTTCTTCTCCCACCACCACCACCACCACAGCCCCCATCCTCAGCGAGGATGAGGCCTTCCATGGGGAGTCAACAAAGTCTGTCACATCATGTTGAGGCAGGACTAAGGCCTTTCTTCTGTCTATATCTAGGCTGAGCAAGGTCTCTCTCCATAGAGAATGGGCTCCAAAAAGCCAGTTTATGTACTAGGAATAAATCCCAGTCCCACTGCCAGTGGCCCTCTAAACGGCCTAAGTCACACAATTGTCACCCACATTCAGAGGGCCTAGTTCAGTCCCATGTAAGTTGCCCTGCTGTTAGTCTAGAGTCAGCGAGGTCCCACTGGAGAGATGGCTCAGTGGTTCAGAGCACTTTCTGCTCCTGCAGAGAGGCCCCGAGTTCAGTCCCCAGCACCTACAGTGGGCAGTGTATATATAACTGCCCATAACTGCATGGAATTTCTAATAGTAACTCTACAAGTGGATCTACGAATTGAATGACACTCCTGTCAAAAGTTTTAAAGTTTTCCTGTAGGAAAACTGTCCTCGCGCTCACAGACCTCTGCCTGTGCTGTGCTTGTTTTCTTCCCTTATTGACGGAGTCCCCACCCAGTTCTTACATCTGGCTGTTTGTCTCACAGGTGTCAACATGTGTGCATGTGTCGGAGAAACTGACTTCTGTAAGAGATAGATGTGACGTCGAGATGCATTCTCTGACGTTTCTCAGTTTTGGGGGCTGAGTGTGCAAAGTTTGTTTATCATTTGATGAAGCCTGTTCTACTCATTTTTCTATTTTTGGTTTCATACCTGAAATAAAAATCTATTGCCAAATCCAAGGGTTAGATAGAGTTGCCCTGCGTTGGGCTCTAATAACGTTACTGTTTTAGTCTTTATAGCAGGGCCTTTGACTCATTCTGAGTTAGTGTTTGTATAAGGTGTGAGATAACCATGTGATTTCATTGCTTTGCTTGGGAATATCTAATTGACTCGCCACAATTTGATGAGGAAATGTATTCTTCCCCTGTTGCATGGTCTGGACACTCTGCTCAAGAAGCCACTTGAGCATGGATATATGAGTTTGTTTCTGAACTCTATTTTTTCATTAATTCCTGTGTCTATGCATGATTCAAGAACCCAGTAGTTGGATGCCTCTGGCGTTCTAATATGGCCCCAAAGACCTGATCTATGTTGGAAGTCCAAAGAAGCTGATTCTGGCATCACTTAAAGGATGGAGCAGTGACAGCAGCAGGAGTGAAGACAGCAGAGAAAAAGTAAAGTTTCTCTTTTTCATTTCCCTTTTGTCTGAATTGCCACCAACACTAAGGGTAAGCCTACTTCAGATAATCTTCGCCAGAGTGCCCAGCAGCTTGCCTTCTGTTGACTCCAGATCCAGTCAGGTTGATAGCCAAGATTAACCTTTATAATAGTTATCAGTAAAATAGTGTGTGGTCGGTAGATAGATGATACCAAAATGAGGGGGCACTTGGACTAACCCAGAGGATAAGATCCTGATAAGCAGGGCAAGATTTGAATGGCTATGCAGTGGGGTGTGGGGGGAGGGGGAGTTGCAGGGTGGGTGATTTCATGCACAAAGGAGGGACTATTCCAGAACATTATAGAGACAGATGTGCTATGTTAGATCACTTTAGAAGCCAAACGCGCAACAGCTAAAAGCTTCAAATGCTGAGTCAACTAATAATTAATATCAGGAAGCAGGGAGCCTTTCCCTCTCTGAGACTCTCTAAATGTCATGTCTGGTGTTATTCATTTTCCCTCCAGGGCATCTGTGTGAGACCCGACTCTGTGATCTGAACTCAGGTCTATCCTATCACCATGTGTCTTTGTCTTCTAGAAGGAAACAAAGCCTTGGTTACAACCCTGCACTTGTGGTGTCTGGGTCTGTCCGGAAGCTGTTTTCTTTTCATCCATCCTGCTACTTCCAGTATCCTTCGGGTACCATGAGAAACAATTCCACTTCTCCTCGTGTTTATATTCTGGGGATGCTTATGGAGTTTCCACACTCCCTCTGCTTTGAGCCCAGCCAAGGTATACATGCTTAATACCTTTAATCTCTCCCCCTAAGTCACTCCCTCTGGTCCCTTAATCATCTTAATTGCTCTTCTCTGAAAGGCAGCCAGCTCATTATGTACATCTTCCTTGGGAGGCGATGGGGAACATAGCATTCCCCTTGTGGTCTCACTAGGCTCATATATTACCTCCCAGTTTCATCATCCGTGGCTGGACATGTGCAGCCACACCCCACCTACCGCTGTCCCCCTCCCAACACTGCACCCCGGCCCCTGGAAACCCCTTATTTCACCAGGTTATCTCTGCATTTCCAGGTGGCCTGCTCCAAAGCTTGGAACCTGTGTTGGCCACAGGCAGTTCCCCAAGGAGGCAGGGGTCACTGACTGGAGAAGGAGGCTCAGGACCAGCCTGAGTGTCTGGAGAATTGCAACTAAGCTCGTGTAAGTCAACCTTGGAAGGGGAGAGGCTGTGGAGTGCCCAGAATTAGGCTGCAGATTGCCGTAAGTGCTACGGCCTGCTGGGCTGTGAGAGCGAGCATTCAAGGAAACTCACCTCGGGGGCTACATCTCTGCTTCTAATTATCCTTTTTATCTCCTCTCTAACTCCTCTTCTTACCTAAGTGTTTTCATAGCTCTCAGCCCTCACTGTGCAGCTTTACGGGGATAAATGTGAAACCAAACAAATTACAAATATCCTGTTTCAAGATGTGTTATCACCCTGTGGATGGAAACTCCCAGAAGCCTATGGCTTTTTAAAGCTCTGGTCTTGTTTTTTTTAAAAGCTTTGAAAAGGAACACACACACACACACACACACACACACACACACACACACACACACACACACACCACACGACTTTGCCACTCTAAGGTATAGTGGCAGAGGTTAAACTGCCTTTGAGAAAAGTTTGGTTTTCCACAGAAGGCTGACAAGGAAATCCACCTGACGCTTCTGTGGGTGTCTGGGAGGAGACGGCAGCCCTGGCAACAGGCTCTGCAGGAGAGATGGTTCACAAACGTCCTCTACCTCCACTTGCAGGGGATCCAGTGTCCTTTTCTGGCCCCTGGGGCACATAATACACATACATACACACATGCAGGTGTAACACTCATACAAAGAGGATCTAAAAGAGCCTGTGCCAGAAGCATTTTAAAGACATTCCAGGAGGTTGATTCTGTGGTGAGGTGCAAAGCTAACAGGTGGAGAGGCAGAGACAGAGACACTGAGAGAGAGAACCCATGTGGGAAAGGCCCCATGCCTACTGTGCTGGAATCTGTTCCGCTTTTTATTGAAGCCTTGGGACGCCTCAGCATGGCGGCTTGGTAGAGACAAGACTGCCAAGTGTCTCCTTCTGACTGGCCAGGCCCAGCCCTTCACTCACGTGTACACTCCGGCACAGGGAAACTGTTTAAAGTGCAAAGACTTTCCTTCTATCTGGTGGCTTGGGTACAGGGGGCACGGTGGGGAGGGAGGGAGGGAGGAAGAGGAAGAGAATCCGGGAGAGAAGGAGGGAGAGGAGAAAGGGAAGAAAAGAGGGAGAAGGAGGAGCTTCAGAGAGAACCTGTAGGAAACTCAGGAGAAACCTAAGACGAGCTTCCTTTGGCCTTCCTGCTCCTCCAGCATGGATCCTCCATGCGGTGGGCCAGACTTGTGTGGAAGACTAGTATTGGCCTCTCCTGTCCCCTGGGTTCTTAGGGAAGGACCTTGGGGGATCTGAAGGCCTTTCTCATCCACAGCCACGCCTTTCATTGGCCAGGTTGCCAAAGAGGACTGAGAACCCCCAGTTGGGCTTGAGTCTAACATAACTATAGGTCATTTTGATGGTGATTCTTTGTATGTCCCACTGATACGTCCCGTTCGCTACGTTCGGCTTGGATTGCTTAATCTATGGCCCAAGGAGTCCAGTGTCCCTGACTTCACTTCTGTCCAGACAGCGACTCTTTACAAAAGGAAAGGGGAAAGTTCCCACGCCGGGGAATGCAGCCACACTTTCCAGTGTCTCTACTTTGTCTCTCCCAACTCAGCCACATTCGGCCACAGATGAAACCCTCAAGTGATCTGGGGGGATCTGATGGGAGATGGAGGGTGCAATGATTTCACGTCACCTAAGCCAGCTGTTGGGATTTCCAGAGTGAGGGGAGGTGCAGGGGCTAACATCAGGACTCTCCTCTACTGAAGGAATTTACAAGAGTTAAATAGTGCTCCCTTGTAAGCAGTGTCTCTTAAGTAGGGTTTACATTTGGGATTAATAGTAAACTCCTTAGTCCTTACTGACAGAAGAATGCATTTGCCCAAATAAACAATGTTTTGATCAGGACTGGGGGAGGGGGAGAGACAGCATCTTCCTAGCAAGGAGCATTTCCCAACTCTGAAGTCATTTGTAATGTGCTGGGAAGACATTAAAAAAAAAAAAAAAATGGATATCTTAGATACCATAAAAGGAAAAACAATTCTCCCTTTTGAAGTAATAAATACCATTTGTAGCAGAACTCGTTCAGCGTGCATTTCTGAATTAATTCCTGATCATGCTAGGCTTATGGTGGCTGGTGGTGCCTGCTGCCTAGTAAGGAAGTCTCACGGAGCGATGTGGGTGTGGGCTTTACTGTTCTCTGAATGTTACACATTCTTCTTGGTACATAAAAACTGAGAATGCTTCCCACTGCTTGGGTTACTGTAGACTTCAGAGGGCTGGGCTCTCAGGGAAAGTGGAAGGTCCCCCAGCTAGTGGGACTGTGCCACGCTGTCCCCCCATTGGCCACTGTTCCTTAGCTTCTCCAAGGCGAGCTGTAGAAAGAGTTGGCATTTCTCTACAACACTTTGAATAAATATGACAATGTCTTAAGAAGCAAACACCGAGCTATCTTTCCAGGGCTCAAGTCTTCCAGGAAAATGTCCCTCAGACAAGCTCCCACAATTCAGGCTTTTGAAATGCTATTCTGCCCTCAGAACCCTTTCTCGCCTGGCATTTCCTCTTTCTCTGGGCTCTGTCCCGTCACCTGGAGAAAGAAGGACCTATTAGCACTAATAGTGGGGTCCACACTGTGAGAGCAGGTGGGGCTCCCCTCAACTCATCTTCAGATTCACCACGACCTTTATCCTGAGGGCTCCTCCATCTTGGCCACAGCGAAATAGGACACAGTAAAGGAACTGAGGTCATCCTGTAAGTAAATGCCAGTTCTGAGGTAAAGCTGTTTGCACAGGAAAAGGTGGAGGGTAGCTTTCAGGTTCCTCCCGCTTGCTTCTCTGAGTGCCCATTATAATACTTACCTTTCAGGACTGCTCAGCAGGATAAATGAGTCTGTGAAAGTTTTCCAAACTGCCTAGTGCTCAGTAGGAAACCAGACCACACTGGGGAAGACGGGCAAGACAGGCACCTCATGGAGGGAAGGACAGACACCTCATGGAGGGAAGCTTGATATGACTAATACCCGGCTAATACCCAGCAACTGGGGATGAATGTGGATGGATAAAAGACTTTAAAACCTAAGGAGAGGGAATTGTGGAATGGCATTAACTGCTTTAACAAAAGGCATCGCTCTTCTCAGATTTTAAATGTTAAAAATATTTACATTTTTTTATGATAGTGGGAGAACCATAAAAGTAAAAAGATAAAAAGAAACAATCCTACCTCCCACAGACAATGACTTACAATCCTTTTCATACCACCCAACTTTGATTCTATGTATTCTGAAATATATTATGATCCAATTTCATGAAATACAACACCTGTATATGTGTAATATAACATAGAATGTTGGTAATAGTTATACTGTATAATATGCCCCTCCTTTTCATTCTCCATCACTAAATAATTACAGGAAAAATTCAAGGAAGAAGACAGTCCCAGAATCACAGAAATGCCTCTTATGTCCTCTACGACACCTTCTAAGGAAAGCACTATCCCAGCTGCTGTCATTGTCATCATCCATGACTTTTGCTTGGTTTAAAACTTTATATGAGTGTGTGGTCCTCTCCTCCTTCTTCCCTCCTCTTCTTCATTTTCTCCTTTCCCCTTCTCCTTTTCCTTCTCCCCCTTCTTCCTCCCCCTCTTTCTTCCTGCTCCTCCTCTTCCTCTTCCTTCTCTTTTCTTCTGTGATCATGAGACAGAAAGAGATAGCTCCAGATCTGGTGTTGGCCAACAGACTGGATGGTGCTTCCCTTATCCTATTCACTTCTTAGCCTACTTTTTAATCCGTTCCCTAAAAGTTTGAATTCTTAAGCCCTTCACTTCCCACTCTCAGATTCCTGTATACTCAGAATATGTGGAACATGAAAAACATAATTCCCAGCACATATTGAGAATTAATCAGGATCCAGTCAACATGCGGGACAGAAGGGAAATTACTGCGGCTTATAGAAGGCATTTATTTTTCTATTACATTAGAATCCAAAGACCACAGCTGACATGAAAGTTCTCCAACATGTTCTTAGACCCTAGGGTTTATCCATCTTTCTGCTCTTTGTATGTAGAACATGGTTTGTGCCTTCAGGACTCAAAACAATAGAATGCTACACAGTTGAATTGATAAGGTGTCTAGGAAAGCTGAAAGGGGGAGGGGGAAGGGGAAAGGGGGAGGGGGAAGGAAGGACAACTGTTGTACAAGGACTTACGTGTCCTCTACTTACATTCCACCATTCAGAAGAAATTCATTGTTCTACCTGTATGTGAGGGGACACAGAAAAGAAACTGCCAAAAATGGCCAGTCCATTATTAGGGGGAATGTTTTCATTGTGAGTAAGATTTCTTTTTCTCTGAGAGAGAAAATGAACGGACATGGTCAGGGCTGGGGAGGTGGCAGAACAGCGGAGGGAAGAGGAGATGGCAAGAGATAGAGGGCAGTGAGAGGAGCCAGGGGCAAGGGATGCAAAGAGGGTGGGGATCTGAGGCCAGAAGGGCCAGGAGGCTAGTGTGGAGCTTTGAAATGTGTAACAAATAGGTCAACTCTGTGTGAATAGGGCCTGGAAGAGCCTGGAGGCCAGCATGGGCTTGATATGGTGTAGTCTCTCTCTTCTGTAACTGCTTCAAAGCTTCAAGGGCCACCGAGGGCAGAGAGAGAGAGAGAGAGAGAGAGAGGGAGACTGGCATGATGGTCAAAGTCCAGGACTGGGAGGGGATTCAGGCAATGGCAGGAGACTTGAAAAATCCTGTCAGAAGCACCTGGTTCCGTAACTGACTGAGTCTGAAGAGACAAGGGAGCAGTCACGTTGGTCGAACTGGTTCATACTGGCTTTGAGCAAGACCAGGGCTCACTGAGTCTGCGGGCCCAAGTGGGGCTAGTGAGGTAAACTCAGCTGCAGTCTGGGATGGCGTCTGTCAGCTGGGTGGAAATCTGCTGGGCCAGCTGTAGACTAGCAACAGAAAGCAAAGATGAGGAGCTCAGAGAGCCTGTGTGTACCCTTGAGACTTCCAGGCTTGCGTTGTGGACCCGGTGGTTGCAGGCATGGAAAGGAATCCCAAAACCAGGGAAGTAAAGAGCCCACCCTCAGGCATAGGCAGTAGGTGGGGAAGCTTAAAGCTGTTGACTGACAGGAATATTTATAAGGCAAGAGATCCTGGAATTCATTTGACCTGTGACAGATGAATGCAAGCTGCGACTCCCTGATGCTTACATGAATTTTTTAAAGTTTACAAAAAGAGATAAGCATTTTAGCTATAGTAGCATGCCTTTTCTCTGCACTGCAATCATCATTACAGAACATTATAGAAACAGCGGTTAACTAGTGTCCATGAACAGCTGGAGCAGACTCACGCCTTTGAGCCATAGCAAAACAAAGCCTGAAAAGCTATTAACGTAACAGAAGCATAAACATTCATTTGTAATAAGAGAGAAATTTCTTGGCAGGAAAGAGAACAATGGGGGAGCAGAGCTTCAGGACCCAAAAGTTGGTCTGTAAAACTATGAACACTCTTTGCTCTGCCCAGAGAGCTGGATACACATACATAGAAAACAACTAAAGGAAACTTTAAAATTTTAAACCTGTGACTAAAAATTTGAGTGTGTGTCTATGATCATAGTGGTCAGTGCTTTCCCAAGGCTAAATTAAATAGCTTATCAGAACCCTACTGATTAATAGGTTACAAGTCTGAACTTTGACACCTAACATCATATGTAATCTTGACTCTCACTTTCCACATACCTTAAATCACTTTCTCAGACCTTCACTACTTGTATTTACACACCTTAAATCACTTTTTCAGACCTTTATAACTTTTATAAATGTTATACTTTTCCCTTCAGTCTGAAAACAACCAGTCATTTACCAAACCAGACATGGTTTTCTGGCTATTGAGCAGTCATCGAAAGGCCCGTTGTTAAAATGAAGGAAGAGTAACAACAGCATGGTAGCTTGAGTTTGTTTTCACATTGAAACCTGTCTGTGAGTTTGTCTTGCTCAGCACGAAGCCTGTCAGCAAGGTGAAGCCTCTAGGAAAAGCAACCCTGGTTTTTACATGTGAAACCAATCCAGGCTGGCAAGTAATTGCAGATCGGCTTCAAGGCTGGTCTATTTAAACATCCGAGTTTTACATTGTGTGTCTTTAGCAAGTACCATCGCCACCTCTCACACCCAAAGTGACTGCAAACCTGGAATGTTTTAGTTATGAATGTACAGCCCAGGGGGAGGGGCTGGCTGAGGTCTGCTTGCTGCTGCTAAATTGTCTGATGAGGCTAGGGCTTACCATCAATGCCATCAGAGAGCCCAGAGAAATATGTGAGTTAGAAGTATAAACCATATGGAATCTGTATCCATTAAAGTAACAGAGATTTATGTGGGGCAGTGGTAGCTCACGCCTTTAATCCCATCACTCAGGAGGCAGAGGCATGAGCCTCTGGCAGAGGCATGAGTTCGAGGCCAGTTGGATCTACAGAGCGAGTTCTAGGACAACTAGGGCTATTACGCAGGGAAACCCTGTCTTGAAAATAATTACTTACCCACTACCTGGACATCCAGCCTGGGTTCCTCCTCCATGATGATCTAAATGATTCCATCGTCTGCAGAGGATGCCAGCATTCAGCCACCATACAGGGCAGCATTCAGAACAAGAAGATCTGAGAGATTTTTCTGGAGAGGAGGAAATTGGGAGACTGGCCTACCTTGGTGAGACAACGTGGAACAGACACCCCAACAGTGCCCACTGAGAGACCATAACCAGGGCCATTTAAAAAAGAGGGCCTATCACGCACCCAGTTCCAGAAAAAGCAGGCCGTCAGGAAGGACAGACGGCCACACATGGCTCTGGCAGGAAGAACAGACACCTCAGGTTCATCAATAGGATCGCAAAACAACTTTCATGGGCATGTGTTGCACCAAAGATTAAGCTATGGAAATTCCCCAAGCCCTCTAGACACCCCAACCAATCAGCTTTGAACCCAGACCCCTTGCCCTATGCTGGGGTTTTAGTTTTTATAAACCCCTTGCTCATGAGGCTTGGGGCTTCTCCTGCAGCTGCTGTGTCAGTCTGTGGGATGAGGTCCCTGCCTAGGCTTGGATTCAATAAGGAAATCTGTGGGCTTGCATTTGGTGAGTCATCTCCTTGGGGGTCTTGTGGACTGGGCATAACAGCCACAGTTTGGGCCGGGCCCTAGTGGCAGGCAAGGCACACACCTTTAATCCCAGTGTGCAGGCAGTTTTTTGCTCAGTAGTCACTGTTAGCTCAAATCAAGTTCCAGATGGAGTCCATTGCTGCCCATCCTCTTTGGAGACAGCGTCAGCGACAGGAACAGTGGTATTTATGTCTCTCAGGGGAAGCCATTTTCATTCAATACTTTAATGCCAGACTCAGCAGATAGATGTCCCTGAGGGTGGTTGATGGCTATCGTCAAATCTATTAAGTATACCTGATTCAAAACCAACTTACTTGTCAGTTACTTGCTTCAGGCTTAACCTTGACAACATACACAGAACGTTAAAGCTTGTCCCTGTAAATTGATTGTACTTGCACTTAGCACATTAAAGAATTGGATCATTTATAAGGAGACTGGCCATTAACTTGCTTGTCTTAATTACCTTTAACAGTTTGCAACAAGCCAGTAGCTTTTATAAGTACAGTTTCATCACTATCAAGTTTGAGCTTTAAAATTTTGAATTGAAGATCATTTAGAATAAAAAATAAAACTTTAAACTATCAGTACAGTTCACGGAGTGAGAACCTTATTTTTCTGATCCTTGCATAGTATGCCTTTACAGAATATCACAGTTTTTTTTATGACTTCGTTTATCCAAATAGCTAAAGCTTAACAAAGTTATCAAAGACAAAGAGGTTAGCCATACATCTTTACATTGGTTTTTGTTATCTTGAATTGACCTTAGGAATTTATAAACCTTGTTTACCAAATATATATTTGTTCTTTTCTAAAGTTTACACAAGACTGGTGTTGAATTAAGTAAAAACATAGATGGGTAGACATATCTTTAAGTCAGTTTTTGTTAGCTTGAATAGACCTTTACAACCTTAGGAATTTATCAACCTTTTTGTTTGTTTGTTTTTTATTTTTCAGACAGGGTTTCTTTGTGTAGACTTGGCCAAGCAATCACAGAGATCTGCCTGCCTCTGCCCCCTGAGTGCTGGGGTTGAAGGTGTGTGTCATCACCGCTCAGCTGGGACTTGATAAATCTTAACCATCAAGCATATGTTGTTAGTAACAAGTATTTCCAACAACAAGAATTGAATCCAAGTTACATATCAGTATATGCTGAGGCAAATTAAGGTTCCCTATTACAGATTTCTTCAAACTATCACCGTTTCTGTTAGAAATTTTTGTTACAGATTTTACAGATCTTTTAAACCATACCCAGTGAATTTACAAATCCCGAGATAGAGAAAGTTTATACAATAGTCTTACAAATTCTGAGATAAAAGATAGTTTATATTATAGCCAAAGGTTTTAGAGATACAAAGAGGGATTATTCAAAAAGAATTAAACATCTTCGATTATACTTTGTCATTTTTAAAGACACTGAGCAAAGCAAGCAGAGGAGTTCGAGATAAGCAGTAGTAATTCCTATTGGCCACAGTTTACTTTTTAGCTGCTCTTAAGCACATAGTGAGTGTCTTTTCTGGCTGTCCTGTTTTGCTCTCTTTACCCAGACACAATCAGGTGGCCTGCCTGACCCAGGACAGATTCTTTGGAAGGAATTTTAAGCAAGCTTGAGCCTGGAGAGGGAAGGCCACACCCCAGCTCCATAGTCAGCCTTTTTAATAAAGTGGAACAGCATGTGACAATTTTTTTTAATTATCCATATCCAAAAGATATTGGCTCTCCATAAAATTGAATTTTGTGATCAGAGGGAGAGGCTAGAGTGAGGAGAAAGTGAAGAAGGCTCACAGATAAAAGCAGGGAGTAAAGAAGGCTTAGGGATCAGAGAGTTTTGAGAGTGGACAGCAGAGAAGGCTTAGCAACAAGAGATTTGGGGATTATTTGCTTGCGTGGCAGCAGAAGTTGTTACAATCTGTGAGAATTTGGAAATCAAGTGTGTCCCTTTTCTGGTCACTGAGACTGATTATCTTGTGTCTATGGAGGCCTAGCTGTTTGCAACCAGACAGCTAAGATTAAGGAAGTCTCTAAGTATGAGGAAGAAAGAGATTGGAGAAAGGAGGCGATTAGTTTAGTAAGAGCCCATGGAGCTCAGGCTGCAGCTGGCAGGCAAGAGAGACCTAGGAAGGAGTTCTAGGAGTGGTCTGGAAGACAGGTGGGGAGTGAGCCGGAACAGAGCAAGGGTGAGATGGGAGAGATTTAGAAAGGTCACAAACAGTAATTCCAACAGAGGGAAGATTGTAATAACATCAAGGGAGACAGAGAAAGCTCCAGGAGAGAGCTGAGAGCAGGTTAGGTAAATGTAACCTGTTGGTCTGTGTTCTAAGACCATCATCCACCTAAATACTCTGGCTATAGAATGCTGGATTAGCTATGAGAAGGCAAGATGGGGTCTCTACCACATCAGGAGCAGAAGTCTCTGTTTCCATCTGGCATCATGGCAGGGATGATCTCCATCGACATTTTCTTAAACTCCCCATCCTGTTTGATCAAGGAGTCATGATCCCAAAAGGACATAGAAGAAGCCTTAGGAGGAAATAAGGTATGACCGCAGTGTGCTACTCCAAAAAGTACCAGGTGGTACAATGAGAACAACCCAACTTTTAAAGGCATATGTATGAATGTGTGGACATGAGGAAGAAGTGGAAAGAAATAGCAGTCTCTTTGGTTTATTCCATTTTAATTGGGAAAGATATGACAATCTTTCATTTATCTTCTCAATTCAACTTCATGTGTTTTCTGTTCTTCCCATATTTTAGAAATGTGCTTTTATATGTTTTGTTAATAGATATTTTAGATCATAGAAGAGATTACACTAGGAGTTACTAATCAAGCCTTTATGTAATTAATTTTTGATCAGAAGTTGAGAGGCTTAGAGACAGGCTTTAAAAGGTTGAATTTACAGAGTATGTTTGGAGGCATGGGAGCCTTGATCATGGCTCTCTGAGCTTGAGACCATGGAGTGGAAAGCATTATCTGCAAACCAGTTTCTCCCAAAGGAAATACTGAATATGTGTACAGTGTTGTCCATGGTAGATGAAAGAGAGAGAAATTAATCTACTTTAATGAGTTTTGTTCTGGGAGACTGAAAATATGCTATTGTGACTACAGAAAAAAGAAACAGAATCAGAGGAAATATGACTTACAGGAAAATGTTCTTTTAATTTGGAATGGGGTGAATTGAAGAGAAGAGCTATCAACTTGTGGAAGGAAGCTGGATTTTTACTCAACAACTACATAATTTTACTTCAGGCTTGCTCCCTCTGAGGTAGGTCCTAGAGCACTAACTCAACAAATATCTTTCTCTCCATCTCCTCAGCAGATAGGATCTGGGCAGAAGATCTGAATCCTGTCAGTAGTTGCACCGGTGACATTTAGTTGCAGAATTGAGTGATAGGCATATTAAAAGAGGGAAGGTGTGATTGTATGCTGAGAGGCTGGCGTGGCAGGAGATGAAGAGGGTTATCATGGGATGGCAATGAGACAGAAGATATAGAAGGAGAAGCTGAAAAATATAGTGGCATTTGGGGGCATGACAATCCACAGGGGTTTAGTAGATGTGGCATCATCACTGGAAGCAAGGAGGTGGCAAAAACATAAATATATCTTTAAGATGAGAAGTTTGTCCACAATGGACTAAGTTCTTCTGAGGTTGCACAAATGAAGAGAAGCTGGAAAGAATAATAGGGCCAAGACAAGATGGAATGCTAGAAGTGTTCAAGCGAAGATGACAGATGGGAAATTAGAGTCCACCAGAGGGACTATGAACACACTCAAATCTTAGACGATGGCTGTATCTAATCCAAATGTCACATGTGGACACTGCGTCTTCTGAGTGTCAATAAGTCAGTTCACTCTCTTCCTCTTGTAGAGCAGGGAACTTAGCGACCCTCTCAAGGTACCTGGGCTTCTGAGGAGTCTTATTTTTGCTGTCATTACTCCTCTTTCCCATTTCTTGACTCGTCTAAACCCTTGATCTGGCTCATGACTTGGGTTTTACTTACCCCATCTGTTTTCCTGCATCCTTCTTCCCCCACATTTAATTAAACGTGTGCTGCGGGTTCAAGATTAGATAGGTACAAGGGAAAGTGCTTAATCATAGCTAATAAGCCTAGGAGACACTTCAAAAGGGAATGTCAAAATCACTGTTCTTCTCAGGTCAATATTTTATCATTGATTCATTGTATTTTGGTTGACTCAGACACTTTCCATTCTTACCATTGGTCTCCCTGTCAATCTCCCATCCATGGCAGTGGCTTTTCTATTTAGGCTCCAGTGATCTTAGCTAAGCACCGTGGATTGTTCCCAGCAAAAATAACCTGTCAAGATTATGTTCCCAATTAAGTGTAGGGCTGAACTGAGTGATGAAGGAATTGCTTGAGAAATGGAACTAAGTTACTTCAGGAAGGTAAGTTCTTGGGTTAGTTTTTGAAGACCTTTTGAGGCAACCTGCTGATGTAGCCATTGAAAGGCTGAATATTTATTATGATTTCTCATGAGCTGAGTTAAGGAGGTAAGGCTGCATCTGATTTGATACTCGTGTCTCCTGAAGAAAACAAATAGCAGGAGCAATGCTTTCAGTTTCCCACCATGCCTCTCTCCCCAGGCAGATCTGATATGTTACTTTAGGCCAAATTTTTGTTCAAAGAGAAACCATTGATTCAGGAGTGAAGATGGTAACTTGAAAATCCTTAATGACACTCAGAAGCTATCTGAGTTGATTTCACTTTCTGGTTCCACCACTAAAGAGATGCCTGACTGAATCAGTGGCCAAATCCCTGTGAAATTTAGTAATTTATCAACTACTTCATAGCTTGCTGTGAGGATGAATCAAAGTAATATATGTAAGCTGCTTAGATCAGTACCTTGTAGAGTAAGCAGGATTTAAATATTTGGCATGACCGTGTTATTTTACTGCTTTCTCAGGATAGAGTCTAATTATGTAGTCTTGGCTAGCCTGGGACACTCTATGTAGACCAGGCTGACCTTGAACTCATAGAGAGTCTCTAGCCTCTGCCTCCAAAGTGCTGCAATTAAGGAATAACCACCATGCCCAACTTGTTACTTCTTTTAGTATTTAGTACCTTGAATCAGTAGCTTAGCCTCTGAACTTCATATCCCCATCTGCAAGACAAAGGCCATCTCAATGTCAGAGATATTGCAGGAACTGAAGCAATGTACTCACTCCCACACACATAAAGTGTATGTATTAACAGAGGTTCTCTGTCCTTTAATGTACTAGGGAACCAAGATACCATGATTAATAGACAATATCCCTTCTCCCAAGGAGCTCGTATTTTATTGAAGGAAGCAAACAAATGAGCATATATTATGATCCAAATAATACGTATGATTGAGGTACGCAGTGTGCACTTCTGCTTGAGTTACAACAGTGAGTGGATATGGAAAATTGCTGAGAAAATATCCCAAGTCCCAGGGGAGGTAATATTTGCCTTAGGTCAAAGAGTGAGCAAGAAAGCAGCAAGTCATTTGTAGCTAGCCAATTGGACAGGGTCAACAGTGGATGAGAGCAGGGAGTTTGGCTAGCCTGGAGAAGGACCAGAAATGTGTATAGGTCCAGAGATAAGGGGCAACCTTAAGAGAAAAGCTGATACAACCCTCATCTTGGCCCTAGGCCCTTCCTCTGTCAGTTGTTCTCTTTCTAGAATCATAGTCACTCCCTTCCCATGGTGCTATCTTGGCTAAACCCAGAAACCCTTGTGTCTTGCCTCTGAACACTTGTCTTCATTTGACCCTTCCTCAACCTTGTTTCATCTGTTGCGTCTTTCTGTTCACTCAACCTCTCTTTCTTCCCTTCCCAAGTATTTCCTCCTTAGTCCCTGTGCGCTGGATTCTTAATCTATTCCTTCACTAAAAATGATCGTAGCACAGGTGCCCAGTGATTGACCTTTGGTGGGCAGAATCCATTGCCCCATTTCCTTCTCCTGTATTTGCCCCTGTGGCACTTGATGTTCAACTCTTTCTGAGGTGGTTTTTGTTGTTTTTATTTATTTGTTTGTTTATGTCACTCTTCGCCATCAGCCCTTTGAGTCTCCAATGACCTATTTCGGTTCTTTTCAGACCGGACCTAAGTGATGCTTTGAGGCCTTCTCTTCTGAGCTCCTTGATTACCCTCAAGCCAACCTGGCAACAAAAGTTTAAAATGGTGTCCTAAAGTCCCATCTGATCTGTGCATCATTCAAGAGTTTATGTGCCTTATATAGTCCACTGATTTTTAATGTTGTCTTTAAAGACATGGATTGTGACTAATACTAGTCACCTTGAGGTACCTAAGAATTCACTAATCACTGCCTGCCAATTGAATATATTTTATAATCTTACTTGAATGATGCACAGAAATGCATTATTCTGATCTCGTATCCATTCACAGTGTCTGCCTTGCTGCTCCACCCCACTCTCTCATTTGTTTTCATCCCTTTTCTTACACAACACACGTTCCAAGGAGGCCTCAAGTACCTTTCCTCTGACTACAGAACCCTAGGCTTCCCCTCCAAGTCTGACAAAAATGTCAGAGAGATGTTTTGAGAGTCTCACTGGAGTTGTTCCCTTGTTCAGGCACCAGCACACCCTTCTCACTGTTGTCATCTTCAATGCATTCTGGGATCCCAGGGGGCAGAAACTGGGTCTCGTCCTTCTGGGTTCTGTTCTGGATTAATTTTATTTGGATCCCAATTCATTGACATTCTTCCTAGGACATTAGACCAAAGCTCTCATTTCTAAGAGTGGGATTATTTTCTAGTCACTAAAACACATGCCTCCAATCCATATACAATTTATATTTTGAAACGATTTTGACATTTTGGCATTCTTTATGGCCAAGTCCTTCACTAGGCAGTATCTAAGAAGGAGAGTAGTTGGCAGATCTGAATC